>CM064507.1:33303206-33773905 GCA_032716605.1 Paralithodes platypus
GTGTGTTTTCTGGAGGGTTTAAAGGATTTCAGTCGTGGGCGTAAGTTGTAGCGTGAGGTGACTGGGGTAGATTGTGTGGTGCGGTTGGGTGTGTACTTGGTTTTAAGTGGGGGTGGTGGTTTTCTTACTGTGGTGCCTGGTGGAGGTACTTCAGGGCTAGACGGGAGGGTTTCTGTTGTGGTCGGGGTTGTGGGTGGTGGTTTTCGTACTTTGATATTTTGGGGAGGTACTTGACTATCAGAAGTGAAGGAATTGGTCATGGTGGAGGAAGGTGTGATAGTGGGGGCTTGGGGTTTGTATAGGTTAGTTTGGGGGGTATGTTGAGGAATGATCGGCAGGTTCTGTGCTGGAGGGTTTAGGCCTTTAGGGGTTTGTAGGGGAACATTCATAGCCTGAGTGGGAGGGGTAGTAGGGGTGTTCAATTCAGGGTCGGACGTGTGGGGTGGGGTAATGTCTTGTGGTTTTAGAGGTTTAAATGCTCGGACGAATCTATTTCTGAACGTGCGAGTCACGCCGTGATAATCAATGATGACTTGATAGGCATTTGGGACTTTGATGATGGTGTAGGGTCCGACATACCGAGGGCCTAATTTGTTGGTGACAGGGAGGTTGGCTACAATTACGGTGTCATGGATGGCGAAAGGGTTTTTATCATCGGGGTTATCATTTTTGGTGTCTTCACAGGTTTGGGCGGTATGGAGGGTGTTTTGCAGATGTTGCAATGGGTCAATTGTGGAGGTGCTGGAGGGGAGGTGAGCGTGATGGTGGAACGGCAGTAACAGGGGGGGTACGCCGTAAACATGTTCATGAGGTGAAATTCCGTCTTCTCGGGGACAGGTGTTCATGCCCCATTGTATCATTTTTATCTGTGATGGCCAGTCTGAGGTGTTAAGAGCAATCATTTTGGTACGTAACTGGTTGTTGATGGTGCGATGGCTGCGTTCGCATATAGCATTTCCTTGAGGCCAGTACGGGGATGAGTGTTTGATCTTAATACCGCATTGTTGGGTGAACTGGTGCCAAACGTGTCCACTAAATTCGGGGGCATTGTCGGATAGAAGAGCAAGGGGAAGGCCGAATATAGGGAACACTTCTGTGGCAAGCAGTATGGTGACGGTGGTGGCTGTGTGGTCTTTAACTGGGCAGGCTATTAAGAATTTTGAATATACGTCAACAAATGTGACGATATAGCGGTTGCCAGCGTAAGAAGGAAACGGGCCCATGATGTCGAGGGATAGGACTTGGAACGGTTTGTTGGCAGAAATGGTACCAGCTGGGCCTGGGGTGCGTGATCTATCCTTCCCCAATAAACAAGGTTTGCAGGATTCTGTCACGCGTTGTGCAATCTTGGAGGGGTTGGGGGTCCAGTATTGATCCGCGAAGATTTTTAACATCTTCTTTTGTCCAAGGTGTATGCCGTTTCCCTCGTGGATGGCAATGATGTAGTCATGGGCAATGGTGGGGTCTAGGACTATGTGACCGGAGTCTGTGGCAAGTTGATCTCCCCAGCGAGTCAGTTTCCTGAAGACATTTAATGGTATCCAGGGTGGTCTGATTCTTGTTTCCCAAGATTGAATTAGTGAGGGTGCTGGGGGGGAATTATGTTGGTGGATGGGGGTAGATAAGAGCTCAGTGTTTTGTAAGGCGGCTAGGTTGGTGGGGGGGTCTTTCGGTACTGGCAAACGTGACAGGGCGTCTGCATTGGTGTGAAGTTTACCTGGACGATACTGTATTGTAAAATCGTAGTCCTCTAGTGTCTCTCTCCAGCGTACCAAGATGGCTGAGTTGGTTTCGCACCTACGCAACCATTGCAAAGATTGATGGTCGGTTATTATATCGAGTTTTGCGCCCAACACAAATGACCTGAAGTGGTTGAGTGCCCAAATGATCCCTAAGCACTCTCTCTTGGTGGCTGCATAATTCTGTTGGGCTTGGTTGAGTGTGGAGCTGGCATACGCTATCACATGTTCCTCTCCGTCTCTTACTTGAGCTAAAACTGCACCAATGGCGTACAGAGATACGTCGGTATAAAGACGGAAAGGTTTATGGTAATCAGGGAAAGCGACAATAGGGGATTGGATTAGCTTTTGTTTCAAAGTGTTAAAAGCGAGGTCTCTTTCAGGTGTCCAGGTGAATGTGGTGTCCTTGTGGGTGAGTTGGTGGAGGGGTCTGGCTATTGCGGCAAAGTGGGACGAAACGTCTGTAGTATGTGGCTAAACCTAGAAAAGAACGTACTCCTTTAACGGTGGTGGGTGGGGGTTGGTTTTGTATGGCTTGAAGTTTCTTTGGGTCTGGTGCAATACCATGTTCAGATATTACGTGGCCGAGGAAATCTACCTTATTTCGTGCCATCTCGCACTTTGAGGGTATTAATTTCAACCCGGCGGCCCGGATTCTTTGAAGAACTTGTCTCAAACCTGAGGAGGTGTTCTTCCCAGGTTTGTGAGTACACAATAATATCGTCTAGATACGCTAGGCAGGTTTCCCAGGTCAGGCCATGTAATACCGCTTCCATCAAACGGGAGAAAGTGGCGGGTCCGTTACAGAGGCCAAAAGGTAGGACGTTAAATTCGTAGTGGTGGCCACCACTAGTGGAAAATGCTGTTTTTTCTTGGTCCTCTGCCTTGATAGGCACTTGCCAATACCTTGCTTGCAAGTCGAGGGTAGTGAACCATCTGGATCCGTATAGGGAGTCAAGGGAATCGTCTATCCTGGGTAATGGCGTAGCGTCCTTAATGGTTACGTCATTCAATCTCCTGTAATCGACGCAAAAACGGGTTGACCCATCTTTCTTTTTTACTATGACAACAGGGGAAGACCAGGGGCTAATGGACGGGGTAGCAATTCCGGCCTCTAACATCTCTTGGACTTGGCGTTCCTCTTCCTGGCGTTGTATGGGATTTTTTCTATGGGATGGTTGTCTTATGGGGGGGCCTGTGGTGTTAATGATGTGTTGTTCCACATCGGTCTGTCCGATTTCAGTGGGTTGTTGGGCAAACACGTCACTGAACTCTAGCAATAGTTCGTACATGCTGTGTTTTTGGTGGTCAGATAATGTGTCAGGGAGAGGGGGCAATTTGAGGCTGGTAGGGGTGTCATTGGAATCTATGGGGAGGTCATCAAAAGTTTCGAGGTCTCCTATGATGAGGCCTTTTGGTAATGTCAGGGATTCTTCAGAGATATTTGCCACGAGAATGTGGTTGATGCGAGCGGAAATGATGGCGGGTTGTAAGAGGCAACGATTGGGGTTGGTGGACGTGGTAGTGGGGGAAAATATCATGTGAGTTTGGGGTATGGGTCGAAGGTTAACCCATTTTTGATGGCGGGGGGGAATTTGACATTTATCTTGAACTACAGCTGGGCTAATGATGGTGGGGGATCGACTGGTGAGCAGGTGCTCGGTACGCCTAAGGGGGGGGGGGGGGTCACTTTGGCGGGGGTCACGCGTGAGGGGGGGATTAACGGCGTGTGTGGGAGGATCAGCGTGGTGAGGTGTGAGTGATTTAGAAAACGGAATTTGTTGGTGGGACTGCGGAGGGTTGGTGGGGGAAGAGTTAGGTATAGAACATGGGTTATTGGTGGAGGACTGATGTACTGATTTGTGGTTGTTAACAGGACGAATTTGGGGAGTTTTGTCGGTGGCAGTGACGGTTTGTTTAAAGTTTATATGGGATTGGTGGGTTTGTCTGTCATGAGAGGGCGAGTCAAGTGTGGGGTTTTGAAGTTTTTTAGGGGTGTGAATTGTGTGGGGGTGGAAGGGAGCTACTGACGGAAAGCTGTCACAAGGGGAATTTTGTTGGTTGTGGAATAGCTGAACATTTCTGGGGGCATGGGGGAAACATTGTTGGGTACATAGTTCGTCACGCGTGAGGGGGGGATTAACGGCGCGTGTGGGAGGATCAGAGTGGTGAGGGGTGAGCGATTTAGAAAACGGAATTTGTTGGTGGGACTGCGGAGGGTTGGTGGGGGAAGAGTTAGGTATAGAACATGGGTTATTGGTGGAGGACTGATGTACTGATTTGTGGTTGTTAACAGGACGAATTTGGGGAGTTTTGTCGGTGGCAGTGACGGTTTGTTTAAAGTTTATATGGGATTGGTGGGTTTGTCTGTCATGAGAGGGCGAGTCAAGTGTGGGGTTTTGAAGTTTTCTAGGGGTGTGAATTGGGTGGGGGTGGAAGGGAGCGACTGACGGAAAACTGTCACAAGGGGAATTTTGTTGGTTGTGGAATAGCTGAGCATTTCTGGGGGCATGGGGAAAACATTGTTGGGTACATAGGTCGGCATTTTCCCTGGAAACACGTGTACATAAATATTTCGTAGAATGGTTTTTACATACATCAGAGTCTGCCCTGGAAACATGGGAGGATTGATCCTGGACAGAGTTAGGAGAAATGGGGGGATTACCGAGAGGGAGTTGCTTGGACTTGTCTTCTTTCGTTTGTTGAGGCATTTTTTCAACGAAATGAGTGAGATTTTGAGAGAACTCGGGGCAAGGGGAGGGGTTAGGAGTTACCTTTTGGTTGGATTTTTTTTTTTAATGAGATCAGCCTCTGGCCGCAGTCAACCTGGGCCTGGAGTTTTTGAAGGAGGTCAAGTCCAAGGAAACCATCGTAATGTTTACAGTGGGAGGAAAATACGGTGAACGGGTGATAACAACGAGCAGGGGGGGCAGGAGTAGTTACTGACAGGGGCAAAGTGTCTCCTAGGAAATTTAAGTAGGTATCAGCAGCTGAGATTAGTTCTGATTTGGTAGGTAACAAGGGGCCAAATAGTCGGTGGTATTGATCATAATAAGAATTGAACAAGCATGACTTGGCAGCTCCTGTGTCGATTAACAAGCGGACAGGAATGTCCTTGATTTTGGCCATGTAGTAAATGGGGGCAGTGCGGTCAGTTATGGCGTCCCCCGCCGAGGCCATCGTGGGCGGGGGGTACTTTAAAAATCCTGGGAGTCGGTATCTACGCCTCCAGGGTTTCCTCGGTATCGTCTGAGGTCATGATAGGGGCTATTTCTCCGGTGTGCATTTCCTCCATTTCTTCCTCTTGTCCCAACTCCTCTTCATTTACAGAAATGCGAGGAGTAAAGGGGCGAGGTTTGGCAGAGTCACGAATTTGATGGAGGGCACACTGAGCACTACAGGCATGGAAATCATAGGGGTTGATAATTACTAATGTAGGGTTTTTACTTTGGTAGGTGTTGTAGGTTTTGTTCCGGTTGAAGATTCTGCGTGGCTGGGTAGGTTGGAACCGGGGCCTACTGGGTTGGGGCTTGTCGGAAGGGTAGGTTGGTCTGTTGTGGAAGGATGAGGATGGGTAAGCATTCTTGGAGTTGAAGGTTTGGGCCTTGGGGTTTTGGAGGTCGAGGTGCTGCGGGTGCGTGGGAAACCTCTTTATTACAGCGATTTGGGTGGGTGTTTCTGTGCGCACGGCCAAAATACGTCGGATCGTGATGAGATCTTTTTGATATCCGACGAAATCGTGCACACGGAAATGATCTTTTACTGCTGAGGGCAATATTGAAACAAGGTTGACCAGAATCTGCTGCTCTTGCTGGATTCTGGTCAATGTGGGGAAAGACACTTTTATATGTTGGGCGATCTTATTCACTGTGGCATCTAGATCGCCTTCGAATTTAGTGTCTTGGATACGGGTGTGGGCCACGAAAACGCCCAACGAAGGCTTAATGGCTTCTATCACTACTGGGCGAAATTCGTCCCATGTGAGAGCAGGGTGCACTTGGTAGGCAACCAGGGAAACGGCTTTTCCCAGGTGCGTTAATGTCACGGCTATCTTTTCTGCGTCCGTGGTATAAACTAGGTCAAGTACGGGTTTCACTATGTCCATGAACGTTTCGATCTCGTAAGTTTCCCCATCATAATGTGGGATGGGGATGTGAGAACGGTGAGCCATGATGTTATCGTGTTCTGGCTGTTCCAAACTTGCAATGTAATGCAACCTTTTATCCGAATCAAGAACCACCGCTGCCGCCAATGTTATGCCCTGTTTTTCTACAGGATTAACTTGGGTAATGTGAGTTCTAACTGACTGGGTATAGAAGGCTGCATGCACAAAACAAGGTATGAGGAATAGAGAACACAAAATAAACACACGGTAACACGACACACGATCACTTTTATTTAGGGACACACTTCTATATGTTGTTTGATGATGATTAATCTGACGCATAAGAAGATATGAATATTCGTACAAGACAA
This sequence comes from Paralithodes platypus, assembly GCA_032716605.1. NCBI lineage: Eukaryota > Metazoa > Arthropoda > Malacostraca > Decapoda > Lithodidae > Paralithodes > Paralithodes platypus. The sequence goes on from CM064507.1 coordinate 33,309,422, forward strand.
TTGATAGAAGTTAAACAAACTAGCATTAAGTGGATCTGGATGGAGCCTAGTCTCCCTCTTCCAACTTTCAGGTATTAATCTTCTGATCACTGGCTTTATTCACAAGTTTATATATTGGAGACCATAAATATTACTTATAGATTCATATTCAATGTTAGATTTATCACTAGTAGCTCTGGTGCACAAGGAGTAATTCATAGACTAGATTAGACACGCGTATTTTAGAGCACAGGAATTCTAGTAACCTGAGGGGGTACTGATCTAAGTTTTATATTCTTGTATCAGAAACACATAGAACGCAAATCAGTGGGCGAACATCAGATATCACTAGGGTTTCACGGTTATGTATTAATATCTGGATATATGAGTAATTACGAGAGTTAATATCGCCTGTTAATTAATAAACACTGATACGCTTAGCACTTCCTAATGGAATGGTCATATATGAATTACACTGGGACAAAGATATAGCCACTTCGTAGAAATATTAATAAGTGAATCTCTACATAGCACTGTAACACTGTAGTACTGATAGAGTGAATCTTGGGTCGTATTTGATTGGTCTGGTCCTGGTTATCTTGCGTCCATGAGGTTGGGGTCTAGCGACTGGTTCCGCGGCCGTCCAGATGGTCCATATGTAGAAGTTCTCAAGACGGATCTCTTGGCGATCGTTGCTGGCTACACTCTTATATACCCACTGGTTTATGTGAAGGTTATAAGGTGCACGTAGATGTTTTTTTACGTGGACAGATGCTTCTATCTCAATCTGCCACGGAGTCTGCCGGCTCTGGAACTCAATTCTCAGGAACAACACAAGGGCAGAGCTAGAGGTCAACTTAAGGGGCCAGCCACTGGTTGGTGTCTATCTTTCAACTGATTTTACTGGGGGCTGGAGCTTGATTTATAGAGGCGGTTTTGGACCCTGTAGGCCATAGGGATCTCGAGTTTTGATGGACTTATTGAGTTCTCAATGGATACGGGAACTAGGTAAGGGGGTGATTACTGTTGTGGCACATGGCGGTATGGAGCCTTCATAATGTGATATAACTGAGCCTTAGTAAGAGGTACTATTTTGGCTATATTGGAAGTATTCAGGGGAGAGAGACTGGATCTACTTTGCGAGGAGGTTTGGGACAGCTGTGATGGGACAGCTGCGTCTCTCTTAGATTGCTCAGTCTTCATTCTATGGTATAGCTGAGGTGCTAATTTGGTTATTGGAGTGTGCAAGAAAGGTTAATGGGTTATTGTGGGTTAATAGAGGTTAGAGGTTAGGGGAGGTGTGGTGGAGTGTTCTTGCCACTGGCCTGGTAATCCAAAGGTCCCGGGTTCAAATCCCGATGTATCAATGGGAAGATATTATTGGGATGGAATTTGTGCTGTACCTGGTATCAGTGCATTACCACAAGCCCACCGAAACATCAATAAAATACCCTCATTGTTCCCTGATTAAATAGCACTGTATGAATATTCCCATATTCAAAATATGCTATAGGGGTGCAATGCCTGGTGAGTTATCTGCTCAACAGGTGGCGTTGTGTGTGTGTAAGTGTGAGAGTCGAGTGTAGGGGGTGAGACAGTGAAGCACGGGAACGAGGTGGCTTCAGAGATGAGGTCGTTTCGGGGCCATGAGTGAGCACCGTGCCTCATGTGAAGGCAAGATGGCAGGTGCTCGTTGTACTCTACGTGCTTCACATGTCTCAGACTGGAACAAGACCTCACAGGCTTCACTGTTCATTGTAAAGCGGTGAATGTTAAGGCTCTCAGCCTATGCCCGAGAGGAAGTAAGTTGGAATATAGAAAAAAAAAAAAAAAGTGATAGTTCAGTGATAGGAAGAATTCCTGGGCTACCTGGCAATGACCCGGAAGTCAAAACAGGGGTCAGGTATACCTCCGCAGGGGTCGGGGTCTCCCTCCTCGGGTGGGTGAAAGGGGTAGGAGCGCGCCCCCTCTCTGTGATGGTTGTCGGGGCGGCTGTGGCTGGGGGCTTACCATATTACAAGGGTTTGTAATAACCCTCTGTTTATGAGACAGATGTGGGTGTTCGTAATACCAAAACCGAAGGTGCCTTGATCAGCTGGTTTACTTGGTTGGGTTGTTAATTGCATGGGTGGTTGGATGTGGTGGAGACTGGTGCTAACTCTGCCACATTGATCTGGAAGTATGGCAATAGAAGTTAGTCACTGGTGAGGCGGCTAGCCTCGCACGGACGATCATCTGGTACAGGGTTGTGAATGGGTTGTGAGGGAATAGATGGCATGCAAAGGGTTAGTAAAGTTCTAATGGTGTTCCTTTCTACTGGGGGAAGGTAGGCTGGATAGGAGTATATATACAAAAGGTTTGAGAATGTTAGTAATGGAAAAGTTAAGGATATTCAGGGGGTATGCTGGAGAGGCTAGGTCGGAAGGGAGTTGAGGAGCGTGGGGGGGTTAAGGGGGGTTACGTGGGAGTTTGACCCTAAGGTCTCTGGGCGTAGGGGTGGCATTAGGCTACAGTGGGCTACTGCCTGGGGGGTAATGACAGGGAAGGTACGTTAGCCAAACGCTACCGGGGGATGAGTAATAAGTGGTGGTATATGAGTTTGGAAATGATAGAATCATGTGGACTGTGGGCTGTGGGAAAGAGGAGGTTAACTGTAGGTGTGTGCTTGACTGTGGATAAAAGTAGAGAAAAACATGGTGTATTATTACTCGTCAATACGATGGTTATGGACACTGTTACTCTGACACTATTTCTTGCTGATTCTAGTTGTTCCCGGGAACTGCGTTTTCTATGACATATATACCAAAGAAAGCGACAGTTCATAGGGGTAGCTTCGGTATTGTTTCGTGGTGGAAAGGCGTCGAGACAATGGTAACAGAGGGTGGTGTATACAATCTCTGGTTGGGGTAAGAATTAGAGGTACTGCATGGTGGCTAACATCTGCAGTCATTTCTGTCTAGGTCTTACAGGAAATATGGTTATACATACACTGGTGTATCCGTGGGTATCATAATTTCTTATCAATTATGACATGGGATTTTAACAGATCTTCTCGGATGGAAGAACATACATAGATTTAGGCCTGTCTGAACTGGTTGGCATTGGCTCAACCTAGGGACAGGGCATGGGTGTATTAAATTAAGGTGTATTCATGTTCATCATCATGTAGGTAGAGGTGTAGGACACGAGGGGTAGTGTATACGCGATGTGGGGGAAGGGTCAGTGGTTAGAAGGGATAGGCAGGTGTGGTTTGGAGCTGCTTAGCCCTGCAGGCTTCGGCCTGTCTTAACTGGTTGGCTTGGTCACCTGGTCCTTTCGTTCTGTGGGCCTTTCCTTCGGGTGTTTCTGTTCCCGTTTCCTGGTGGTGTTCGCTCGTGGCTTCCGTAGTGGGCTTCTCGTTCTGGGGCATTTTAGTGAGTGTCCCCGTAGGTTGTTGTTATTCTTCTGGAAAAATGGGATGTCCTCAAAACCATGTAGAAGATTATATGTTTCTATCATGTCTCCTCGTTTTCTGCGGTCACTAATAGTGCTGCGGCAAATGGAGGTTTTGGAGGTTGGATCCCAACCGGAGGTATAACAAAGCACAACCTATTTTTTCATAAGGAGGTACAGTAGCCTACATCCCCTCTATCAAAAATGGATGGCTGTGGTCGCAACAAATGTACGTGTTTATCATATACTGTAGTAATGAGCTTGTTTCCACGGCAACCTACAGACAAAATGCAAAATAAACAAATAAATTTATTGTGCAATATCTTTGTTAATATTTATGATAGAAACACTATTTATATATCAAATTAAAGCCAAACTATTGTTCTTTATTGTACAAGGTTCAATTTTGTAATTTTTCCTATTTTACATGGCAATTAACAGTACACAAATCTAAATACGAACCAAAATTGTCTTTACAATATTTGTACATTACTTAGCCTACAATAAGCCACAATGGCTAAACGTGGAAGATAACGTTAATTATTTCCTTAAAAGAGGAATCAAAGCTGATAATGTTGATACCAAATTTATGCCGTTTTGTCAAGAAAATAGAGCGTAATTGTGGATTATTTCAAACTTGTGTACCATATTAATTTAAGTAAGGTACACTGTACGCATATCTCCGTGTAAAAACACTGTGATGCAGTGCAGAACATCCACAGTAATATATGTATGATTTTGCTACCATTACAGCCAGAAGTTATATTTCTCACAAGAAAGTTTCTGTCAATGTTTTCACTGTTCACCAAGGTACAAAATGTAATTCTTTTGAAGACATATGTAGTAACTCCATGGCTAAGGCCCATTAAGAATTTGATCAAACATTGATTCTGGGATAGTTTCTATGTATGAATATAATTATGTTAAAGTATTTTCAGTGTTGCTGACTGCACAATGGCATCCTTACCCTTACTGAGATGATAAGATGTATTGAACATGAGTCAGAAGTAGACTTATGGGATTAATTAAATATGTGTGGAGACTTCACTGATAATACAGAATAAAGAGTGACCCAGGTGAATGTCTGATAACTCAGTTAGGTATAGGCCGAAGTAGGATAATACAAGTCTACTTTTCTCCTTCTATTGCAGGAGTGACAACTAATTACCATGGACATTGAACCCCCGCCTAAACGCCCAAGGTCAGGACTTCCTGAGTTAAGGACCTGTGCCCTGTGAATGAAAAAACTTGACGGCCAAAGAGAAATTGTGAAAAACCACATAGCTGAAGGACTGAAGAAAATTTTCAATGCACTTGATATACGAAAGGACACTATACATGACAACCTCTTGCCCTACAAAGAAGATATCCTCAGTGGAAAAGCACATAATTATAGCATACCACATAATATCATGTCGGGCATCCTACACCAGCAAACGCAACTTGAAACATGCTGAGACATCTGGGTAAAAAAGTTTCACAGACGAGTCTGCTACCACACGTTCTTCTGGACCATTTGATAGTGGAACAGCACGTCTGAGAAGAGCAGATTGTTCTCTAGGCAAAACCCCAAGCATTGGAAGGAAAAGTCACTATGTGATTAGGAGGTATGCATTTGACTATGGCTAGCCTTAGTTACATCTTCGGTGATGCAGGGCTCTTGGCTTTGCTGACAGACTCTGATGTGTATGCACACGCTACTGCACGACAAATGCTTCAGGGAAAGCAATATGCAAGAGGTCTCAGGGGCACCAGGATTGTCCAAGAAGCTCTATTTCGGTGTTTCTATATCTCGATGGAATCTTAGCTAAGACAGCAAGGGAGAGATTTGTTGGTAGAAGGGCTTGACAGCAAAATTCAAGGGCTAACTGCTGATATTGTTACTAATGACAGAATATCAGCAAGACACTTATCAGAAAAACTCAGTGGAAATGAGTGAAGTGCAAAAGACAATTAAGGAATTCAGAAATACAGGGGAGGCACAGTCGGAAATTTTCTCATTCTGGTGCAAATTCTATGATGGAGCTGACATTCTACTTCGGCTGTTGAGGGCAGAAAGGGATGCTGACTTTATGCTTCACATCAATGCTACCCGTGAGACAGTTTCTTGGTTCAATGCTGCTGGAAAGAGGGTACATGCTAAATATGTACCCACGTACATAGCAGATATGACAATGTTGGAACAAAAGAATCCTGAGACCTACAAGCATCTCTGTGATGGTGGCTTTGTGGTCCGTAGGTTAGCCAGTCACAGCTTTAACTGTGTGGCCTCAGATCAAGCTTTAGAACAGACGGTAAACAGGGAAGGGAAGGGCAAGAGTGGTGTAGTTGGTCTGACCCTCAGAAAAGGTGCGCTTACCCGATGGCTCAAAACTCGGCATGTAACATCAGAATATGCTGAGTCCTTTACATCACTTTTCAACAATACAGTCAAGGGAGAGTCGATGCATCCTGAATGCTCAAAATCTAGAGCAGCAAGGGATGAAGCTGATATCTGTAAGGTTATGAACACTACTTCACAATGCCAGAATCCGCTTGATCTTGAAACAGTTCCTTCAGAGCTTATCAATATTGCAAAAGGACAAAGGTCATCAAATGTGGTATCAAAAAGCTTGGTAAAATTTCTTGACACAGGAAAAAGGACTATGGATAATTTCATTCAGACAAGGCTTGTAGAATCAAGTAAAACCAAAAGCTTTTTGGAGTCAGTGAGTACGACAAAGGCTTTTCTTTTTTTTTACTTTTGCTGACATGACGAAAAATATTGCAAGTCAGAAGGTGGGTGGAATGAAGGCTGACTCTGATGTACTATTCAGACGACTGTTGGCAGTCTCAAAACAGAGAGATGTCATTTTGGAAAAGGTCTTGGAGCATGAACTGGCTGTGGTCCCTGCGTCCCTTTTCAATGATGATGGCACCATGAGAAAGACCATAAAGTCAGAGTTAGCCAATAAGTTAGAAGCGTCATGTCCCCAGGTCCAGACTCTTTTTCCAGGGATGAGAACAGCATACATCATCGATGGCATGGCTTAACTACAGGGCCTCAATGAGACCCTCTTCAGTACATTCAGAGATATTGGTCTCCTGATAAAGCGACGTCTGAAAAAGCTAATGACTGGAGAACTAGCCATAGGTGCCATTGTATTGGTGTTTGATAGATATGACAATCCCCTCTCTATAAACCATATGGAAAGACAGCAACGCGGTGAATAACAAAGAGCCCGCCATGTGATAACAGACAATCGCCAAGTGCCCAATTACAGGAAAATTAATGAAGAATTCAAGTAATAAAGCTGCTCTAGCTAAATTTGTGTCGGACTACCTTACTGCCACCAAACATGATATGCTGGGGGGATGACCAGTTACTGATCCTTGCTGGAGGATTTGATGATGAAGTGGTCAAACTTGTAAGAAACTCCACAACATCTGATCATCGAGGCAGTGAGAGGGGAGGGGGGAATCTGCTGCTGTTGCTGCAACAACTTCTGCTACAACTCCTGCTACACGCCGACAACGGAAAAAAGCTAAGTTCATTGTCGGTGATTCAATGGTTAGGTACCTTGACGGGGCTACTAACACTCATGTTAGTAAAGTTGTCTGCCTACCTGGTGCCGGAGTCGGGAGGGTGGCAGAGAAGATGGATGGTGTCCTAGAAGTGGGTGGGGAGGACCCCATCATCTTCATCAACGCAGGGTCCAATGACATATGGAGATGCAGGACTGAGGAGTTGCTGACCAAGTACCAGGAAATGCTGGAGAGGATCAAGGAGAAGGGTGGATTTCCTGTGGTACACAGTATCATGCCAAGAAGAGGGGTATGGAAGGAATGGTCCTCCAGGGCTATTGGTGTAAATAGCCGGCTGGAGAAGTATTGCAAGGCAAAGTCAATACCATTCCTAGATAACTGGACCCACTTCTATGGTAAGGATGAACTGTATGCCCAGGATGGAGTACATATTTCTCGACTAGGAGTTTCGACCTTAGCCAGCTCACTGGACAAGATTTTTGCGGGGTTTCGTTAAAAAAACCTGGGTGTGTAAGTAAAATACTGTCTCCATATGGAGCAGGTACTTTATGTGACAAACCAGTGAGTAAAATAGAAATAATCAGTCAAGATAGTGCGGATATAGTGATGTGTAATAGTAGTATCGATAACACAAAACATGTAACTGATAGTAAAGATGAGAATACTGATAGAGTAGAATTTCCGTCTAGAGCTAGTAGTTCAACAGGAAATAATAAGTTAGCTAAATACAATAGAAAGTTAGTTGCAAATAAAAGTAATAGGTTGAGGGTATATTATACAAATTGTAGGAGTTTATGTAACAAAATGAACGAACTTAGAGCACTCGTTAGCACAGAAAATATAGACATAATAGCGCTAACTGAAACGTGGATAAATACAGAATCTAGGCATTTTTTAGCAGAATTTGATATTCCAGGATCTAGTTTGTTTAAATATGACCGAACAAGTAGGAGGGGCGGGGGTATAGCAGTGTTTGTCAGGAGTACATTAAAAAGCTGTATTAAATCAGGTATTAGACTAAATAATGATAATGAAAGTGTTTGGGTAGTGGTTAACGAAGGTAGTGAGACCATAGTTATTGGAGTTATATATAGACCGCCTAATATGAGTAGAAATGGCGGAACATTGTTATGGGAGGAAATTAAAATAGCATCAAGGTTTAGCAATGTGTGCATTATGGGGGATTTTAATTTTCCGAACATTGATTGGCAGCACCAAATAGGCGACTCCGATTCAGTAGAGTTTATTGAGGTAGTACAAGATAGCTTTTTATTTCAATTCATAGATACGCCGACTAGAGGTATTAATATTCTTGATTTAGTTTTCAGTAACAATGAACATATGATAAATAATGTAGAGATTGGTGACCACCTAGGAAATAGCGATCATAAATCTATTTATTTTAATATACAATGGACAGGGAATGCTAAAGAGAATACGACACTTATCCCAGATTTCAGAAAAGCCGATTATGGTGGGCTAAGAAGAGACTTAAGGGTGGACCCTATTGTTAAGCAACAATTAAGTCAGGATATGCCAGAGTTGTTGTTGTTGTTGTTGTTCCCTAAGCTGCCTGGCCGAACAGCCCCGAGTCCCTGAGGAAGGCCATGGCCATGATCGGGCTTTCCCACAGAGCTCTCATTGAGTGTAGATTGTGTTGTTGGCGTAAGTGGTTGTGTGAAATGCAGTCTTATATGATGTGTTTAATGGTATGGGGTGCTGTGTTACATCCCGGGCAGGCGTCGACAACGGAGTCATCCAGTCTCTTCTGATAGCTCAGGAGAGCTGGGTGGTGTCCGCATCTCAGCCTGGCCAGGTGGACTCTGTCCTCGCGAGGGAGGGAGGATTCGGAAGGATGGATTTCGGGAGGTCGTGCATGCAGCTGCGTGTTGTCTGTGAGTGGATGGATTGGCGAGAGATATGAGTATGGATGTGCTTCTGGAAGTTGGTTCGGGGTGGGCAGGGAGGGAGAGAGGACAATAATTGTATGTGATACCGTGTGCTGGGTGTTGTTTTGATATTTCTTGGTGTCTGTGGGTGTGTTGCCATGTAGTTTAGTGGGTGGTCTTGGTTCGTGGAGGCTGCTGCCAGGAATTGAGTGCCTCTCATGTCCAGATGGTCTTTGACTTTGAGGATTTTGGTTTCTTGATGTAGGTGAACTGTGGGTGCAGTAGCTGTGCAGCCTGTAATGATCTTCAGGGCTTTGTTTTGAATAGTCTGTAAGGTCTTATGATGTGTTTCAGCTAGGTTAGAAGCCCAGGCTGGGCTTGCGTATTCCATCACTGATCTTATGTATTGTTTATATACTGTGGTGGTAGTTTCTTTGTTGTGTCCAAATTTTGTGTGAGCAAGTGACCTGAGGGCGTTAAGTCTGGGTGTCAGTTTCTTTTTAATGTTTGTGGTGTGCTGTTTGAATGTCATATGAGTATCATATGTTACTCCTAGGATTTTGGATGTGTGTGTATGTGTTAGGGGTGTGTTGTTTATGGTGAGTTGAGGGATGTATTCGTGTTCTCCTGTCCAGCTTGAGCAGGGTTGCGGTGGATTTGGCTGGGGCTAGATTAAGTCTGTTTGTAGTGCACCAGCCATGTAGTGTGTTGAGATAGGGTTGAAGGAGATCTGTTGCTCTTCTTGGGTCATGGTGTGTGCATGTGAGTGTTATGTCATCTGCATAGGAGGCTAAGTTTATTTGGGGCGTATTGGGTGTAGTTATATCGTGCATGTACAGATTGAAGAGTGCGGGCGATAGGACGGATCCTTGTGGGACTCCGTTTGGAAAGTTTCTGATTTTAGATGACTGACTGGCAAAAGATACGTGTATACATCTGCCTGCTAGGAAGTTGGCCAGCCACCTTTTTGTGTTGTTGTGCATGTTTGTGTTGTACATTTTGTTTGTTAGGTTGTGGCGGGGGATGGCATCAAAGGCTTTACTAATGTCGAGTGTGGCTAATAGTGATCTGTGTGGTGGTCTAGCTGAGTTGATGCCGTCAAAAGCTCTTTGTGTAAGGTCTGTGAGAAGAGTGTTTGTGGAGTGCAGTGGCCTAAAGCCATGTTGTGTTGGAGCTAGGGGTAGGTCGGGTGTAATTAGTTGTAATACTAGGCGTTCCATGACTTTGGAGGGGGAGCAAAGGAGTGTGATGGGGCGGTGCGAGGAGGGTAGCGTGGGGTCTTTGTTGGGTTTGGGGAATGTGATGATGACACCATGCTTCCAAATGTCTGGTATTGTGTTGTGTGAATAGCTGTAGTTTGATATGTTAGTGAGTGCTTGTATGCCTTGTGGTCCCAGGTGTCTGAGGTGTATGTTGCTTATGTTGTCTAGGCCACAGGCGGGTGAGTGCTTGAGATTGTTGATGATATGCTTTGTCTGGTGATTGGTGAAGGGTGTATAGTCAGGGTCTGTGGGGAATTGTCTCTTACGTCGGATGACACGTCGGTCGTCTTTGTGAGGTTTTAGGTGGCTGACATGTGAGAAGTGATTGATGAGAGTGTTTGCTTGTTGTTTACATGAAGGAGTAGAGTCTGTTGTTGTGATTGCAGCATGTGATTGTGTTGTGTTGCTGTTGGAAAGTGTGATGCTGTTTAGTGTTTTGTAGAGTTTTTTGGGGTTTGTTTTGTGATCAAGTGTTTGTAGGAAGTTATTCCAATTTAGTTTTTGTTGTTCTTGTATTTGTTGTTAGTTTGGGTGTTGAGTGCTTGAATTTGTTGTGTGATGTCTTGTGTGTGGGGTGCTGGGGAGTGTTTCAGTGTGTCGCGTTGTCTGATGAGGTTTTGAATTTCTGGTGTGAAGTTGGGGTTGTGTCTTTTTCTGTTACCTCTTGGAATGTGTTTCTTGTCAGCGTTTTGGATAGTTTTATTGAGTATGTGTACAGCATTGTTGATGTTAGTGATGGGTGTACTGTTTAGAGTTGTGAAGTGTTGTTCTGTCTCATTTGTGAATGCTTCCCAGTTAGCTCTTTTATAATTGTATATGTGTGTTTGTGGCTAGCTGGGGTGAGTCTGGTTTTGGTGGTGATAATGATCGGGAGGTGGTCAGAGCCTAAGGTTCTGACCACCCTCCAGGATGTGGGGGCGAGTTCTGGGGAGCAAAAGGTGATGTCTGGAGATGATGGGTTATAGAGGGCTTGGTGAGGAATATGGGTATGTTGATGGATGTCGTTAAGGATGATGAGGTTATCTGTTTGGTTTTGTAGTACCAGCCCTCTGTCTGTGTCGGGGTTGTCGACAAACCAGGCCGACGTCTTGGCGTTGAAGTCACCACCCAGGATGATGTGTGGGGTGTTTGTGATGTGTTGTAAGTGTGGTCTGTATTCATTTGGTACTGTAGGGGATGTTTGGGGAGGGATGTATGTGTTTATGATGGTTATGTTGGATTTGTTGCCAGTGCGTATTTTAATTGATTGTATTTCTGTTGTGTTATCATTTGGGGGGAGGAGGGATTTGGTTTGTACACTGGTTACTATGTATGATATTTCATTGTGTACCAGGGTGATGAGTCCACCGCCCCCGCCGACAGCCCGGTCTTGTCTGATGGTGGTGAAATTATGAAATATGGGTGTTTTTTGTGTTGTGCGGAGTTTTGTTTCTTGTAAGATGGCAATGTGTATGTTGTGTTGTTTGATGAAGTGTGAGAGTTCGTGTTTCTTTGTGTTAATGCCATCTATGTTCAATTGGAGAATGTTAATGTTATGTGCACGATGTATGTTGGGTGCTGCTGCACGAGGATGGGGTGGGGGTGAGGGAGGGGCTGGGGGTTGGGTTGGGATGGGTGAGGTGGGGGTTGGGGAGCAGGAGATGGGGGTTGGAATGGATTAGGATGGGGTGTGGTGTGTTGAGTTTAGGATGTGGATGGTATGGGAAGGTTAGGGAGGAGAGGTGGACGGGTTTTAGGGGGGGGGGGGGAGTGGATGATATGGGAAGGCTAGGTGGGTTGGGGAGGAGAGGTGGACGGGTTTTAGGCGAGGGATTTGACTGGGAGAGGGAGGGGCATGAGGAACAGGTCCAGGTGTTCGTGTAGTGTTTCTTGGAGGCAAGTGTTGTACAGGTGAAGTGGGTCCAGTTCCTGCATGAATTGCAGAGAACTGAACCCTTAGTGTGGCGACTCGAAGTGATGGGTTTTGAGCAAGTTGGACATATGTATGTGTACGTGGGTCCTGGGTTGCTCTCAGAGTTAAACTTGCCACCTACATATAACCAGTTTATTGCTTCACTCCACAATGCTCAAAATAAATATCCCTAAAAGAAGATTTAGATCGACGTAGAACCAACCAAAATGGATGACTAATAAGCTAATAGATCTTATAGGAAAAAAGAAAGGAATATATAGAAAAATAAAGAAAGGCGAAAATCATCTACATATATACTATCAGACTCTATCAAGACAGATCAAAAAGGAAATCAGGAAAGCAAAAATAAATTATGAAATAAGGATAGCCAGTGACTCAAAAAATAACCCTAAAGCTTTTTACCAACTATATAAATCTAAAGTTAGAGATGTAATAGGCCCCCTAAAAACTTCAATAGGAGAAATAACAGAACATGATTTAGAAATGTGCAGTACATTAAATAGTCAGTTCCTTTCCATTTTCACTAATGAAAATTTGGCACAGATTCCAGAAGTCAATATGGTATATAGTGATAGTATAGAAAATATGTTAAGTACAGTTAGTATAAGTAGAAATGATGTGCTTAAGGAAATTGACAGACTGAAACCTCAAAAATCACCTGGTCCTGACGAGGTATATGCTAGAGTATTAAAAGAATGCAGAGATGAGTTAAGTATCATATTAGAATTTTTATTTAACAAGTCATTAGAAACAGGTTTAGTTCCAGAAGCTTGGAAGCTTGCAAATGTAGTTCCGATCTTCAAAAAAGGTGATAAATCGATAGCATCCAATTACCGTCCCATTAGTCTCACATCAATCATAGGAAAGTTGCTAGAGTCTATTATTGCTAGGAAAATTAGAAGCCACTTAGTAAAATTTAACTTAATAAATTCTTCTCAGCATGGATTCACTCAGGGACGTTCTTGCCTTACTAATTTGCTTAGCTTTTTCTCAGAGGTATATGAAGCAGTAGATAGTGACAAGTCATATGATATATATTTAGATTTCAGTAAAGCTTTCGACAGAGTCCCTCATGAGAGATTGATGAGAAAGGTTGAGGCACATGGAATAGGAGGGTCGTTGTTGGGATGGATTAGGTCATGGCTAATTGGTAGGAAACAGAGAGTCAGCATAAATGGTACCAAGTCAGAGTGGGCAGCAGTCAAAAGTGGTGTCCCCCAAGGATCGGTATTAGGTCCCCTGTTGTTTCTTATATACATAAATTACCTAGATTTAGGTATAACTAGTAGGATAAGTAAATTCGCAGACGATACTAAAATGGGGAGATCAATTGATTCAGATAGCGATATAGAGTGCCTCCAAAGGGATCTAGATACCTTACATGAATGGTCAGTAAATTGGCAGATGAAGTTTAATATTGACAAATGCAAGGTATTAAAGATAGGGAAGATGCAAACAAATGTTAAATATAAACTAGCTAATTTAGAATTAGAAAATTCAGACTGCGAGAAAGATCTAGGTGTGTTTGTTAGCAATGATTTGAAGCCTAGAAAACAGTGTATAAGCGTTCGTAATAAGGCAAACAGGATTCTCGGGTTCATCTCTAGGAGTGTGAGTAACAGAACTGCTGATGTTATCTTAAACTTTACTTGTCATTAGTGAGACACCATATGGATTATGCTGTCCAATTTGGGTGTCCTTATTACAGAATGGACATAGATTCATTGGAGAGAGTACAGCGTAGAATGACAAAAATTATCCATAATATTAGAAATCTTCCGTATGAAGAAAGGTTGAAGAAATTAGGTTTACATTCGTTAGAGAGACGCAGAGTTAGAGGGGATATGATAGAGGTGTTCAAGTGGGTTAGTGGGATTAACAAAGGGGACATGACAAATGTACTAAAGCTCAGTGATAGCGAAAGAACTCGTACCAATGGTTTCAAATTAGATACATTTCGTTTCAGAAAAGATATAGGCAAATATTGGTTTGGTAACAGAGTTGTAGATGGGTGGAATGGACTACCAAGTGCTATAGTGGGATCAAAACGGTAGGGAGCTTTAAGATAAAATTGGATAAGCATATGGACGAGAAGGGTTGGGTGTGAAGGGGGATCAGCCGGGTTGGGCCAATCAGCGCTCTGCAGACCCCCGTAATCCTGCGTTAATCTCTAACCGTTTTGGTAAGATGATCCTCAGGGTATTAGAGTGTTGAGCCTATAATTGGGCTTTGTAATTGGGGTTGTGTGGGACAGGGATCTGCCTTGCTTAGGCCAATCGGCTTTCTGCAGACTCCCATTTTCTTATGTTCTTATATTATCTGACCTTCACAGCCTCTTCACCTCCCAAGAAGAGGCCGACACACGATTAATCCTTCATGTATGGAAGTGGCTATGAAAAATGCATTAGACATCCAAGCTGCTAAAGGACCTTCATTTCCCCAGCCAGACAATGTTTCCCAGGCATCAGTAAATATGATTCAAAGGCAGCATAGTATGAAGAAACCTGAAGGTCGGGTACAAATTAAGAAAACTCAAGATGTAACTACAAGCTCTCGCCCAAGATCTTTTTATAGGTGTTCTGCTTCATCACACACTGCAGATACTTGTCGGTTTAAAGATGCAGAATGTCACTACTGCCACAAGAAGGGTCACATAACAAGGGCATGTATGAACAAATCACAGTCCAGGATTAAACAAAAATTAAATTCTGCCAACTTGGTGGAGGAAGCAGAAGTAGCACCAACATAAACAACAAAGGACCAGTTCTGCAACCTCAATTATACCCAAAAAGGCGAAAGAGTGGTGTCCAAGTGGAAATGGCCAGCGTGGATGATTCAACACTTCCCTCTCTGTCTGGCAAGCGTAAACAACACCCAGCACAGCCAAACCACACACACATCAATGATTCCATGGCGTGCATCGGGGAAAAATACCTAGCAACAGCTCCAACGCCTAATTCCCCAAATCAACGAGGTGAAGATAACATGCCAGACTTGGGGAAAATGCACACAACTTCAAACCTAAATATCTACAAATACTCAGCAGTCCCAACCACCAACACAGTTTCACCAGATGCATAACTAATAGGCCCAACTGAAATGCAAGCTGCTACCAGTGCGTCTTGCCCCGCAACGGAAAATAAAATCATGAAACCTGTCGTGCCCTTGATGCCCTGGAACCCCATACCCAGGACAACTCAGAAAGAGGTAATACTACTCATGCTGACCAACCAAGAAGCAAGCATTCAGCCTGCTGGCTTGTATCCAATTTTTGGATCCTTATCCAGTAATCCTAGGATAGAAAGGATAGTTACGAATTCTGAAGCTTGTTGTAATACTCAATTTAGGCATCCGATGCCACTCAACTATTACGTTGGAGGTAGAGGACAGTCGAACTGGCCAGACTATTATGTCGGTTGGGAAATTGATTTATTTGGCAAACTAGAAGTAACTGATAAGTTCAAGACATATTGCGACCCTTAAATGCCTGTAATTCCTCTTAACGAACTTATTGTTGGAAGAATGAATCATCCCAAAACCCCTCTGGCAGGAGTTGCGCACCAACACAGTACTGGTAATAAGGACAACCCGAGACTTGCTGAATTATCTCCCTCTTGCTCTACTTTGTTTACTGTCTCCGACGAAGTTAAGCCAGTGTGTGATAGTTCTCTAGTTCCCACTAAGAAAACTAACCTTCCTCCTACTCCTGGAAAGACGTTGGTCATTCCTTCAGTAGGGGAACCTTTAGATATATTCCCCAGGCACAGCGTGAGTGAGTGTAGAAGGATCAGCCGTAAGCTGAGAAGGAGAAGTGATATTGCCAAGCGGTTATTGCGTTTGTTTGGGCAAAAACCTAGCCCTGAAGTGTGAGAAGGACCTAAGTGTCGTAAATCCTGGTCCTCAAGAGTGACGTTATACCAGTGTAGCTCCAGACGCTAGCCACCCTCCACACAACGTTAACCCAGTGCTAACATTCGTTCTCCCAGTGCTCTTCTCTACCAAGCTCCTTTAACCCCTTCTGTACCGGCGACATATTTTTACTTTATCCTAGCTACTATTAGACGATTATATTCAGTTTCCAAAGGGTATCCAGCAACTAACAGGCTTCGAACTATCTCACCTAACCCATTTTGTTCCCACACATCCTTCCTAAACTGCACAAAATCGCCTAAATATATTCATATTCCGTTTATTTGCACAAGAATATCGCATAAGTAAAGCTAGAACAACAAAGGTCAAGAACAACAATAATAGATGCACGAACGAGGCTCCACTACTTCTGACTCGTAAGACTGGATTATTCTATGCAATATCTAAGTGAGTATGGTGGACCGCTTTCTAACTGAAAGATTACACTTGTCCTGTATTTATTTCAGAGATAAGAATAGCACTCCTTTTAATCGAGGATTTACACTTGTGCTTAGAAAGGCTATGTAGTACTTATATAGGTGAACTTTTGGTTGTCACCTGCGTAGAGTTGTTCTGGATTTGGAAGCTAAACGTAATTATTTTTCTGATGTTAATTCACTATGGTGCTTACGCATAAGTTAACTTGAATTTATTTGTTATTTTCTTTAACAGAATTATTATTAGTACTTCCCTGATTTATTTGGGTTTCACTAGTACTTCCTTTCTCTCGCTTTTTGCATACATGCGTATTATCCGATGTTTCCAGAATACTTCTTATTATACTGTACACCCGGTAGATATATTTTTACTACTTTCCACTGTTGATCTTTTTATACTCTTTCTCTGATAAGGCACTAAGTATATATTCTTTCCACAGTTAGATCTTCTATAACTTTTAACGGTATAATAACTTCACTTTAGATGTGTAGAAAAAGTAATCCAATTAGTGTAGGATAAGTAATCCAGTCGTCGGTAGAGGTGTTGGCCGTGGGGGGTTGTCCTGTCGTGACTGGGTTAGCACAGTTTAACTCGAGCTCTTGACTTGGGACCTTGAATACTATCTACCTCGCCATGGCAAAGGTAAAAATAGAATCGAGTTAATGCAGGAGTAAACTCACTGACTACTCTGGTCTTTGAAAGAACTTTGCTGCAGAATTGTAGGTTTGTTAAAGTTACAGTCCTTCCACCCATGGATCAGAAGGAACAGTACTTACAAACAAGTTAACCCTTAACTGTCGGCGCGCAACTTATGTCGTGTGAAATAAATTTGGACTATGTGGCGGTTCACAACTTATGTTGTGCGCCATTTTCAGCACGTAATGTTGCTCAGACAGAGAGCTGAGCGGTGTGAGGAGCGTAGCAAATGTATGACCGACACCCACCACCGCGGTGGACCAACTGAACTGTATTCTAACTTCCTCCCCCTCTCCTGACTCGCTACACAGGGAATTATGTAGGGAAATTACCTAATTACAGGGTTTTTGCACTCGTGTTGCACGATCGTTGCAAGAGAACCAGTGGTCGTACAAGGATGGTTCGGGTGTCATTGGAAAGCTCTGTTTACGCCCTTTCAGGGATAGATACTTGTTTTACGCTCTGGGTCTTATTTAGGCATGAAAATGATCACGTAAACAACCCTATTTAGGGTAAAAAAAAACGCTGGGCGCTACGGTCAAATAGACTATCTAGCCCGCTAAATAAGGGTTAAACAGGTTGACTACAGTATCACAATTGTTTTTCTGACCATGGATCACAAGAACAATTCTTACTACTGAGCCCTCAATCTTCCAACTGTCCTTCCACCCATGGCTCACAAGGAACAGCCTTTCAATTGAGTATCGATCTTAGAATTTCCTGCTGAGGTCACCTCTTTTCTCAGCGTCTTGGCGGTCGTGTGGCTGCGCATCAGAAGGGCGCCTAGGGGTAGGATGTTGTATGGCGGTTGTGTCCGTGTGGCCTGGAGGTGGGGTGATATCTGGTAACTGTATATATCGGCTTCCCTGGACATGGCGGCGATGCAGCTGCGCTCTAGAGTGGCGTGGGGATGTCCGGTGTTTATGGTGCCTTTTCTTGGTTGATTTCTCTTCTTCGCTTTTCTTTTTCTGCTGGACTTTGGGATTGGTTATGGTGATGAATAAGTTTTTCCCTGGTGTTGGAGGACGTGTCATCTCGATGGCAGTAACTCGTGTTGGGTTGGGGGTTGTTCCCTTGTAGCTCTGGGGTGGGGCTATTTATTATCTTCATAAATGCGATGTGGAAGAAGAGGTAATTTATATTTGGCCTTCTGGTTTGTTCTGGGGCTGCTTATGTGGTTTGCAGGCTGGAGGTAGATGGAGTGGACAGTGGTTGCAAGTTTGTAGGTTTGGGATGTTGCAGGAGAAGTGTATTCATTTAAACTCCGCCTAGACAAATATCTCGCATCAAACCCGCGACTGACTGCGTTTGTAAATGAATAACTTTATTTTATCCCCCCCTCAGTTACTAACCCATCTGTCCCCTACTAACTTCCTAATCCTGCCACGGACATTAGTTCCAGGGCAGTAATTCCCTTTCCAATGTTCCCTTACCCACTCTAAACCACTGTTTGGACACTTGATCCTCAGTGTTTTGGAGGACAAGCAACCTAGAAGGGTCACTAGATCTGTTGTTGCTTGATTTCCTTTGTACTCCTTTGTAATCGGCGAGAAACTGATCACATGTTGTTCTCTGTCTTGCGGGGGTATATAATTGCTTGCCCTTGAGTCGTTTTCTTTGATGTGGTGGAGATGGTGGAGGTATAAGGTGGAGATCTCGGTATGTTGGCTGTGGCGATAGGTGTGGCAACAGTGTTGGTGGGGATGGTGGAGGTAGAGGTGGTGATCTCGGTATGCTGGCTGTGGCGGTGTAGAGGTGGAGATCTTGGTATGTTGGCTGTGGCGGTAGTGATGGTGACGGTGGTGGAGATGGTGGAGGTAGGCTATACAGGCGTGGTCAGAAGCTTTCCTATTATTTCATATATATATATACAGTATATATATATATATATATATATATATATATATATATATATATATATATATATATTGAAATAATGGAAAAGCAAGCACCACCACCACCAAGCAATTTTGCTCCTATGACCACCAAACCTCAAGGCCACAAGGTAACAACTCCTAGCCCAACAAAAGGCGCCCAAGATACTACCATCGGGATGACATATGTCCCCCAACACCAGGGAAAAACTTATCCATCACCATAACAAATGATAAGCAGATTGCCCAACCATCACTAGGGCTACCAGCATGCAATGTTTCTATAACCACCCCACCCCAGAGCTACAAGAAAACAACCCCCAACCCAACACGAGTTATTGCCATCGAGATAACACGTCCTCCAACACCAGGGAAAAACTTATTCATCACCATAACTGAAATAACAGGGAAACAGTTAACCAAGCATTCACCACCACCAAGCCGTTTTCCTTCTCATCCTACCACACCTCCTCACCACAGTGGAAGAATGGGAAACAGTGGCCGAGTAGAGGAAAGAGCCGGGAACGAAAGGACATGGCTGAGCTTCCCGCCACACCGCCAGGAGACGCATCGTAGGCGGAGCTTCCTACCACACCGCCAGGGGAAAAACAACTCAAGGTCGACACCTCCCTGTACCAACAATGATATATCCTACAAACCCGGAACACGAATTGCTACCATCAATATGACACGTCCTCTAACACTAGAAGGGTACGTACTCATCACCATCAACAATTCCAAAGTCCAGGAAAATAAAAGCAAGAAACGGAAAAGACGAAATTCTCCCACTTACCCTCAACTCAACAAGGGCACAACCCGCAGCCCAGACAAACGTGCTCGAACCATTACCTACGAGAGGGACTGTCCTCCAACACCAGGAAAGGACATAGTCATCAACGGAGACAATGCCAAAGCACCAAGAAAGGAAAGAAGCGAGAAAGACAGGCGACACCAAGAATGGCGCCATCAAAACCGTACCTACCCTCGCCCTGGTTGCCCACCCCCGTGCCACCTCCGGGACAAAGGAAGCCGAGAAGTAGGGTCCAGACAGCCCACCCCCACTCAAAGCCACAGGGATTTAATCACCACAAGATACCGGCTGCCAGGTGCCTTTCTGTCACCTAATCACTCCACCGACCTGGCAAGGTAAAAAGGGAGATATATATACTCCCGCCGATTTTCATTTATTAACCCTTGTCTAGCGGGGTGTTTTGGGCTCATTTGGGCATATTCAGGCCCTCCTGCATGATAAATCAAGCATCTGCATGAAAACAAAATTATTTAGCAAAAAACTAGGCACTAAATGCTTCAAAATGAGACCAGAACGAGCTACGTAGCACTCGTGGTTCTCTTGCAGTGGTGCCACGAACATGGAAGTTTAGCATATATCGGTATATTTTTCCCAGCTATGCTCACTACTGGCTACACTGCCGGCCTCTCGAGAACACAGGGAACATGAGTTAATGGGCGGCGGTAAGCCCTGGGAGTCGGCTGTCTGGCCCGCTGCTCTCCCGGCCATTTGCACTCGATTGTAACCCTTTAAAAGCCTTAAGTATCTCAATTTAGAGCTGTTTCTTGTGGTCAATGGATGGAAGGACAGCTTGAAGATTGAGGGCTCAGTTGAAGAATTGTTCTTGTGATCGATGGATGGAAAAACAATTGCGATACTGAAGTCACTCCCCAATAATAATTGTTTGAAGTGGGTATCAACAAGGCTGGTTTATTAGACTCTTTAAAGGAAGCTAACTAATATCCTCCCCTACCCCAACCCCGGCGCTATTGTGGATATAAGTATGCTACCGAAGGGATAGTAGCTTTATCCGGGATAGACCAAACCGCAAGAAACTCATCAACCCTTGTGGGGATCGGTTTTTACACCATACCCAAAAGAGGATTTATGGAGCTCCGATCTTACTCTCAACCATCTGAAACCAACACACCTAAACTTCGTTAAATGCGGAAATAGCCTCACGGAAATATCATGCCCTGGTGGGGGCACGAACTCTTGACCCTTGGGTGTGAGGCAGACACCTTACCAGTTAGACCAACAGACCACTTGGCCAGTTCGGCTCAGGGTATTTCCGCATCCGAGGTCTGTTTAGGCTAGCTTACTTTCACTGACTTTACACTACTTCACCTTCCGGGAAGCGAAAGCTCCGAACAGAGAGGAACGAACAGAGAGGAACAAGCTTGAGCCGAATCGACCGAGAGTCCGTCAGAGAGATGAACGGGAATGGTGAGTCAACTTCACTGAGTGGTGCATACACGCACCTACAAACTGCCCAGTTGGCAACTCGCTTGGGCGGCTGGCAACTTCCACAACCCAACCCAAGCACGTCTAACATACACTCCCTGGTCTCTCCTCTCCCCTTCCTTGTCCTGTGGGGATCAGACTCTGTTTCCTACCTGGCACCTACTCACACCACCCCCTAGGCCGACTCCTTCGGCCTCTCCCTTTGTACTCCGTGTGGGGAAGTTTAGTGCGCCCTCAGATGAGGGACCCGGTGACCCGATAACCCGGTTAGCCTGTGGGGATCGGTTTTTACACCATACCCGAAAGAGGATTTATGGAGCTCCGATCTTACTCTCAACCATCTGAACAATTTTACCAACACACCTAAACTTCGTTAAATGCGGAAATAGCCTCACGAAAAATCATGCCCTGGTGGGGGCACGAACTCTCGACCCTTGGGTGTGAGGCAGACACCTTACCAGTTAGACCAATAGAGATATCCCACTTGGCCTGTTCGGCTCAGGGTATTTCCGCATCCGAGGTCTGTTTAGGCTAGCCTACTTTCACTGACTTTACACCCTCAGTTCTGCATCAAAGGTCTTTCAAAGACCAGAGTAGTCAGGAGTTCACTCCTGCGTTAACTCTATTCTATTTTACCTTTGCGATGGCTAGGTAGATAGTATTCAAGGTCCCAATTCAAGAACTCGAGTAAAACTGTGCTAACCCAGTTATGACAGGACAACCCCCCCACGGCCAACGCATCTATCGAAGATTGGACTACTTATTCTACACATCTAAAGTGAAGTTGTTATACCTACAAGTTATAGAGAATCTAACTGTGGAAAGAATATATACTTAGTGTCTTCTCAGAGAAAGAGTATATAAAGATCAAAAAGTGGAAAGTAGTCAAAATATATCTACCGGGTATATATAAAGGAGTATTCTAGAAACATCGGATACTACGCATGTATGCAAAGAGCGAGAGAAAGAAAGTACTAGTGAAACCCCAATAAATCCGGGAAGTACTGATAATAATTCTGGTAAAGAAAATAACAACTAAATTCAAGTTAACTTATGCGTAAGCACCAAAGTGAATTAACACAAAGACAATAATTACGTTCAGTTCCCGATTCCAGAACAACTCTACGCAGGTAAAAACCAAAAGTTCACATTTATAATCATTACGTAGCCTGTCTAAGCACAAGTGTAAACCCTCGATTGAAAGGAGTGCTATTCTTATCTGTGAAATAAATACAGGACCAGTGTAATCTTTCAATTAGAAAGCGGTCCACCATACTCACTCAGATATTGTATAAAATAATCCAGTCTTACGAGTCAGACGTAGTGGAGCCTCGTCGTGTATCTATTATTGTTGTTCTTGACCAGTTTGTTCTAGCTTTATGTTTGCGATATTCTTGTGCCAATAAATAGAATATGAATGCACGTATTGTGATATTTATCCTCTATTTTCTTTCTGTGTCTGTGGTAGAACAATATTGACTTCTCCAGTTAGGAAGAACCCACTTAATCAAACCAATCAAACCCCAGTAAAACCCTGGCATAACAATAACCAATCCCAAAGTCCAGCAGAAGAAGAAAAGCGAAGAAGAGAAATCAACCAAGAATGGGCACCATAAACACCGTACATCCCCACGCCACTATACAGCCCAGCCGCATCGCCACCATGACCAGGGAAGCCGAGATATACGGTTACCATATATCACCCCACCTCCAAGCCACACGGAAACAACTGCCATACAACACCCTACCCCTAGGCGCCTTTCTGTTGCGCAGCCACACCACCGCTAAGACGCTGAGAAAAGAGGTGACCTCAGCAGGAAATTCTAAGATCGACACTCAGTTGGAAAACTGTCTTATTAGTTACTGGACATAAGACGGTTGTGTTACGATCCAGGTTCTTAAAGACACAGGGCTCTTCAACATTGGACTAGATAATGGCAAAATGCAACAACGGTAACACTAGATCCAACCCCTGCCTTAAACACTGGAAAACAAAACACCATTACCGCCCTGAGTCATGCCTGGACAACGAGGTATCCTATGACTCGGTAACTGGTGCACACACACTAGGCTGATGCTCGATGAAACAGCCTATTCTCAAACAGTAAAAGATTACTCGATTAGGTTACACAAAGAAAAGATAGTTAACGTGATTAATTAACGTTACGGTAGATACTCAAATAACTGGCACTCCTGTATTAAAGAAAGTGCAATGCTAGTCCTGCAACATCAACTGGAAACTTCTGAAATAAGTCTGATGCTGGGAAGATGTTCGTAAAGAATCTTGAACAATTATAATGCAGAATACGGGTCACAATAAATACTAGGACATATAGTAATAATAGGCAGGCGAATAATAAAGACTGCGCAAAGGTAGTAATGCTCGACAACTAAAGAAATGCTTCGTGACACAACGCAACAGCCTACTAGGGTTGTGCAACTCAACAACAACCTCGGCTCAAAAGTGCAGTGAATAATAATGTTGCATACATATAATAATGGGGGCTTATCTCTAACCAGTGTCTGCTCAGTTAATAAAGTCTAGCTGGGGTATCAAGGCAGGGCAACAATGGGTGAGCATGCGGCTCGTAGCCTAACGTTGTCCGAAGGTGGTATAATGACGATTACGTTATATGACAGGGATGCTCTCTTGATAAATCTAGGTCTCTAGTACCTAGTTCTATCCTGGCGATCCCTCAGAAGTCAACACAAAGAGGCAGCACTATGTTGTGAGGGATAGGCTATGGCCCTCTCACACCACAGCGCTGTGCTCGCAAAGTAAACCCACCCGAAGACAACTTAGGCTCCCACAGTACCTGTCGATGTCGTGCAGGGCTTAGCTAACACTGCACACATCGGAGACAACGACACAGTAACCTTACCCCCCAGTCTAGCTTTAAATAACCAAGCAGAATCACTCAACACCTTGCCAGGGAGACATATACCGGTCTACAACCTTCCCGAGAGAGGACACACACGGAAAAGTCCGTCTCTCCAATCTCAATAAAGCCTAATACCTCCTTAAACTAATACATGGAAATATCTGAGAGCTTCGCGTACAATACGACTGGCCGACGGTGAACGTCTATGCTGAAACCAGAAGGGATGTTGAGTTTAATAAAGATTAGAGAATGAGAAAGGAGAAGTCGAGAGAGAGAAATAGTATGCAAAGTGGCGAGTAAGGGGGACAGAATTGCAAAGGATGTAGACGATACGCGTGTCAGGCAAGCTCTGAGCTGGTAAAAAACACGAGGCCGCGATGGGCAGGGACTAGTTGACCACCCAGCCGCCAACGCCGTCAGCGCCCAAGCGAGCCGCGTGATAGCTCACCCCGCTGCCAGGTGTACCCCCTCACCCTCTCTCGCTCTCCTCCCACACAAGCAACATTTATATTATAGCGAATATAAAATATAAGGCGCGGTCACAGACCAAAACAAAGACCATTTCTAGACTGTCTGTGGCAACACGACACTAATAACATAAAGCAGATCATTCTAGGACAACTGTAGCCCATCCCCCCATCCTGGCGAGCGCTAGCGAGCTGCAATGCCCCACGCAACCATTCTGTTAACGCCAGGAGGCGTCACAGTTGGAATATTGGTCACCAGGAAAGCTGTCTTATTAGTTACTGGACGTAAGACGGTGAGAATACTGGGCACGTGGGAAACTTCTTATTAGTTACTGGACGTAAGATAGTTAAAAACTCAAGTTGGAAGGCTGTACTTATTAGTTACTAGACGTAAGACAGTTTGAAGATTAGGCCACCCCTTGTTCATTTTTTGCGGGCTCTGCAGACACTGTTTATTATAACGGCGTTTCGCACTGGAGTCCTTCCATGATAGCAATATCTTGGAGAAGGCCACAAAACAGCCATCACCTTCAGTTCTTCAAAGCTCTTATAAGACCAGAGCAGTCAGGAGCTCTCTCCTGCGTTAACTCGATTCTATTTTACTCATGCATTGGTGTATGGTATATAGTATTCAAGGTCCGAAAACCAGAGAGTTCGAGTAAAACTGTGGGAACCCAGTCATGATAGGACAAACCCCACGGCCAACGCATCTGCGTCTACCGGAGACGGGATTACTTATTCTACAAATCGACAGTGAAGTTATTATACCGTTACAATACACAAGAGAAATAACTGTGAAAAAGATCTATGCTTAGTGTATTTATAGAGAAAGAGTATAACAAGATCAACAGTGGAAAGTAGTCAAAATACCTATATATAAAAAGGAATATTCCAGAAACAGTGGATACTACGAGCTTATGCAAAAAGCGAGAGAAAGAAAGTACTAGTGAAGCCCAAATAAATCAGGGAAGTAGGCTACTGATAATAATTCTGGAAAAGAAAATAACAAATAAATTCAAATTAACTTATGAGTAAGCACCATAGTGAATTAACTCAAAGAAATAATTACGTTCAGCTTCCAACCCAGAACAACTCTACACAGGTGAAAACCAAAAGTTTGTATATATAATCACCACGTAGCCTGTAATAGCACAAGTGTAAATCCTCGATTGAAAGAAGTGCTATTCTTATTGTTATGCCCTGTTTTTCTACAGGATTAACTTGGGTAATGTGAGTTCTAACTGACTGGGTATATAAGGCTGCATGCACAATACAAGGTATGAGGAATAGAGAACACAAAATAAACACACGGTAACAAGACACACGATCACGTTTATTGAGGATGATTAATAGGAAGCATAAGAAGGTATGAATACTCGTACAAGACAAATGATAGAATTGAACAACTAGCATTAGTGGATCTGGATGGAGCCTAGTCTCCCACTTCCAACGTTCAGGTATACTCTTCTGATCACTGGCTTTGTTCGCAAGTTTATATACTGGAAGCCATCAATGTTACTTATAGATTCAATCTCACTATTTAGATTTATTACTGGCAGTTCTGGTGCACGAGTAGTAGTTCACAGACTAGATTAGACACGCGTATATTTAGAGCACGAGAATTCTAGTAACCTCGGGGGTACTGATCTAAGTTTTATATTCTTATAGCAGAAATACGTAGAACGCAAATCAGTGGGCGAACGTTAGATATCACTAGGGTTTTACTTCTATGTAATAATATCTGGATCGGGGTAATTACGAGAGTTAATGTCGCCTGTTAATTAATGAACACTGATACGCTTAGCACTTCCTGATGGAATGGTTATATATGAATTATACTGGGGCAAAGATATAGCCACTTCATAGAAATATTAATAAGTGAGTCTCTAAATAGTACTGTAACACTGTAGTACTAATACAGTGAATCTTGGGTAGTATTTGGTTGGTCTGGTCCTGGTTATCTTGCGTCTGTGATGTTGGGGGTTAACGACTGGTTCCGCGGCCGTCCAGGGGGTCCATATGTAGGAAGTTCTCTTGGCGATCGTTGCTGGCTACACGCTTATATACCCACTGGTGTGTGAAGGTTATAAGGTGCACGTAGATTTCTGGTACGTGGACAGATGCTTCTATCTCAAATCTGCCACGGAGTCTGCCGGCTCTGGAACTCAATTCTCAGGAACAACACAAGGGCAGAGCTAGAGGTCAACTTAAGGGGGCCAGCCACTGGTTGGTGTCTATCTTTCAACTGATTTTACTGGGGGCTGGAGCTGGGTTTATAGGCTCGGTTTTGGACCCTGTAGGCCATAGGGATCTCGAGTCTTATGGAATTATTTAAGCTCTCAATAGATACGGGGACTAGGTAAGGTGGTGATTACTGTTGTGGCACATGGCGATAGGGGGCCTTCATAATGTGATATAACTGAGCCTTAGTAAGAGGTACTATTTTGGCTATACTGGAAGTATTGAGGGGAGGGAGACTGGATCTACTTTGCGAGGAGGACTGGGACAGCTGTGACAGGAGCGTCTCTCTTACATTGCTCAGTCTTCATTCTATGGTATAGCTGAGGTGCTAATATGGTTATCAGAGTATGCAAGAAAGGTGAATGGGTTATTGTGGGTTAATAGAGGTTAGTAAAGGGGTTAGTCATGCATGGTTAGTTCATTGATAGGAAGAATTCCTGTGCTACCTGGCAATGACCCGGAAGTCAAAACAGGGGTCAGGTATACCTCCGCAGGGGTGGGGGTCTCCCTCTTCGGGTGGGTAAAAAAGGGTAGGTGCGCGCCCCTCTCTCTGTGATGGTCGTCCGGCGGCTGTGGCTAGGGGCTTGCCATATCACAAGTGTTTGTAATAACCCTCTGTTTATGAGACAGATGTGGGTGTTCGTAATACCAAAACCGAAGGTGCCTTGACTAGCTGGTTTATTCGGTTGGGTTGTTAATTGCATGGTTTGCTGGATGTGGTGGAGCCTGGGTTGCTAACTCTGCCATATTTATCTGGAAGTATGGCAATAGAAGTTAGTCACTGGCAAGGCGGCTAGCCTCGCACTGACGATCATTTGGTACAGGGTTGTGAATGGGTTGTGAGGGAATAGATGGCATGCAAAGGGTTAGTAAAGTTCTAATGTTGTTCCGTCCTACTAAGGGAAGGTAGGCTGGATAGGAGTATATATATAAAAGGTTTGAGAATGTTAGCAACGGAAAAATCAAGGATATTCAGGAGGTATGGTGAAGAGGCTAGGTCGGAAAGGAGTCGAGGAGCGTGGGGGGTTAACGAGAGGGAGAGGGTTAAGGGGGGCTACGTGGAAGTTTGACCCTAAGGTCTCTGGGCGTAGGGGTGGCATTAGACTACAGTTGGTATCGGAGCTTGGGGGTTAATGACAGGGAAAGTATGTTAGCCAAACGTTATACCGGGAGATGAGCAATATGGGGTGGTATATGAGTCTGGAAAGGATAGAATCATGTGGACTGTGGGGCTGTGGGCAAGAGGAGGTTAACTGTAGGCGTGTGCTTGACTGTAGATAAAAGTAGGGAAAAACATGGTGTATTATTACTTGTCAATACGATGGTTATGGACACTGTTAATCTGACACTATTTCTTGCTGATCTAGTTGTTCCTGGGAACTGCATTTTCTGACACCCAAGAAAACGGCAGTTCGTAGGGGTAGCTTCGGTATTGTTTCGTGGTGAAAATGCGTCGAGACAATAGTAAAAGAGGGTTGTATATACAATCTCTGGTTGGGGTAAGAATTAAAGTTACTGCATGGTGGCTAACATCTTCAGTCATTTCTGTCTAGGTCTTACAGGAACAATGGTTCTATATACACTGGTGTACCCGTGGGTATCATAGTTTCTTATCAATTAGGACATGGGGTTTTAACATACTACTTCTCGGATGGAAGAACATATAGATTTATGGGGGTGGTTGGTCTTCAGAAACTGAGTCTGGCAAGACAGGGGGTTAACATATTACTTCTTGGATGGGGAAAAACATACATAGATTTAGGCCTGTCTGAACTGGTTGGCATTGGCTCAACCTAGGGACAGGGCATGGGTGTTTTAACCTGGGAAGAACATACATAGATTTATGGGGGCGGTTGGTCTTCAGAAACTTAGCCTGGCAAGACAGGGGTTAACATATTACTTCTCGGATGGAAGAACATACATAGATTTATGGGGCGATTGGTCTTCAGAAACTTAGTCTGGCAAGACAAGGTATTTTAGGGTATGTTGATATTGATATCCTAACTTAGGGACAGGGCATGGGTGTATTAACTTAAGGTGTATTTATGTTCATCATCATGTAGGTAGAGGTGTAGGACACGAGGGGTAGTGTATACGCGAGGTGGGGGAAAGGTCAGTGTTTAGAAGGGGTAGGCAGGTGTGATTTGGAGCTGCTTAGCCCTGCGGGCTTCGGCCTGTCTTAACTGGTTGGCTCGGTCACCTGGTCCTTTCGTTCTGTGGGCCTTTCTTTCGGGTGTTTCTGTGTGGTGTTCGCTCGTGGCTTCCGTGGTGGGCTTCTCGTTCTGGGGCATTTTACTTCCCTCTCCTTCATTGTAGGCTCGTCCCAGAGCCTAAAGGGTGAAGTAAAAAGAAGCATAGTCATGGTGGGTCATTTTGAGTGTATTGAGAAGGTCCCACCAAGCAAGAGAGCGAGGGTCAGGTTTCTTTTGCAGGTCTATGTAGACCTGTAGGAATGTGTCCTCGGTGTTGTGGAGGGCGGTTGCCCGGGCTTGATGTGGGCGCTGTAGACGGGCTAAGCGTCCTGTGGACGTTTTACTTTTACCTTTCGTATGAATGGTGTGTAGTGTTCCCCCGTGGGGGTAGGGACGGGGGCGACGAAGGGTGTGGATTTGTTAATGATGGAGGTCATGTATCGAGTGAGGTGTGTGGGACTGACAGGAGGCCTCTTCAGTGTGGTGAATGGGTTACTAACTGAAGGGGAGGGATTAACGCGTGAAAACGGAGCTGGGGGTGAAGGGGGGATATGAGTCTGGGGTTTTTGGGGTATTCTTGGGTGGTGTTGCAGGCTGGGAAAATATATGGAGGCAATGTGCAATATCGGTTTAGGTAAGGTGCGTGAGGGAGGTGTGTGAGAAAGAGGGGGTATGTGTGTTGTGTGGCTTGGGTCTTTAGTGTAAGAACGAGGTGTTGTTTTTGTATAACTGTCTTCAAATCTGATGGGTCTGTTGATTATTCTACCTTTGGAGGTCCTGGTGGGAAGGTAGATGTTTGTAGTGGGACTTGAGTCGCTCGACGATGTTTTATATTGAGGGGAAGAACGCTTTACAGGTGGAGGGCATTTAGTGGGGGTGAGGTAAGGGGTTATTTGAGAGGTAGATGCGTGTGGAGAAGATTGGGTGGGGGTATGTATGGGGGTTCTCTCAGGGGCGACTTTGTGGGGGGATTCAAGTGGGGGTGTGGAGGTCGGGTCCGTCAGTTTGGAGGGGCTTTGGTGAGGAGTTAGTTGTGTGTTAGACATGGTGTGAGAGGAGGGGTTGGTCGTTGGCATAGGGTACTTTTTAGGGGTTGGTTGGTTGGGGGTTTGAGGAGATGAGGAGGTTGGTTGATGTGTGGGTGGGGCCGCAGGGATAGTGGAGGGGAAAGGGGTGGATGCGGGGAGGGGGCTAGACGGGTGGGTAGGGAGTGGAGATTTAATTTGGAGGGTTGGGGGTAGGAACATGTGTGGGGTGTGTTCTTTGGTGGGGTCGGTGATTTGGTGGTGGTGGAAATAGGCAGTTTTATGGGAGTTTGGTGGGGGGGTAGATCTAGCAGGTCATTCGGGGTGATGAGGTGGGGGTGGAGAGGGGATGAGGTTGAAGAGGAAGGTATGTGTTTTCGTGGGAGGGTGGGGGTTGTTATTTTTGTAATATAGTTAGAGGGGTTATGGTGTTTACTTGTGATTATTCGTCTTCTTTCCCTTTGTGGAGGAGAATTCGACGAAGAAGAAGAAGAGGAGGAGGATAGTGGTCTGGCAGCCCTACGGAACTTGGTTAGCAGGGTGTGTTTTCTGGAGGTTTTAAAAGATTTTAGTCGTGGGCGTAAGTTGTAGCGTGAGGTTACTGAGGTAGATTGTGTGGTGCGGTTGGGTGTGTACTTGGTTTTGGGTGGGGGTGGTGGTTTTCTCACTGTGGTGCCTGGTGGAGATATGTCAGGGCTAGACGGGAGGGTTTCCGTTGTGGTCGGGGTTGTGGGTGGAGGTTTTCGTACTTGGATAAGTTGGGGAGGTACTTGACTATCAGAAGTGAAGGAAGGTGTCATGGTGGAGGAAGGTGTGATAGTGGGGGCTTGGGGTTTGTGGAGGTTAGTTTGGGGGGTATGTTGAGGAATGATTGGTCGGTTCGGTGCTGGAGGGTTTAGGCCCTTAGGGGTTTGTATGGGAATATTCATAGCCTGAGTGGAAGGGTTAGTAGGGGTGTTTAATTCAGGATCGGACGTGTGGGGTGGGGTAATGTCTTGTGGTTTTAGAGGTTTAAACGCTCGGACGAATCTAGTTCGGAACGTGCGAGTCACGCCGTGATAATCGATGGTGACTTGATAGGCATTTGGGACTTGTATGATGGTGTAGGGCCCGACATAGCGAGGGCCTAATTTGTTGGTGACAGGGAGGTTGGCTACCATTACGGTGTCGTGGATGGCGAAAGGGTTTTTATCATCGGGGTTATCAGTTTTGGTGTCTTGACAGGTTTGGGCGGTATGGAGGGTGTTTTGCAGATGTTGCAATGGGTCAATTGTGGAGGTGTTGGAGGGGAGGTGAGCGTGATGGTGGAACGGCAGTAACAGGGGGGGTACGCCATAAACACGTTCATGAGGGGAAATACTGTCTTCTCGGGGACAGGTGTTCATGCCCCATTGTATCATCTTTATTTGTGATGGCCAGTCTGAGGTGTTAAGAGCAATCATTTTTGTACGTAACTGGTTGTTGATGGTGCGATGGCTGCGTTCGCATATAGCATTTCCTTGAGGCCAGTACGGGGATGAGTGTTTGATCTTAATACCGCATTGTTGGGTGAACTGGTGCCAAACGTGTCCACTAAATTCGGGGGCATTGTCAGATAGAAGAGCAAGGGGAAGGCCGAATATAGGGAACACTTCTGTGGCAAGCAGTGTGGCGACTGTGGTGGCTGTGTGGTCTTTAACTGGGCAGGCTATTAAAAATTTTGAATATACGTCAACAAATGTGACGATATAGCGGTTGCCAGCGTAAGAAGCAAACGGGCCCATGCTGTCGAGGGATAGGACTTGGAACGGTTTGTTGGCAGAAATGGTACCAGCTGGGCCTGGGGTGCGTGATCTATCCTTCCCCAATAAACAAGGTTTGCAGGATTCTGTCACTCGTTGTGCAATTTTGGAGGGGTTGGGGGTCCAGTATTGATCTGCGAAGATTTTTAACATCTTCTTTTGTACAAGGTGTATGCCGTTTCCCTCGTGGATGGCAATCATGTAGTCGTGGGCAATGGTGGGGTCTAAGACTATGTGACCGGAGTCTGTGGCAAGTTGATCTCCCCAGCGAGTCAGTTTCCTGAAGACATTTAACGGTATCCAGGGTGGTCGGATTCTTGTTTCCCAAGATTGAATTAGTGAGGGGGCTGGGGGGGAATTATGTTGGTGGATGGGGGTAGATAAAAGCTCAGTGTTTTGTAAGGCGGCTAGGTTGGTGGGGGGGTCTTTTGGTACTGGCAAACGTGACAGGGCGTCTGCATTGGTGTGAAGTTTGCCTGGACGATACTGTATTATAAAATCGTAGTCCTCTAGTGTCTCCCTCCAACGTACCAAAATGGCTGAGTTGGTTTCGCACTTACGCAACCATTGCAAAGATTGATGGTCGGTTATTATATAGAGTTTTGCGCCCAACACAAATGACCGGAAGTGGCTGAGTGCCCAAAATTATCCCTAAGCACTCTCTCTTGGTGGCTGCATAATTCTGTTGTGCTTGGTTGAGGGTGGAGCTGGCATACGCTATCACATGTTCCTCTCCGTCTCTTACTTGAGCTAAAACTGCACCAATGGCGTAGAGAGATACGTCAGTATAAAGACGGAAAGGTTTATGGTAATCAGGGAAAGCGACAATAGAGGCTTGGATTAGCTTTTGTTTCAAAGTGTTAAAAGCGAGGTCTCTTTCAGGTGTCCAGGTGAATGTGGTGTCTTTGTGGGTGAGTTGGTGGAGGGGTCTGGCTATTGTGGCAAAGTGTGGGACGAAACATCTGTAGTATGTGGCTAAACCTAGAAAAGAACGTACTCCTTTAACGGTGGTGGGTGGGGGTTGGTTTTGTATGGCTTGAAGTTTCTTTGGGTCTGGCGCAATACCATGTTCAGATATTACGTGGCCGAGGAAATCTACCTTATTTCGTGCAATCTCGCACTTTGAGGGTTTTAATTTCAACCCGGCGGCTCGGATTCTTTGAAGAACTTGTCTCAACCTGAGGAGGTGTTCTTCCCAGGTTTGTGAGTACACAATAATATCGTCTAGATAGGCTAGGCAGGTCTCCCAGGTTAGGCCATGTAATACCGCTTCCATCAAACGGGAGAAAGTGGCGGGTCCGTTACAGAGGCCAAAAGGTAGGACGTTAAATTCGTAGTGGTGGTCACCACTAGTGGAAAATGCTGTTTTTTCCTGGTCCTCTGCCTTGATAGGCACTTGCCAATACCTTGCTTGCAAGTCGAGGGTAGTGAACCATCTGGATCCGTATAGGGAGTCGAGGGAATCGTCTATCCTGGGTAATGGCGTAGCGTCCTTAATGGTTACGTCATTCAATCTCCTGTAATCGACGCAAAAACAGGTTGACCCATCTTTCTTTTTTACTAGGACAACAGGGGAAGACCAGGGACTAATGGACGGGGTGGCAATACCGGCCTCTAACATCTCTTGGACTTGGCGTTCCTCTTCCTGGCGTTGTATGGGATTTTTTCTAAGGGATGGTTGTCTTATGGGGGGGCCTGTGGTGTTAATGATGTGTTGTTCTACATCGGTCTGTCCGATTTCAGTGGGTTGTTGGGCAAACACGTCACTGAACTCTAGCAATAGGTCGTACATGCTGTGTTTTTGGTGGTCGGATAATGTGTCCGGGAGAGGGGGCAATTTGAGGCTGGTAGGGGTGTCATTGGAATCTATGGGGAGGTCATCAAAAGTTTCGAGGTCTCCTATGATGAGACCTTTTGGTAATGTCAGGGATTCCTCAGAGATATTTGCCACGAGAATGTGGTTGATGCGAGCGGAAATGATGGCGGGTTGTAAGAGGCAACGATTGGGGTTGGTGGACGTGGTAGTGGGGGAAAATATCATGTGAGTTTGGGGTATGGGTCGAAGGTTAACCCATTTTTGATGGCGGGGGGGAATTTGACATTTATCTTGAACTACAGCTGGGCTAATGATGGTGGGGTATCGACTGGCGAGCAGGTGCTCGGTACGCATAAGGGGGGAAAGATCACTTTGGTGGGGGTCACGCGTGAGGGGTGGATTAACGGCGCGTGTGGGAGGATCAGCGTGGCGAGGTGTGAGTGATTTAGAAAACGGAATTTGTTGGTGGGACTGCGGAGGGTTGGTGGGGGAAGAGTGAGGTATAGAAGATGGGTTATTGGTGGAGGACTGATGTACTGATTTGTGGTTGTTAGAAGGACGAATTTGGGGAGTTTTGTCGGTGGCAGTGACGGTTTGTTTGGAGTTTATATGGGATTGGTGGGTTTGTCTGTCATGAGAGGGCGAGTCAAGTGTGGGGTTTTGAAGTTTTCTAGGGGTGTGAATTGTGTGGGGGTGGAAGGGAGCTACTGACGGAAAACTGTCACAAGGGGAATTTGGTTGGTTGTGGAATAGCTGGACATTTCTGGGGGCATGGGGGGAACATGGTTGGGTCCCTAGGTCGTCACGCGTGAGGGGAGGATTAACGGTGCGTGTGGGAGGGTCAGGGTGGTGAGAGGTGAGCGAGTTAGAAAACGGAATTTGTTGGTGGGACTGCGGAGGGTTGGTGGGGGAAGAGTTAGGTGTAGAACATGGGTTATTGGTGGAGGACTGATGTATTGATTTGTGGTTGTTAACAGGACGAATTTGGGGAATTTTCTTGGTGGCAGTCACGGTCTGTTTAGAGGTTATCTGGGATTGGTGAGTTTGTCTGTCATGAGAGGGCGAGTCAAGTGGGGGGTTTTGAAGTTTTCTAGGGGTGTGAATTGTGTGGGGGTGGAAGGGATCTACTGACGGAAAACTGTCACAAGGGGAATTTTGTTGGTTGTGGAATAGCTGAACATTTCTGGGGGCATGGGGGAAACATTGTTGGGTACATAGGTCAGCATTTTCCCTGGAAACACGTGTACATAAATATTTGATAGAATTGTTGTTACATACATCAGAGTCTGTCCTGAAAACATGGGAGGATTTATCCTGGACATAGTTAGGAGAATTGAGGGGATTACCGAGAGGGAGTTGCTTGGACTTGTCTTCTTTCGTTTGTTGAGGCATTTTTTCAACGAATTGAGTGATATTTTGAGAGAACTCGGGGCAAGGGGAGGGGTTAGGAGTTACCTTAGTGCTAGCTGCAACTTGGTAACCCTGACTCAGAGTTTGTTGAGGGGGAAGGTGTTTTTTTCTTTTTGTGAATAGGTTTCTGCGTGTTGGTTTGTCAGAGGCTTTGGGTTGGATTTTTTTTTTTGAATGAGATCAGCCTCTGGCCGCAGTCAACCTGGGCCTGGAGTTTTTGAAGGAGGTCAAGTCCAAGGAAACCATCGTAATGTTTACAGTGGGAGGAAAATACTGTGAACGTGTGATAACAACGAGCAGGGGGGGCAGGAGTAGTTACTGACAGGGGCAAAGTGTCTCCTAGGAGATTTAAGTAGGTATCAGCAGCTGAGATTAGTTCTGCTTTGGTGGTTAACAAGGGGCCAAATAGTCGGTGGTGTTGATCATAATAAGACTTGAACAAACATGACTTGGCAGCTCCCGTGTCGATTAACAAGCGGACAGGAATGTCCTTGATTTTGGCCATGTAATAAATGGAGGCAGTGCGGTCAGTTATGGCGTCCCCCGCCGAGGCCATCGTGGATGGGGGGTACTTTAAAAATCCTGGGAGTCGGTATCTACCTCCTCCAGGGTTTCCTCGGTATCATCTGAGGTCATGATAGGGGCTATTTCTCCGGTGTGCATGTCCTCCATTTCTTCCTCTTGTCCCAACTCCTCTTCATTTACAGAAATGCGAGGAGTAAAGGGGCGAGGTTTGGCAGAGTCACGAATTTGATGGAGGGCACACTGAGCACTACTGGCAGGGAAATCATAGGGGTTGATAATTACTAATGTAGGGTTTTTACTTTGGTAGGTGTTGTAGGTTTTGTTCCGGTTGAAGATTCTGCGTGGCTGGGTAGGTTGGAACCGGGGCCTACTGGGTTGGGGCTTGCCGGAAGGGTAGGTGGGTCTGTTGTGGAAGGATGAGGATGGGTAGGCATTCTTGGAGTTGAAAGTTTGGGCCTTGGGGTTTTGGTGGTCGAGGTGCTGCGGGTGCGTGGGAAACCTCTTTATTACAGCGATTTGGGTGGGTGCTTCTGGGCGCACGGCCAAAATACGTCGGATCGTGATGAGATCTTTTTGATATCCGACGAAATCGTGCACACGGAAATTATCTTTTACTGCTGAGGGCAATATTGATACAAGGTTGACCAGAATCTGCTGCTCTTGTTGGATTCTGGTCAATGTGGGGAAAGAAACTTTTATATGTTGGGCGATCTTATTCACTGTGGCATCTAGATCGCCTTCGAATTTAGTGTCTTGGATACGGGTGTGGGCCACGAAAACGCCCAACGAAGGCTTAATGGCTTCTATCACTATTGGGCGAAATTCGTCCCATGTGAGAGCAGGGTGCACTTGGTAGGCAACCAGGGAAACGGCTTTTCCCAGGTGCGTTAATGTCACGGCTATCTTTTCTGCGTCCGTGGTATAAACTAGGTCAAGTACGGGTTTCACTATGTCCATGAACGTTTCGATCTCGTAAGTTTCTCCATCATAATGTGGGATGGGAATGTGAGAACGGTGCGCCATGATGTTATCGTGTTCTGGCTGTTCCAAACTTGCAATGTAATGCAACCTTTTATCCGAATCAAGAACCACCGCTGCCGCCAATGTTATGCCCTGTTTTTCTACAGGATTAACTTGGGTAATGTGAGTTCTAACTGACTGGGTATATAAGGCTGCATGCACAAAACAAGGTATGAGGAATAGAGAACACAAAATAAACACACGGTAACAAGACACACGATCACGTTTATTGAGGATGATTAATAGGAAGCATAAGAAGGTATGAATACTCGTACAAGACAAATGATAGAATTGAACAACTAGCATTAGTGGATCTGGATGGAGCCTAGTCTCCCACTTCCAACGTTCAGGTATACTCTTCTGATCACTGGCTTTGTTCGCAAGTTTATATACTGGAAGCCATCAATGTTACTTATAGATTCAATCTCACTATTTAGATTTATTACTGGCAGTTCTGGTGCACGAGTAGTAGTTCACAGACTAGATTAGACACGCGTATATTTAGAGCACGAGAATTCTAGTAACCTCAGGGGGGTACTGATCTAAGTTTTATATTCTTATAGCAGAAATACGTAGAACGCAAATCAGTGGGCGAACGTTAGATATCACTAGGATCATCTGGATCGGGGTAATTACGAGAGTTAATGTCGCCTGTTAATTAATGAACACTGATACGCTTAGCACTTCCTGATGGAATGGTTATATATGAATTATACTGGGGCAAAGATATAGCCACTTCATAGAAATATTAATAAGTGAGTCTCTAAATAGTACTGTAACACTGTAGTACTAATAAAGTGAATCTTGGGTAGTATTTGGTTAGTCTGGTCCTGGTTATCTTGCGTCCGTGATGTTGGGGGTTAACGACTGGTTCCGCGGCCGTCCAGGGGGTCCATATGTAAGAAGTTCTCAAGACGGATCTCTTGGCGATCGTTGCTGGCTACACGCTTATATACCCACTGGTGTGTGAAGGTTATAAGGTGCACGTAGATTTCTGGTACGTGGACAGATGCTTCTATCTCAAATCTGCCACGGAGTCTGCCGGCTCTGGAACTCAATTCTCAGGAACAACACAAGGGCAGAGCTAGAGGTCAACTTAAGGGGGCCAGCCACTGGTTGGTGTCTATCTCTCAACTGATTTTACTGGGGGCTGGAGCTGGGTTTATAGACTCGGTTTTGGACCCTGTAGGCCATAGGGATCTTGAGTCTTATGGAATTATTTGAGCTCTCAATAGATATGGGGACTAGGTAAGGTGGTGATTACTGTTGTGGCACATGGCGATAGGGGGCCTTCATAATGTGATATAACTGAGCCTTAGTAAGAGGTACTATTTTGGCTATACTGAAAGTATTGAGGGGAGGGAGACTGGATCTACTTTGCGAGGAGGACTGGGACAGCTGTGACAGGAGCGTCTCTCTTACATTGCTCAGTCTTCATTCTATGGTATAGCTGAGGTGCTAATTTGGTTATCAGAGTATGCAAGAAAGGTGAATGGGTTATTGTGGGTTAATAGAGGTTAGTAAAGGGGTTAGTCATGCAAGGTTAGTTTATTGATAGGAAGAATTCCTGTGCTACCTGGCAATGACCCGGAAGTCAAAACAGGGGTCAGGTATACCTCCGCAGGGGTGGGGGTCTCCCTCCTCGGGTGGGTAAAAAAGGGTAGGTGCGCGCCCTCTCTCTGTGATGGTCGTCCGGTGGCTGTGGCTAGGGGCTTGCCATATCACAAGTGTTTGTAATAACCCTCTGTTTATGAGACAGATGTGGGTGTTCGTAATACCAAAACCGAAGGTGCCTTGACTAGCTGGTTTAATAGGTTGGTTTGTTAATTGCATGGTTTGCTGGATGTGGTGGAGCCTGGGTTGCTAACTCTGCCATATTTATCTGGAAGTATGGCAATAGAAGTTAGTCACTGGCAAGGCGGCTAGCCTCGCACTGACGATCATTTGGTACAAGGTTGTGAATGGGTTGTGAGGGAATAGATGGCATGAAAAGGGTTAGTAAAGTTCTAATGTTGTTCCGTCCTACTAAGGGAAGGTAGGCTGGATAGGAGTATATATATAAAAGGTTTGAGAATGTTAGCAACGGAAAAATCAAGGATATTCAGGAGGTATGGTGGAGAGGCTAGGTCGGAAAGGAGTCGAGGAGCGTGGGGGGTAAACGAGAGGGAGAGGGTTAAGGGGGGCTACGTGGAAGTTTGACCCTAAGGTCTCTGGGCGTAGGGGTGGCATTAGACTACAGTTGGTATCAGAGCTTGGGGGTTAATGACAGGGAAAGTATGATAGCCAAACGCTACCGGGAGATGAGCAATATGGGGTGGTATATGAGTCTGGAAAGGATAGAATCATGTGGACTGTGGGGCTGTGGGGAAGAGGAGGTTAACTGTAGGTGTGTGCTTGACTGTGGATAAAAGTAGGGAAAAACATGGTGTATTATTACTCGTCAATACGATGGTTATGGACACTGTTAATCAGACACTATTTCTTGCTGATCTAGTTGTTCCTGGGAACTGCATTTTCTATGACATATACACCAAAGAAAACGGCAGTTCGTAGGGGTAGCTTCGGTATTGTTTCGTGGTGAAAATGCGTCGAGACAATGGTAAAAGAGGGTTGTATATACAATCTCTGGTTGGGGTAAGAATTAAAGTTACTGCATGGTGGCTAACATCTTCAGTCATTTCTGTCTAGGTCTTACAGGAACAATGGTTCTATATACACTGGTGTACCTGTGGGTATCACAGTTTCTTATCAATTAGGACATGGGGTTTTAACATACTACTTCTCGGATGGAAGAACATATATAGATTTATGGGGGCGGTTGGTCTTCAGAAACTGAGTCTGGCAAGACAGGGGGTTAACATATTGCTTCTTGGATGGGAAAAAAACATACATAGATTTAGGCCTGTCTGAACTGGTTGGCATTGGCTCAACCTAGGGACAGGGCATGGGTGTTTTAACCTGGGAAGAACATACATAGATTTATGGGGGCGGTTGGTCTTCAGAAACTTAGTCTGGCAAGACAGGGGTTAACATATTACTTCTCGGATGGAAGAACATACATAGATTTATGGGGCGATTGGTCTTCAGAAACTTAGTCTGGCAAGACAAGGTATTTTAGGGTATGTTGATATTGATATCCTAACTTAGGGACAGGGCATGGGTGTATTAACTTAAGGTGTATTTATGTTCATCATCATGTAGGTAGAGGTGTAGGACACGAGGGGTAGTGTATACGCGAGGTGGGGGAAAGGTCAGTGTTTAGAAGGGGTAGGCAGGTGTGGTTTGGAGCTGCTTAGCCCTGCGGGCTTCGGCCTGTCTTAACTGGTTGGCTCAGTCACCTGGTCCTTTCGTTCTGTGGGCCTTTCTTTCGGGTGTTTCTGTGTGGTGTTCGCTCATGGCTTCCGTGGTGGGCTTCTCGTTCTGGGGCATTTTACTTATCTCTGAAATAAATACAGGACAAGTGTAATCTTTCAATTAGAAAGCGGTCCACAATACTCACCTAGATATTGCATAAAATAACCCGGTCTTACGAGTCAGACATAGTGGAGCCTCATTCGTGCATCTATTATTGTTGTTCTTGACCAATTTGTTCTAGCCTTACGTATGCGATATTCTTGTGCCCATAAATAGAATATGAATGCACGTCTTGTTATAATTATCCTCTATTACTTTCTGTGTGTGTGGTAAAGCAATTTTAACTTCTCCAGTTAGGAAGAACCCACTTATTCAAACCAATCAACCCCAGTAAAAACCTGGCATAACATATATATATATATACAGTAGGGTCTCACATAGAACGAGAAATTGGTCGATAAACGAGGTCGTTCTATGTGAATTCGCTCTATGTAAAACACGTACCTTATGGGAATAATTGATATTGGTCGATCAGTCCTCCCGTACGTACCCTTACGTTTATACTCATTCACACCCATGCATACCAAAACATATATAAAAGTTATGCATAGAAATTATGAAATATGAATATTGTTGCTTGCCTTAAATCTAATAGGGATGGTATTTTGGTGGCCCAATATGGCCAATGTTCACTGAAAGCGTAAATTTCCGTCAGGAGCGTATGTGCGGGTTCGTCACTGAGGCAAAAAGATGGTGAACTGCCTCCCTCTCTGCCCAGCATCCCAAGCGTCTCAGATGACAGTGACGTCACAATGCTAAACCTACGTCAAATCACCTGACGTTTTGTACGATATTTCGGCGCTCTATATGAGAACTCCTCGGATTTGACCTACTTTGATGGCAAAATCGTTCTATATGATCACATTCGTTCCTAACGAAAATTTTGGAACAATATTTTAGGTCGTTCGTTCTATAAGAGAATCGTTCTATGCGAACACGTTCTATGTGAGACCCTACTGTATATATATATATATATATATATACACATACTGTACAGTATTTTAATTTTAATTTTTAATTTTTAAGTATTTTTTGGGGGGGTCTTGGGATCCTCCGTTGAAGGGCCGGAGGATTCGAAGGCCCCATTTCACCCTGGCGCGTAGCCTATTTTACTGTCAAGCGAAACAGAGGCAAGGGGTATGAGGACTGAGGAGATTGCCCAAACATCTCCATGCCTGCCGAGAATCGAACTCGGTCCTCCCGGTTAGAAATCGAGCGCTCTACCAATTGTCGCTACAGGCCACCCCCTAGAAAAACATGAATAAATCAATAAATACTCTTGTACGTAAATACACTATCGTCTAAACCTTAACCCAGGTACTGCTGCCTGGGTGAATGCGGCCAGATTCTTAAGATCCAATGCATAACAAAAAAATGTCAAAACATCCCAGTGGCACTCAAAACAAAGCAATTTGTGATTAGGTGAGATAATTCCCCTCCATTACTTGCTACCACTCCTACACATGTGTCCTCCCCCCCCCCCTCGCCCCCCTTTTTCTCCCCTCCTCAATTATCTGGTATTTTAATTCCCTGTTATTCCCGATATTTATCGAGTATTTTCGTGCGAGGACGACTGGGAGAGAGGAGGGAGGATGGAGGAGTGTATCTCCGACCCTCTAAGCACACAGTCTGGCTTCTTCACAAATCAGGGTCTGGACCGAAGAGCTCCAACAGGCGCCGGGCGTGGCGGCTGGTCTCCATTCTCGGCTGCTCTCGTCTGGTCTGGTCCTCTCATTCGCTCACGTTGTGGGAAAAAGGCAGCTTATCCGCAACTACCAGATGAACATCAGAAGTATCTTTAGGCATTGTTGATAAGCTCATCTGGGTTGTGGCTGGTAAGCCAACACTCAATAATCTCCTTGTTAACCGTGTTTTAGGCTGACAAGGAGGAGACTCAAGAATGACTGCTTAGAGAGCCAGGGGTGGTCTCTTGCACAGACTGAA
The DNA here is from genome assembly GCA_032716605.1 of Paralithodes platypus. Classification (NCBI taxonomy): domain Eukaryota; kingdom Metazoa; phylum Arthropoda; class Malacostraca; order Decapoda; family Lithodidae; genus Paralithodes; species Paralithodes platypus. The sequence goes on from CM064507.1 coordinate 33,351,309, forward strand.
TGTTACCAGCTGGTGTCTCGGTGCCAAGCAAGGGCAATCGAGTCACACTAGCAACAATTCCAGGTGATACAGGCACAAACTCAGCAACCGAGCTTTCCCGGCAAGCGTTGTAACCGATGCGGGTTGGCACCGAGTTGAGATCAAGACAGCAATTAAGCGTTGTAACCGACGTGAATTGATCCTCGGCTGGTAACTGAGTCTTGGTTCAGCACTAGGCCATCCTGGCTAGCATTGTAATTGATGCAGGGTAACACTGCACGAGCAGGACAGCAAACGTTGTAATTTACTTGACCTTTTCCACAGCATGAACTGTAACCATCCTTTCTCACCTTAGGATTTATGTCCTTTCTATTCCTAGGACTGTCTGTGAGGCAACCAAATATTGCTTTTAAGCCAGCAGGCTGAATGCTTGTCGATGATTGATTTGGCTGAAGTGTCTCTTCTGGCTGGGATAATACAGTTGGGGCAAAAGGGGCACCTTCAGGGGCTGGGGTAGACCTTTCTCCGGCTGGGATATCGCAGGGGAAGTATCTCTGGGCAGCAATGGCACGGCTGGTTTTTGAGTTGGTGATGTCTCTGGTTGAGTTTGCAGGGGTTGTGTAATGGCTGCAACTGGTGGTTTTTTATGCCGGACTGGTTGTGCAGGTTTTGAAATCCGTTTGAGGGGCTTGTCAGGTAAAGCAGGTTTGGAAGAAATTGTGGTGGTGGGTGCGACCACGTGGTGTGGAGTCTCCTTTTTTTCAGAATTTGAGTGTTGCGGGGGCATTTGAGATTTCTTGCTGCTGCACGCCTTAATTAAGGATGGTCCTCTGGTTAAAGTTGGAGAGTTGTTGGGCGTGTGCAGGGGGCATGGGAGGTTGATCAGGATCGGAGGTTTATCTTGCGTCTACTTACTGCAAATATCTGTGTATGGAGATTATTTGTAAAGAAGGAAGTTTTATTTTTTTCCTCAGTTTACAGGAGCCCCAATAGTAATGATGAGAATAACAGAGAGCTGTTACTGTTGATGGATGAAATAAGTAACCTAAGGAGCAAGTACAAGGTGTTCATGGGAGACTTTAATCTTCCACTTGTTGACTGGTCCAACTACACATCCCCTACCGGAGTGGATGATATACAGAGTTTATTCATAAAAAAGGTGAGAGATTGTTTCCTGACTCAACATGTTGATGAAATAACAAGATTCAGAGGCAATATCCTGGACTTAATTCTGAGCAACGATGACACAATTGTTGAAGACATTAATACCGAAAATCCGATTGGCAAGAGTGATCATGCATGTATCAAATTTTGTTGTGATATTGAAGAAGAAAGAGTCAAAGGTAAAGTCATACATATGTACGAAAAAGCTAATTACCACCTGATGAGACGAAAACTAAACATAGATTGGAAGAGATTCTTATCGACAGAGAATATCACAGAAGGGAAGTGGAATGCATTCTTGAACAAAATGAGGGAGACTATCGACGAGTGTGTCCCAAAGAAGGTTATAGGTGAAATGAGAACAGGAAGGAAAAGGCTGAATGAGAGTTTACCTATGAACAGGAAACTATGGAGCAAAATTAAGAAGCAGCAGAGGCTTTGGGAACAATTGAGGAAACTGAAAGGGAGGTGTGAAAATGGGAATGGGATTGAAGCACAGAGCAAACTGTATAATGAGGTTGAAAATTAATACAGGAAAATCAACAATCAAGTGAGAAAGGAGACAAGAAATGCAGTGAAGAACAAAGAACAGGAAATAGCAAGCAATGCAAAGGACAATCCCAAAATATTTTGGAAGTAGCCTACATCCAGTCAAAGACAAGAACTAAATCAAGAATCCCAGAGCTCTTTATCAATGATGACAAAATAATAAGAACAGTAGATGACAAAGAAAAAGCTGAAGTGTTGGCCAAGCAATTCTCAGAAGTGTTCATTAACCCCTCCAACCCGGATGGGCTCTTGAACGCCCATAACAACCTCGGCCCGCGCAACCCGGAAGGGCTCTTGAACGCCCATTGCTTGCATGCGTGCTTTCGAATGCCGCGCGTACATTTTCGGTATCGTGGGACGGTAGGTGGCGCCACCAGGCGTAAACTACGCCACAGCAACAGTATCTACCCCGACGCCATCATGGACATTACGCCAAATAGTGATTCCGCTGTGTCCGATACCGTGCTTCCTACGACGCCCTTGCTTGTTCGTCGCGCCTTACCCCGACGCCATCGCCTAAATGTGTTATCTCCCGGAGGTATTGAGACGACATTGAGACTTTATGAGCGAGCTGATGCCAAGCATAATGTTGATGATGAAGTCAGTGACGACTCCAGTAATTATAAGTCGAGTGATTATGGCCATGAGAGTGATAAAGAAGAGCAATTCCTGGGATTTGCGAGAGAACATGACAGTGATGAGAGTGATGAAGGTGATGTACCAGTTGTTGAGGAAGCTGGTTTACCTAAAGACAGTGAACTTGAGAGAGTGAGCGAGTGGGAGAGTTCAAGGTCACTCACCAAATTTCGCTTAAGTGACACGACGCCAAGCCCTTCCTCAGGTAAATCGCCTTTCAAGCTACATTTGTATAAGCAGAAAATACTTGAGAAGGCGGCCGCGGCAGCTAGGGAACAAGCAAAACTACTTGGTGAGGATGAGGCTGTGAGTGAGGGTCAGCGTGGTGACCCTTCTCGTCCGCCATTGTCTCCCTTATCTACCCCCGCCACCCAAGATGACCCGGATGCCCCGCATTCTTCCCCACCACCCCCACCATTGCCAAGGGTTGAGGACCTCACACTTTCGGCCTATTTGCCTCCTAGGTCCCCCGACAGGAGACATACTGCTGCCGAAAAGGGGAAAGGTAGGAAATATACCAAGAAAATTAAGAAAAGTAAGAGAGTTTTGTTCGAGGCTCCCGCGGCGTCCACCCCGGCCGGCCCAAGCCATACGTCCCCGCAACTTTCCCCACGGTCCTCCCCACCTCTCCCGCCTTCAACATGTCTTCCTGAAGAAGTCTTTGAGCTCGCATCACCAATACCTGGGCCTAGTGACAGTGAAACATTGCTTTCTGTCACTCGTCGCAGGCCAAGGAGCCCGGGACCTCGGGGGGACACAGCCTCACCTGCCACTCCTTCCCCACCTCGCCCGCCCGCACGCCGCCCACGCATCACTGGTTCCCCGCCAGATTATGTGGGGGCCACTGATGATGAAGGGCACCTCTCTCAAGACTCTGGCCATGATTACATAGGTCCACCGTCAGGGCAAGATGACCACTCTGACGATGACTATATGGACATCGACGAGCCTCGACCCATCCGCTTGGCCCGGCGTCGTGCTGCCCGTCGTGCTGCCCACCGCCCTGGCCGCCGCCCTCGCCGCCCTAGGGCGCGCGCCTCCCGAGTTGGCCGTGGGCGTGCTGGGCCACCAGCTGGAGCTCCTCGTCAGCGTAGACAAGACCCATTCTACGTTTTTCAGTGGCAAGACGTAGTTGATGAGGATGCATACAACCCTGATGTGCCAGCTTTTGATGAGGTACTGGAGGGTTCAGGCGTTACCCCCAATTTTCCTGCAGGCCCCAATGCTCCACCACACGAACTGTTTGAGGCCTTCTTTGATGAGGAGGTGGTAGGCTATGTTGTCAAAGAGACAAATAAGCAGCACCAATTCCAGGTCCACTTTTTGGGAAAGGTGACCAAGGGCCACATGAGGCAGTGGACCCCAGTGACTCATAAAGAGTTCATGGTGTTCCTGGCACTCACCATGCTAATGCCTCATGTCAAGAAGCATAGGTTGCCTGACTATTGGATCACCAATGATCTGATATCCACCCCTGCCTTCGGGAAATATATGTCTCGCGACCGGTACCTTGATATCCTCGCAGCGCTCCATCTTGTCACCAACCTTGACGTCCACCTCCCAGACAAGCTGTGGAAGATTAGGACGTTGTATGAGATGATGCGAGAACGCTTCACCTCCTACTTCAAGCCCTTCCGCAAGGTCGTCATTGACGAGTCTCTTGTGCTGTTCCGGGGAAAACTCAGCTTCCGGCAGTACATCCCCTCAAAAAGACATCGCTTTGGCATAAAATTCTTTGTGCTGTGCGACTGCCAAACTGGCTATGTCCTGGACTTCCTGGTCTACAGCGGGAAGGAAGGGGACTTGCTTGTGGACCCCCTCATTGGCTTTGGCGGAGCAGTGGTGCAAGCCATGATGGACCGCTACTTTCATAAGAATCACGTCCTCTACACGGACAATTATTACACGTCCCCCACTCTCTCACAGTACCTGCATGAGCGCAAGACGGGGACTGTAGGCACAGTACGAGGGAAAAGGAAGGGCATGACACCTTTCCCTCCAAAGACCAAAAAAGGTGATGTGTTCAAGAAGAAGTCGGGGCCCATTCTGGCTATCCACTGGCACAACCAGCGGAAGGTCAACCTCCTGACCACCATCCACAAGGGGGAAATGGTGGAGACTGGCAAGGTGGATCGCCGCACCCAGGCCAGGGTGACCAAGCCCGATGCTGTCCTGGACTACAACATCAACATGAGGCTGGTGGACAAGTCCGACATGCAGATAGGCTTCATTGACTGCCTGCGTACCTCGTGCAGATGGTACAAAAGTTCTTTCTGCATATGGTGGACATGTCAGTTCTGAATGCCTACAACATATACAAGCTTCGGAATGTGAACACACCCATGAAGTTCAATAGCCTGCGGAGGTTCCAAAAGCAGGTGTTGACGGAGCTCCTGGAGAAGTATGCTATGCCACAGAGGGCAGTGGCACATCCTGGGCCCGCCGTTATTGACCGCTTGCAGTCTGCTCAATACTTGATTAGGCACAGGCTTGGTTCCCTGCCTCAGAATGAATCCGGAAGAACACAGCAGAAGCGGTGCCATGTCTGCTACAACAGCAGGGTGAAGCCGAGGTCAGGTAAAAAGTCAACCCTGGAGTGTGTGGAGTGCAAGGTGGCACTCTGTGCTGTAGATTGCTTCTTTGATTACCACTCCAAGCTGGAGTTCTAATAATCATACTGAAATTGCCAAATAAAATGACAATATGTACACTATAATTATATATAGGCAAAAAGTGGAAGAAAACCAATGTATTGTAATACAAAAGTCATGTATTATGAGAACATTGATACAAATACAATTACACCATAATAATATGTGAAAGTGACACATATGTATATACCAAGTGACATTCATATGATTAGAACCTATAGAAATATATAAATCAGTGAAAAAAGACACAATAAATTGTATATAAAACGTTTACAAATCATATAACTAAGTGAAAGTGACACAAGACCTAATATTTGATGGCCAAAGTATAATAAACACCTGTGATAACGAATAATCAGTGCCTAATACAACAATAACCTACCTCAATTACTAATAAAATGTACGGTATCGAGTGAAAATGAGCATTATCAGTGACAGTGACACTCTCTAAAGCATATTTGTCAAAGTGAAAGTGACACAAGACCTAATATTTGATGGCCAAAGTATAATAAACACCTGTGATAACGAATAATCAGTGCCTAATACAACAATAACCTACCTCAATTACTAATAAAATGTACGGTATCGAGTGAAAATGAGCATTATCAGTGACAGTGACACTCTCTAAAGCATATTTGTCAAAGTGAAAGTGACACAAGACCTAATATTTGATGGCCAAAGTATAATAAACACCTGTGATAACGAATAATCAGTGCCTAATACAACAATAAGCTACCTCAATTACTAATAAAATGTACGGTATCGAGTGAAAATTAGCAATATCAGTGACAGTGATACCCTAATAAACATATTTTATATAATTGGCCTCAAAATAACTAGAAAATATCAAATAAACATCACATTCTCAATATCAAACACTAAAATCGTCTAAGGGAGATAAATACTTTGGCGCGGCGAGCGGCTAGGTGCGTCGTAGCCATGGCCGGGCGACGCGTCCGAACGCGGGAAGAATTTGCCGCCGAAAAGCACTCGTCTTCCCGCGCTCACCATTATGCAACCAGAGGGGCTAGAGACCTCTACTCAACGCCATTCGACAGAGGAAGGTTTGTGGAACATTATTCTTTTTTATTCATAACATTACATGACATATTCATTGACTTACAGAGTAGTTAACATAGGCCAAAGATCGTCAAAACACCCGGTACCGGAGCACAGTCGTAAGCTATAGCCCCCGGGGCTGGAGGGTTAAGGAGCCCGATGGCGAAACCTCCGCAGGCAAAAGGGAAAACGTTCCAATAACCAAATTGCAGAATATGGTGTTCACCAAAGAGAAGGTCAAAAGAGTAATAATGAAGCTAAAAAGGGACAAATCACCTGTCCTGACGAATTGCACCCAAGGATAATTAAGGAGGTAATGGAAGAAATTCTAGAGCCATAACAAATAATATTTGAATCCTCCTTCAACTAGCAACAATTACCACAAGACTGGCTCATAGCAGACATCACACCAATATTCAAAAAAGGAAACAAGTGTGAACCTGGAAACTACAGGCCAGTTAGCCTAACAAGTCTTATTTGCAAAATCATGGAAACATTAATTAGAGAAGAAATTCTATTACACATGAAGGAGTACAGGAGAGCAGTGGAAAGACGACTAGGTGGGTTCGACCTGGAAGTTATGGAGGAAGTGGAGGAGATGAGCAAGGTGTTTAAGGATGAGATCTGTGCAGCATGTGAGGAGGTGTGTGGAGTGAGGAGAAGAGGGAGGGGAGTGAAAGGTACAGCATGGTGGACAGAAGAGGTAAGAATAGCTGTGGAAGAAAAGAAGAAAGCATATAGAGAGTGGTTGGGTAGTAGAGGGAATGAAGATTCCGAGAGGCAGAAACGAGCGAGGTACGTGGAGAGTAAGAGGGTGGTGAAGAGAGTAGTGAAGGAAAGTAAGAGAAGAGTAGATGAGGAATTTGGAAGGAATCTGAGTGTAAAATGGAGGGAGAGTAAGAAACTGTTCTGGAAAGAAGTCAAGAAAGTTAGGGAAGGTAGCAAGGGAAACAGTAAGGGTGTGAAAGATAAGAATGGGAGAATGCTAGCCGAGAAGCAAGAGAGAGTCGAAAGATGGAGGGAGTACTTCAGTGAGTTGCTAAATGAAAGGAATGAAGAGCCAGCAAACATAGCTGGATATGGTATGGGAGGGAGAAGAAGAGAAGTAGTGGAGGAGGAGGTGGGGATCAGGAGGTCAGAAGTGTGGGAAGCCATGAAAAGAGTGAAGTTGGGGAAAGCACCAGGAACAGATGGAGTGTGTGGGGAAATGTTGAGGTATGGTGGTGAGATAGTGATAGAATGGGTATGGAAAATGTGCAAACTAGCATGGGAGAAGGGGAGTGCACCCGATGACTGGAAGACTGGCATAATAGTCCCCCTATATAAGGGCAAAGGGGAAAGAGGAGTGTGTGGTAACCACCGAGGAATATGTCTTCTAAGCGTAGTAGGGAAGGTATACAGTAGGGTAGTGATTGAGAGAGTGAGAGTGAGAACGGAGAAATGGATAGGCGACGAGCAGGAAGGTTTTAGGAAGGGAAGAGGATGTGTAGATCAGATTTTTACCCTGAATTGTGTTGTGGAGAAGTATCTGGAGAAGAAACAAAAGGTGTATGTTGCCTTTATGGACTTAGAGAAGGCCTATGATAGAGTGGATAGAGAAGGTTTGTGGAAAGTACTTAGAATATACGGAGTAGAGGGCAAGTTGCTGAAAGCAGTGAAGAGCATGTATGAGGGTGCAAAGGCGGCAGTACGTGTGGAGAGTGAGCAGAGCGAGTTCTTTGACCTGAATGTTGGTTTGAAACAGGGGTGTGTGATGTCCCCGTGGTTGTTTACTATATATATGGATGGAGTTATGAAAGAAATACTATCAAGAGCAGTGGATGTTGGTGTATCGCTGAAAAGGGAGGGAATTGAGTGGAAGCTACCTATACTGCTGTTTGCGGATGATACAGTTCTGATGAGTGATAATGAATGGGAGTTGCAGGGTCTGGTAAATGAGTTTGGAACAGTGTGCGAAAAACGGAATTTGAAGGTAAATACGGGGAAGAGCAAGGTTATGGTCTTCGAAAGGGGTGAAGTCACAGAGTGTGAGGTGAAGCTGAACGGTCAGGCTATGGAGATCGTCAACTCTTTTAAGTATCTGGGCAGTGTGTTGAGTAAAGATGGGACTATGGATGAAGAGGTGCGGGAGAGGGTACAACAGGGGAAGAGGGTTGTAGGAACGCTAAAAGCAGTAACAAGAAATAGGGTGGTCAGTATGGAAGTGAAGAAGTCCTTGCATGACAGTGTGGTAATCCCGACACTGACTTACGGAAGCGAAGCATGGACGTTGGTTGAGAGACTCAGACCAAGAGTGAGAGCAGTGGAAATGAATTACTTAAGGAGTGCGTGCGGAGTTACATGGAGGGATAGACAGACTAATGAGGAAGTAAGAAGGAGGTGTGGTGTGGAGGTAGATGTGCTGGAAAGTGTGAAAAGGAACAACTTGAGATGGTTCGGCCATATGGAACGTATGGAAAGCGAGAGAATGACTAAGAGGGTGTACGAGAGCGAGGTGGAGGGACAGAGGGGGAGAGGTAGACCGAATATGAGGTGGAAGGATGGAGTGAGGAACTACATGAATGAAGGCGGTGCTGGTTGGGGGGAGGGGCGTCGACTGACTGGGGACAGAGGTGCATGGGGGCGGTTCGTTCGTGGCCACCCCTTCGGGGATCACGGCGTCAGGCAATAGATAGAGATAGATGAAGAAACATGATTTATTCAGTACAAAACAGTATGGATTTATATGGACGCTCGACAGTACTGCAACTAATTAAAGTATTGGATGAATGGACTCGGATAATCGACGAAGGGCAAGCAGTAGATGTAGTGTACAGTACTGCGACTTCCAAAAAGCGTTTGACAGAGTGCCCCAAAAGAGACTCTTGGAGAAAATATCATGCTGTGGTATTGAAGGAAGGTTTCTGCCCTGGATAAAGGAATTCCTGATGAAACGGAGGCAAAGGGTGGTAGTTAATAGGGAGGTATCCAGCTGGAGTGATGTAATGAGTGGGGTCCCCCAGGGATCGGTGCTGGGCCCTTTACTGTTTGTAATTTTCATAAATGACCTGCCTGATTGCATAAAGAACCAGAGTGATTTATACTTGTATGCCGATGATACAATTAAAGGTCTTCAGAAAAATTACAAGCAAGGATGACTGTCATAAGCTGCAGGAGGATCTGGACGAGATGAATTCATGGACCGACAAATGGCTGTTGAGTTTCCATCCAGATAAAACTAAATACGTGAGGATAGGCAAAACGAGTGTAGAAGATGCATGAAGGCTATCCCTTGACCAATCACATCGACCAATCCACTGCTGAGAAAGATATCGGAGTTATAGTTGATGACAGATTGACCTTTACAGCACATCTTGCAGAAAAAATCAACAAGGCAAACAAGATAGTGGGAATCATAAGAAGATCTTTTGTTAGCTTGGATGCAAAAATGTTTAAATCGCTGTATGTCTATAGCCCTCGTGAGACCCCACCTGGAATATGCTAATCATGTGTGGAACCCACACTTGGTCAAGGATATCATGGCAATTGAAAATGTACAGAGAAGGGCCACCAAGCTCTTGCCACAAATGAAGGAATTGTCATATGAGGAGAGGTTAAGGGTGTTAAATCTGCCAACTCTTACCTACAGGAGATCACACGGGGACTTAATAGAAGCCTACAAGATTATCAGCGGGATTTACGATGAAGACTGCTGTAAGGACATCTTCCAGATGAGAGAGGATCGACAGTGTGACTCGAGGAAATTCAAAGAAAATGTTCAAACCCAGAATGCAACTTAATATAAGAAAATATTAATTTCCTTGCAGAGTGATTGATAATTGGAATGAATTGCTGGAGTGTACTTTTGTACTTACTTGTACTTTTGTAGATGTTTAGGTGACAATCACCACGGTCGATCTGGGGATCCGCCGCTAATGAGTTCGTCCTGGAATCTTTACGACTCTGAATCTTGCGATTCTTTACAGGACTGACCATGCCATTTTTATCGGCACTAGCTCAGAGAAGTGTTGAGAGGGGAGAAGGGGTGTTGGAGAGAGAGGAAGGTGTTGGAGTGGCTTTGTTATGTGTGTTTAGTCTGTATACATCATCAGGATGTCCCCTGACTGGGTGCAAGCATGTGAAACATGCTAGGACGTACTACCGCACCCACTAAATGTCCGCCGTGGCAGGGATTCGATCCCGGGTCTTTCAGATTCACACGCGAGCGTGCTCACCACTTGACCACCGCCTAATAATGGAAAAATCAAGACCAATTTTATAACCACAGAGAAAAAATCACGTCCACCACACAAAACCAGCATAATGCTGTTGTGGATCTAGACCTGGAGTCACAGGCTGGTTAGCCTCTTCCAGAAGTACTTCTGTGAGTATCTGTAAGTATAATGTCTCGAGTGATTTCTCCCAATGATTTAGTTTCCTCTATACATTTCTGCTTGGCTCGTTTTCTATCACGGGCGCCGTAGAAGATGTTTCGAATGGGTCTCTATTATGTTGATTATGTGGATGTTGGTCCTTGATGACGGCAATACGTTTGCAGTGTTTATGCAAGTTTGGGGCTGGTACTGTTTCTCCCCCCCCCCCCCCTTTCCTCAATTATCACCTATTTTTCCTCTTATTAATTTTCATCATTTATTGGTTATTTTTGGCGCGAATTGCTCTCCCACGATTACATATGGCTCAAGTGAATTACATGAGACCTTATATAACTCTGAGACTTCATCCCCACTCTCCTCAGTATAGCGAGAGAAGTCGAGGAGGGAGGGTGTATGTCTCCCCGCCTCCCGCCTGAGGATAAGAATAATAATAATAATAATAGTTCTTAAAGCTAGCGCATGCTAAGCCAGCTAAGGATAGCCCAATAAGGCCGATTAGGCATATTTCCATTGGGGTCCTGTACTACTACCCCATCCCCTTGCTCATCAGGGACGGTATATGACTCGGTGCTTGTGAAAAATCTTTAATGCGCCGAGCGTGGGCGCGATCCTGGGCCTTCTGGGTGGAAGTCCAAGACGTTAGTCACTACACCAGCGAGCCACTATGACCGGATGGCGAATTAATATTCATGCGTTTCACCACCCAAATGCTTTCCCCACTTTTTTGTTATCACTCTACAAGGTTCGATCATATGTTCATCATATTATAATAAACTAAGTGCTCATGGAAAATAAATTATGCTTTATATGGTAGATATACCGAATACTGTCGGAATATTGGGTAATTAATTCGCATTTAACTACGTTCATCACAGGCCATAGGCGCGCTCCCCGGGTGTCAAATATCAAGCCAATTCAATCCTGCTCCTACGCTGGTTTGAGGAAGTGAAGGAAGTCAATCCGATTTGGCTTTGATAATTTGTTTCAAGAATATATAGGCCTATCTAAATAAAGCAAGTCATTATATTTCATTGGTGAGTGTACACAAATTTATCTATCTAAATGCAGTCTTAAAATAGCCTAATCATTGACCAAAGCAAAGTCATTCATGCTTGTGTGTATTTATCCCTTAACAAGTAAGTTTTGATGCTTAGTCACTTACTGGTGTAGTGACTATAGCGTCTTGGACTTCCACCCAGGTCCCAGGATCGCGACCACACTCGGCGCATTAAAGTTTTTTCACAAGCACTGAGTCGTTACCGTCCCTCATGAACATGGGGATGGGGCAGTAGTACAGGACCCCAATGGAAATACGCCTAATCAGCATTATTGGGCTATCCTTAGCTGGCTTAGCTTGCGCTAGCTTTAAGAACTATTATTATTATTAATATTATTATTATTATTATTATAATCTACTACTAGGAACTCAAAAATGTTCACCAAACCCGAATAAACGAGGTAAATAATAGCGTTTGCTGTTATTGTTCAAACAACGACAAAAATGCCAGCGTGTTCGCTCCAACATTATCGGGGCAGGATAGCTTCGTTTACTAACAACCCTCTAAGTAGCGTTTCATGTGAATGTTTTCAAAACTAATGGAACTGAAATTGTGTAAATCAATTTCCAAACCAATCTGATCATCTCAGCACTTTGAAATAGTTGTAATAGTTTCAAAATCTGGTCTTATTCATAATAACCGGAATGAATAGTCTTGTACAATGGTGCCAATGTAACGGTTACCGCTAAATCCAGCGAATGACTTCCGTTTAGCGACATCAATACATGGTCCTCCGTTATATATTTCTTGTAAGATTCCGGTAGCTGCTCCTTTGGCCTCTTCGCTCTGGGGATGTGTCTCTGGGGTGTTGGTTAGTCTACGTAGTTCTTATGTGGTGGGGCACTGGAGAAGATAGTGGAGGAGTGGCTCAGTTGTGGATGCAAGGCAGTGTTTGCATGTCCTCTCGTGTTTGCATGTCTTGCCTTGATCTCGATGAGGCACCGGTAGCCAAGCCAAAGGCATTCCTTGACTTTGGCCTTGTCACTCTTTCAACTCTGGAGGGAGGCACTCGTCACAGGCAGTCTTGCCTTCTGTCTCCCTCATCCACATAGAAAAAAAATAATAATAATAAAAAAATACCGGTAGCCTATATATATATATATACTGTATATATATACTGTATATATATTTATATACTGTACAGTTGATACTCTTTCATCCTGCCATAACGTCACCATCCTCCCCCGAAAACACATATTTACTTATTTTTTATTATACTGTATAAGGAACCCAGCCTACACCTATTGTACATAGGGGTATATTGTACATTTACAAAGATAATTCTGGGTATATTTGATGAGGTGAGCTAGAGGTTAGCTATGGTAATGAATCCATAGTTATTGGAGATATTTATAGACCACCAAATATGAGTAGAAATGACGATACTTCTTTATGGGAGGAAGTGAAAATAGCATCAAGGTTTAGCAATGTGTGCATTATGGGGGATTTTAATTTTCCGAATATAGATTGGCAGCATCAAATCGGCAACTCAGATTGTGAAGTTTGTTGAAGTGGTACAAGATAGTTTTTTATTTCAATTCATAGACACGCCGACTAGAGGTAATAATATCCTCGATTTAGTTCTCAGTAATAATGAATACAGTATATGATAAATCATGTAGAGATAGGGGACCAACTAGGAAATATCGATCATAAATCTATTTATGTAAATACAGTATATGTAAAGTCAGTGAAAATAGGTTATCCTAAACAGAACCGGATGCGGAAATACCTTGAGCCGACCAGGCCAAGTGGAATATCTCTATTGGTCTAACTGGTAAAGTGTTTGCCTCACAACCCAAGGGTCCCGAGTTAAAGCCACCGCCAGGGGTTGATATTTTCGGGAGGCTATTCCCGCATCTAACGAAGTTTAGGTGTGTTGGTAAAATTGTTCAGATGGTTGAGAGTAAGATCGGAGCTCCATAAATCCTCTTTCGGGTATGGTGTAAAAACCTATTCCTACATATACATGGACAGGAAATGCTAAAGAGAATACGACACTTATCCCAGATTTCAGAAAAGCCAATTATGGTGGGCTAAGAAGAGCCTTAACCCGGGAACTGCAGGGAGACTCTTAAGAGTTCCCCCGGCGGACTGCGGGAAGACTCTTAAGAGTAAGGCTTTTAAAAAATCCATTTAAAACACCCCCAATTTTTTTTTTTTTTTTTCTTTTTGCCCCTGGGCCATGCCAAATATCACTCCTCCACCTCCCCTCCTTCCCCACTTTCCTCACCTCCTTCAGTTATCACCTATTTTCCCTGTTATTCCCTTATTCTGTGGTCTATTTTCGTGCTAACGAAAGCGAAAGCTAAACTCGAGCGAGTTGCAAGCAGGGCATTGTCATCACTGTTACCAAGCGAGTGCAAGAGAGAGAGAGAGAGTATCGATCGACAGTCTCTCTCCAGACGTGGGGAAAAGTGGAGGGGAGGGAGGTTGCCTCAGTCATACATTATGTAACTCCCGGCCTGTATCGCCGATTTTGACCATCTAAACGCTGTTTCCACTTGTTTTATTGTTGTAACAGGTTAATACCTTTATAATCAACCTATAATAGGCACATATGGATAAGTATTAATGCTATTTATGGTAAAATAATGATGTTAGTGATGGGAACAGCTCAAATACGTGCGCACAGGAGTGTGGTGTCTCATACCCCCCATGCGCACGTCTTAGGTTAAGGGTGGACCCTACGGTTAAACAATTAAATGGATTCAGGTGTTCTAATGAACGTACCCCTTCTCAAATACCAGTCTAAGTCAGGATAAGCCAGAGTTAAACTTGACAGCTACATATGAACAGTTTATTGCGTCATTCCACAATGCTTAAAATATATATATCCCCAAAAGAAGATTTAGATCGACACAGAGCCAACCTAAATGGATAAATAATAAACTAATAGATCTTCTAGGGAAAACAAAAAAATAAATTTACAGAAAAATTAAGAAAGGCGAAAATCACTTACTGTACTTATTTACTGTCAGACTTTATTAACACTCAAGCCGCGGCGCCCGACATATGTCGACCGAGAGAATAATGGCCACCCCTGCGGTGTCCGACAATAGTCGGAAGGGATTTTGAGCACATTATCGGCTCTGAGAGAGAGTCCACGCGTTGGGAGGACGATAGGCGGGCTCTGACCATTCGTCACGGCCCTAGTGCCGCGACTGAGCTCCCCACTGCAACATTCCATACCCACGGCCTCGCGAGACCAGGAAATAACTGGGAAAATTACCGTATTTTAGGGTTTTTCACCTCTCGTTGCGCGATAACTACAGGATAACCCATGGTCGTACAAGGATGATTCAGGTGTCATTGGAAAGCTCTATTATCGCCATTTCACGGATACATAATTGTATTACGCTCTGGCTCTTGTTTATGCATGAAAAAGAGCATGGAATGAAGCTCGTTCAGGGTAAATATGCCCGCCTGGCAGGTAGTAGAAGTTACAAACATCCCCGTTGGTTAAGAGTTAAGACAAGCCAAAAAGGAAATTAGGAAACCAAAAAGAAATTATGAAATCAAGATAGCCAACGACTCAAAAAATAACCCTAAAGCTTTTTACCAACTATATAAATGGTGATGGGCTGGTCTATCAGTGAGAACTGAGCGATCTCTGCCATACCCATAGATTACTCTGACTGTTCCTTTTACTTATATATTTTCTAGATCTCAAGTGACGGCGTCTCTTCCGTGGATTGACCTCCCAATCTGCCACCCTAGATGTTGGCAGATTGGAAGCCAAAGCGTCACATTTTTTCCTTTGCCCCTCAACTTTCTCTTCATAATTGCTGAGGGGCACAGGGCCCTGGGTGGGGCTTTGATTTCCCGGGCGTTTCTGCACCCTCCTCAGCTCCCCGCCATGGAGTGGCTTCGGTCACCCAGGCTTTATTGTGGTAGGCAGGGAGGGATCTGTGTGGGCGTTCGGTTATGGCCTTGGCCCTGCTCAGGGCCTTGGGGCTGTTTGGCCAGGCAGCCTGGGGAACAGCAACAACAACATTAAAAATATCTGTACGAAGCTTGAGATTTTCGTAACAATCGATTCGTATTTCATCAATTGACTAATTTATTATATCTGTGAGAATTCAAGAGTAAACAAAGTGGAATTTACCTATAAACTCACAAGAGTTAACTTACATTATTGGTTGATAGGGATAGATAGCTCAATGATAGTGGTAGGAATAGATAGAAGATATAGTGGCCACTAAGATATAAGAATTAGGATGACTTAGCAGGAAACAGGTGGTTGTATTGGAGCGGCTTGCTCGAGATCTTGATGAGGTCGTAGGTAAAGCGAGTCTGAGGTTTGTGGCGATGAACCCGCCAGTTCCAAGAATGACGCATGTGCAGTTATCTTATCTACCAATGCGTCATTTAACTAACTACAAGATATACCGGATTTATTATAATGACAACCCGATATAATAATGAATAATAAACCCATATAAACTAATACGAAATAGTATACAGTATATCTTTTATATAGATATATAACTTAGCCTAGTACTGGCGCCTAATTTGAACTTCCAGTATGTTTACCTAACCTAAACTGTCGAGTTACTTACGAGTCTCGACACATTCCCACCACCAATATATACATTTTCTACAATAATCCCGCAGCGATGTTAGATCTCCATAGCTGTGAAGAGCTAACAGCGGCTCGGCGAAGAGGTAATCTTCCAACAGGATCATTACTGGCAGATGGTCCAGCGACCGCTGGTGACATAGGGGTGGAGTCATGAGAGCTAACACCATCACCAGTGACCGCCGGTTGAGGGATCGAAATGCTTTCGATTTCCTGTTCCAATGGATACAACTTGACGATGGGTCGAGTGGTCAGGCCAGTCTTTGTTCTAATCTGGACCACTCTAACCAGATCATCTCGTCCGGGATAGAGTCTAACTACCCTACCAAGTTTCCAAAGGACACGAGGTCCCTCGTCATGTATAAGCACGATGTCATTTATCTTGGCCATACACTGCTTGATGAGCCTCTTTTATTCTTATAGGCTTCTCGTAGTGATGCCAAGTATTCATTAGACCAACGCCTCCATAGGTCCCGGATCAATTTATTTATTAGTAGTCTTGGCAAATCCAACGTCAAGGCTATTAACCTAATTGCAATGACGACTTGTCTATTTTGACTGCTATGTTGTCATTCCAACCGCGGTTAAAAAAGAAAACGTCTAGAGTCTACTCCTTATCTTGCTCTAGGAGACGTTGTACATTAACCAAAACTACCACCGAAGGTGAAAAAGCATAGAAGAGAAGAAAAAGGGGTTTACCTTAGTTACCGCTTAACCCTCTCACCACGGAAGGGCTCTTGAACGCCCATAAAAAAGCATATAACAGGTACCCGGAAGGCCTCTTGAACGCCCAGTGGTTGAAAGCCTGTGAGCTTCGTGTGCGAGGCGTCGGTCCGACGCATGTAAACAACAGCCGGCTGGACCGACGCCCCGCATCTCCGGCCACAAGAAGGAGAGCGTCGCTTGTTCGTGTGTGCCTGTATGTTGTTGTTAAGTATCGAAAAGTGGTGTAAAGTGGCTGTTTTGGCCATAAAGTTATCTCCAATGAAATCATCATCACAGCTCAACCAGTTGACTTCGAGAGCTCTACTTAATGCCATTCTACAGGTAAATAACACAGCTACGCTTGGGGATGCACGGGAATGCGGGAAGCAGTCTGATTAACGAATATACGGTAGCCTAGCCTAGACGTTTTTCGGCCAAAACACCCGGGTTTCGAGGAATATATATATAATACATAGCCGGGGCTGGAGGGTTAAGGCCCATCCCGTGTTCCATCATGTGCAGATCCCTGTCGAACGTGCGCATGAGCGACCCTCTCTTGTTATCATTTTTTCACGCGCCTCCATTGATTGAGTCCGCTTTTGTTGTGCTCCTTTAATTCACCCTGTTTAGGTTCGTTTTCGGCTTATCTGGCCTTCTTTTTTTGTTAGACAGATGTTACGTGATCTAGGGCACACGTAAATGGGCTCCTAAGTGTGTATAATGGAGACGCGTGTGGAAATAGCCTACCGAAGGTACGGGGGCGCCTGGCGTTCCTCGTATATGTTTTTCATTCTTTCTCTTTTCATATTCTTTTTTCCTGTTAGTCTGGGCATAGTTTAGCTTTTAGCTTATTTTAGCCTAGCTCGTTTTCTCATTCAGGAATTGCTATGCCCCTATGAGTTTTCATTTTTTCATAGCCTAAGGTGTAAAGTTGGTAAACAATCTGAGATTTCGATGGTGGCGGTGCTGTTTGTAGAGTTTGTGTCGGCCGCATTATTAGCGTTATTCCCGAGTCCCCCCTTTCGAGCCTTCACTGTGTCTCAAGGGCCTGGGCGACAGGTGGTTCGTGATATTCCAGGGGTACCCCTCCACACCACAGGTTTTTTTTGCACCTGACTCATTCTCTGCTCACGGCTATGCCACCCTTTTTCTCACCAGTTTCGTTTATTGGTTTTTGTTTTCCCTTCCTGTTTCACCTCCATCCTTTCATAGTCTTTTTGCCCAATCCAGGGGTACCCCAGGGGGGCCCCTGTTTGTGCGAAACCACCCTCCCTGCCACTTCTCCTCATGGGCTTTGCTCTATCTCTGTGGGTTGGGTGGTTCCTGGGGGATGTGCCTCCTCTCCCCTGGTGTGTCTTCCTTGCCTCTCCCTTTACCGGTTGAGTTAGGATCATATATCAAGGAAGACACTGCTCAGCTTGATGGCCATCCACGCTTGGAGTTCATAAGGAGATGACGCATTTTTGTGGCCTTTTTTGGTTCCCTAGACGCTCCTCTCGCTTTTTCGGCGCCGGACCATCTCGGCCGGTCCCGCAAATTTGCGGGAGCTCGATTCGGTCATCTGGGACGTTTCGGCTCCCCGCAAATTTGCGGAGATCGCTGGGGGGTCCCGCGAAGATGCGGGAGGGTTGTGTCGGTACGGTTATGCCTCCATAGGCCCGCAAATTTGCGGTAATAGTTGACTTTCACTGTTGACCTTTTTTATGTCATCTTGTTGCCTGAAACTATATTGGTGTGTGCACTTTCCTGGTGTTATAGGCCCTGCATGTAAGATGTTGAGTGGTGGTTAACACTTTCTCCATCTTTGCAGGTTCTGCTAGTGCTCTTCCACCTCGCCCGCCATACTCACCTACCTCTGTGCTCCCGGTTTAGGGTGAGTACGGATACCGGTTTGCATGTGTGTTCCTGTTTCCCCATGCTCATTCCCTGGTTCTTATTGGACATTCTCTACACTTACTCCGTCGACATGCTGATTATGGTGTGTGTTCTTCCAGTGCAGGTAGGATGCCTTGCTTTCGCCATGGTTGTAGCCCCCCGTGCTTGGAGAGCCACAAGTCCTGCTTGCGCCACTCGCAATGTGTGTCCTCTACGGCCTACCTCCCTGCTCTGTGTGGCCCGTGTCTGGCCCTGGTGGATGTGGTGGACCATAGCCCTGGTTCCTCAGCGGCGGCAGTGGCCTCTGCTTCCCTTCAGTCGGTGAGGCGATAGTCTCCCACCACATTAGGACTGTGGGCCACCGTTCCCCGGCCTTTGTTGACGACCGGATCCGCGTCGCCCTGGGTATCCCTGACCCGACTGAAGGCCGTTCACCTGGGTCCCGCAGCCGGTCGTCACATCGTCGGGGGGATCCCCAGCTCCGTCCACGCTCTCGCTCGCCTCATTGCCCGTCCTCTACTGCCCCTCGTCGTCCTCCTGATCGCCTTGCCGCCGCCCGTCGCCCTCGTCATGGTTCTCGCCCTGAGGCCGGGGTTAGCGGCTCTGCCCCTGTGCGCCCTCCCCTGGCCTCTACGGATAGGGGCTCTACTCCCTTCTGCCCACTTCCCCGGCCCAGTCGACTTCCTCTTACGTTGTCCTCTCCACGCACGGTTGTTCATGCTGTAGCTGGCCCTCTGCTCCCTCCTCCTACACTGTCCAGGAGGGTCCGCCAGGATGTAGTTGCTTCTCCTCCTCCTACTTCACCTGCTTCAGTGCCTATTCTTCCTTCACGGTCTCGTCCCACGGTGGAGGTCCCTCCCTCCTCCGCCTCGGTGTCGGGCCACCCTGTTATCTCAGCCCCGGGGATCCTTGCTCTGTTTCCCCCCGCGGCTCCTTCTGACCTCCTTTCACCCGGCCAGCCTTCCCACTCCCGTCGTCCTGCTCCTCCTCCTTCTTCTCTCCCTGACCTTCACTTACCGTCTCGCCAGGGGGGTACCCCTCCTCTTGGCTCGGTGGGGTTTAGCGAGGTTTCGAGGTCCCCTTTCTCAGGGGCTGCCGTGTCGCTGGAAGAGGGGGATGGTGCTGTTTCCCCCTCGGGCGTTCGTGATCGGGGCCGGGTCCCTCAGCGGCGACACAACCGTCGTCGCTCGCCTTCCTTGGGCCGCGCCGCTGCTGGTTCGTGTCGTGGGTCTCGCTCCCGCTCACGCTCGCCCCTGCGGGCCGACCAATCTTGGGGGGGGGTCGCCTCTCTCGGATCGATTGTCGGCTATGCAGGGGTGGGTTGTGTCACGCATCGATGGGCGCTTGGAGTCGATGCAAGACTCCCTCTTATCGCGCTTCTTGGCGGTGACACACCCTCAGCGCCTCACCCTACCTACCCCTGCTACGGTCCCCCTCCCTTCTGCAGGCCTACGCTCTGGTCAGACTTCAGCCGCCGGGACATCCTTCGGGATGTTCAGTCCCTGGCTGTGTTGACGGGACTGTCCTCCTATGGGACGGGTTTGTGCGACGACGGTACGCCTGGCTTAGCCATCTTGCTCGGTCACCCTCTCCCATTGGGGGCTTGGTTTGATGAGGCCTTCGACTTCGCCGACCGTTCCGTCGCCGGCTCTCCTTCAGTCCCTCCCCCGGAGTCATCACTGCTTTTGCCTCCTCTTGTGTCTGTCGGCAGGTTGGACGGCGCGTTCTGGTCCTGGATAAGCGCGCCCGTTCTTGAACTTTGTTCTATTGCTGCCCCGTTCTTCTCTCACCCAGATCAGTCCTCTGTCGACAAGGATTTTCCCTTGCGACGGTGGGTGCCGAACTTCTTCTCTTGTCTTTTAGGTTCCCTCCAGCCTCTGTTCACCACCTGCGGCTTCTCGAGGCGTCTGCACCAGGCGATCTTCGCGAGGGTTTGGACCGCATTCGGCGGATCCACCTTCGGCTCACGGTGTCTTTGGTTCCCGAGCTGAAGGCGGTTTTGTGCGTGGCAACTCGGCAACGCCGGACGGTACGGTCCTCGTTCTGCCGGACAGCCCCCTTGGATGTTCGTCGGGGTTTGATGTACTCTGCGCTCTATACGTCGGGGCTTTTTTGCGCAGGATGCTTGGGACCGCTACGCTTCTCTGTCGGCGGACCCTGCTTACGACGACGCGCTGTGTCGCGAGCGGGGTCTTCTCAGTCCCGTCCTTCTGCCGGTCCTCTTCGGGGTGCTGCTGCTAGTGCTGCCGCCTTGCACGGGCGCAGGACAGGGACGTTGCAGGCCAGTGCGTCGGTTCCGCCTCGCACTTCTGTTCTTGCCCCCTTTCATCCCCGCCGTGTCGGGGCTGGCCAGCCTTCCACTTCCGGCCGCCCTTCGGCAGATTGCGCGGAGGGGTCTAACCTGGCGATGGAAGTCCAGACCCGCACTCCGCTCTTGTCACCGCCGCCGGCCCTTCTCTTCGGAGTTGGCCCACGTGTTCACATCCGTGCACGAGCAGGGAATCGTCGAGGGGGTGACCGCCGGTCACCCGGTTTTCCTCTCCCGTGTCTTTCTGGTACCGAAGAAGTACTGCGACGCGATGCGACCGGTGGTGGATCTGTCGGCCCTCAACGGGCACGTTTTGTGCACACACGGTTTCGGATGCTGCCGGTACCCCAGGTATGCCTGGCCCTGCGCCCTCTGTCGTGGGTAGTGTCGCTGGCCCTCCAGGATGCGTCTTGGCTCGTTCCTCTCCATCCTCGATTCCAGCGATTCTTGGCCGTTCGGCCTTCCGATCGTGTGTTCCTGTTCGACAGCCTTCCCTTCGGTCTCCACATCGTGCCGCGGATCTTCTCCACACTGGTGGAGCAGGCTCTGGGTCCTCTCCTCAGGAACGGGCTCCAGATCCTGTTTTCCTTGGCCGATTGGTTGATAGTTTCCGAAGCCCTAGGACTGTGCGTCCGCGACACCCTCACGGTCGTTCGCCACGTCGCACAGTTCGGGTTCCCCATCGATGTTCCCAAGTCACGCTTGAACCCGTCCCGTGTCGTGCCGTGGGTCGGTCTCGCATGGGATTTGTCCAGCGCTACGGTGACCCAGGGTCTGCCGGACGCGGTGCACCTTCGCCGGAAGGTCTTCGCCGTGTTGCACTCGGTCTCCCTCCCGGGGTGGCTCTGGGACTCGTTAGTGGGTTCGCTGAATTGGGCCGCTCTGCCCATTTCCTTAGGGAGCCTCAGGCTACGCCGCCTACTCTTCATGGGCACCGAGGTGTTTCCGTTGACCCCTATGGATCGGCTCCTGCCGCTCCCGCGTACCGTTCGCAGACACTTCGGTCACTGGGTTGCTCGGGGCACGCTCTCTGCGGCTGTGCCCTGGACCGCCCCCCCGCCGACGATCTGGGTAGACACAGATGCGTCGAGCGAGGTAGGGTGAGGTTCCCAATCAAACCTGGGACATCAACTTCACGGCGGATGGGTGGGACTCACACCCCTCCACATCCATGCCCTCGAACTGTTGGTTCCTTTGTTCTTCCTGAGGGACCACGCGCTGGCCCTTTGGGGTAAGTCGGTGGCCTTCGGGATGGACACTCAGACAGCTGTCCACTGTCTCCAAAAGCGGGGGTCCTCCAGGTCATTGACTCTATTGGGGATCTCGGTGAAGTTGTTCTTCCTCGCGACCCGACACACCTTCTCCCTGCATGCCTCCTCCCTGCCCAGGACTGCCACCCTGTGGGCGGACGCCCTGTCGGGAGGACAGGGCGTTCTTGTGGAATGGGCACTGCAACAGACTGTGTTCGACGACCTCGCGGCTTCCTGGGGTGTTCCGGAGGTCGACTTGTTCGCATCGAAGGTGCCGCACCAGTTGCCTCAGTACCTATCCCTCCGGCCTCGCACTCCGGAGGGGGGTCCGGACGCTTTCATGGTAGACTGGAACAGGTGGCAGTCGATATACATATTTCCGCCACCAGACGCACTGTTGATGTGCACAGTCCTCGCGAGGCTGCGGCTGTACCGCGGAGAGTCTGGCTACTCGCACCTCTGTGGCCGGCACGGGCTTGGTCCGCCCGGTTGACGCGGTGGTGCCCGAGTCCGGTCCCTCTACCTGTCTCCGACTTCCACTTGAGCTAGGTTGGGGACCTGCGGACCTCGTTGGCCTTCGCATCGTGGATGTTCATGAGGCACGGTGGCTCCCAGTCCACGGACGGGACCTGACTGACTTCCTGAGGCGTTCCTGGCCGTCTTCTCCTTGGGGGCCTTACGGGTCCCGCTGGAGGTCTTTTACTAGGTGGATACAGGACATTCGCCAGACAGATGGCTCTCCTTCCCTCGTCCTACACTCCTTGTTTCACCTCTTCCGTACACGTCACTTTCACGTCGACGCTATACGTAACCACTTGTCTGCCGTTCGGGGGGTCTTTGAGTCCGTCGCTGGGCTGGTCGTTCCGCCGCAGGAGCTGGATTCCTTCATGACGGCTGCCTTCCGGGAACGACCGCCTCCGCGCCAGGTCCCTCCACAGTGGGATCTGGGGCGGGCTCTGGACCTTCTGGCTTCACCCACGTATACACGGGCCGCTACACCGGTTCCGTTGCTCGGGCGTACACTCTTCCTTGTCGCTCTGGCCACTGGGGATCGGGTGTCTGCACTAGCGGCATTGTCGCGGCCCCAGGACTGCGTGCGTTTCTCCTCGTCCTTGCATGGCGTCACGTTCGCCCCCTCCCCTCTTTTTGTTGCCACGAATGAGAGGGAGACCCACGTTTTCCAGCCTTTCACCGTCCAGGCTTTACAGCATGGGCATACTCGCCTTGTGTTGTGCCCGGTGTCAGCCTTGCACTCCTCTGTTGCGTCTGTGGCGCCGCCTTCGGGTACTGCTGTGTGGGTGTCTCCTCGGACAGGTGGGAGGCTCTCGCAGGTGCAGCTAGGACGCCACATTTGTCGGCCCATTCGTGCCAGTAACCCTGTTTGTAGGGGTTCTGCGCACGATGTGCGTTCCTTTGCTGCCTCCTTCCGGTTCCTGCAACGTCGATCCTTGCCTGACATCGCCTCGGCGGTTTTGTGGTCTTCTATCAATTCCTTCATCTCCTCCTACCTCTCCATGTCCGGTGTTCGACCCCCTCGGCCGGTGATAGCTCTCGGGAGTCGTGTTTCCTAGGGCTCTGGCGAAGATACCTGGTCTTCCCCCCTTGTCCCTCTTTCTTTTACTTTGTTTTCATTGTAAAAGGGGGGGGGGGGGAGTACGGGTTTGCAACAGCGGCTCGCTTGGTGTAGTGACTAGCGTCTCGGACTTCCACCCAGAAGGCCCGGGTTTGCGCCCACGCTCGGCGCATTAAAGATTTTTCACAAGCACTGAGTCGTTACCATCCCTCATGAGCAAAGGGATGGGGTAGTAGTACAGGACCCCAATGGAAATACGCCTAATCGGCCTTATTGAGCTATCCTTAGCTAGCTTAGCATGCACTAGCTTTAAGAACTATTATTATTATTATTATAACACTTGATTGCAAGTTTGGGATTATGTATTATGTATACAGTACATAAGTGTTTTTGCCACATTGAAAATTGTGTTTTGTTATTGTGTTCACTGTTTTTGTTGGTTTTGGAAGAAAAGGGATTTTGGGTACAGTACCTTTTTGGTTTAAGACAAGTCTATGTTTTTGCATTACTATGAATGACGGGCACGTGTTAAAACTGTTCTTTTTAGCTACTCCTCAGTTTTTCACGCTTTTATTAAACTCTCTTGTTTAAATTGTGTCTTTGTCATTCATAATTTTGTTTTATGCATTGTTTTTTTTGGTATGTTGGGCTTGGATGTCCTCCTATTTGTTACGCAGCCTTGACGTTGGATTTGCCAAGACTACTAACAAATTGGGAGGTTTGACGTACCTCCCAACCTACCAAATAGGAAAACCTACTATTTGGTAGTAGTCTTGGAAAATCCAACGTACATAATACCCTCCCTCACGCCGGACCCCTGCCCATCCGCGTTCTTCTGCTGACGTGAGATGTGATAACAAGAGAGGGTCGCTCATGCGCACGTTCGACAGGGATCTGCACGACGGAACACGGGATGGGCCTTAAGCGGTAACTAAGGTAAACCCCTTTTTCTTCTCTTCTATGCTTTTTTCACCTTCGGTGATAGTTTTGGTTAATGTACAACGTCTCCTAGAGCAAAATAAGGAGTAGACTCTAGACGTTTTCTTTTTTAACCGCGGTTGGAATGACGACATAGCAGTCAAAATAGACAAGTCGTCATTGCAATTAGGTTAATAGCCTAGACGTTGGATTTTCCAAGACTACTACCAAATACAGTAAAAGTCCTTTAATCCGACGACCGATGATTCGAATCTCCCAATAGTCCGAATTTTTCAATTTGAGGCCAAATCCGAATTCACCCGATGGTCCGAATTTCAAGAAGTCCCAAAGTCCCCTTTTTGAGGCATTAGTCCACTCAAATGACACATAATGGAGCACACAAATATCATATGTTCATGAATTCACTTTAAAAGTTTACCATTGTCATTGTAGCCTATTACCTACTTCAAAACATTCAGATAAATGGTCAAAGGAAGCTACTGATATAAACGTAAACACCACATCGTCTGCTAGAGAGTTTGTTTTGCTCTTGAACGCATCCTTGGGACGCTCCGATGCGCTACTGGCTTGCACCGCATTTTCTGCAAGCACATTCAGTCTTGAGATTGAAAACGCACCTTTGGACGTTCCGATACGCTACTATTTATAGTTCAGTGATCGGAGCGTCCCAAGGGTGCTTTCAAGACAACAAGACAAGGGTGCTTTCAATACAATATAATATAACAGAGCACGTCACAAAAGGAAAATCACAAAAGGAAAATTACAAGAACCTCTCAGGGAAGTGCCGTTGTTAAGGCATTACTTCCCGAACCACATCTGATCTGATCTTCAAGAGCAAGACAAACTCGCTAGTAGACGATGCGGACATATGGTGTTTATGTTTATATCAGCAGATTCCTTTGACCATTAATCTGAATGTTTTGAAGTAGGTAATAGGCTACAATGACAATGGTAAACTTTTGAAGTGATTTCATGAACATATGATATGTGTGTGTGTCATTTGGGTGGCCTAATGCCTCAATGTTTTCGTCAGGCCATTAATACACAGGTTCATAGGGGTAAAGTCCGATAATCCGAAAAATCCACTAATCCGAACGAGGGCCGGTCCGCTGCCCTTCGGATTAACGGAAGTTTACTGTAGTAGGTTTTCCTATTTGGTAGGTTGGGAGGTACGTCAAACCTCCCAATTGATGTAATTGTACCTGCTGTGTATCGCTGCTTTACTATCGTAACTAGGATCCTGCAGCTCATCTAGCTGAATTAGGTCCTTTGGGAAGTCACGAAGTCTACGACCTTTAACCAGCATGGATGGGGTAATAGGGCAAAGGTCCTCCAGATCACCCGAGACATATGTTAAAGGGCGACCATTCACGGTAGCTTCCAGCTCCAATAGGACAGTAGTTAGTTCCTCAAAGGAGACTAGAGCATGACCTAGTACTTTTTTAAGTCCAGCCTTCACAATACCTATGGCTCTCTCCCAAATAGCTCCGAACCAAGGCGCACGTGCTGCAGAGTTGATATTGATTAAATCAATTTGATTTAATCACTTGATTAAATCAAAGTGGAAAGTACTTAGAATATACGGAGTAGAGGGCAAGTTGCTGAAAGCAGTGAAGAGCATGTATGAGGGTGCAAAGGCGGCAGTACGTGTGGAGAGTGAGCAGAGCGAGTTCTTTGACCTGAATGTTGGTTTGAAACAGGGGTGTGTGATGTCCCCGTGGTTGTTTACTGTATATATGGATGGAGTTATGAAAGAAATACTATGAAGAGCAGTGGATGTTGGTGTATCGCTGAAAAGGGAGGGAATTGAGTGGAAGCTACCTATACTGCTGTTTGCGGATGATACAGTTCTGATGAGTGATAATGAATGGGAGTTGCAGGGTCTGGTAAATGAGTTTGGAACAGTGTGCGAAAAACGGAATTTGAAGGTAAATACGGGGAAGAGCAAGGTTATGGTCTTCGAAAGGGGTGAAGTCACAGAGTGTGAGGTGAAGCTGAACGGTCAGGCTATGGAGATCGTCAACTCTTTTAAGTATCTGGGCAGTGTGTTGAGTAAAGATGGGACTATGGATGAAGGTGCGGGAGAGGGTACAACAGGGAAGAGGGTTGTAGGAACGCTAAAAGTAACAAGAAATAGGGTGGTCAGTATGGAAGTGAAGAAGTCCTTGCATGACAGTGTGGTAATCCCGACACTGACTTACGGAAGCGAAGCATGGACGTTGGTTGAGAGACTCAGACCAAGAGTGAGAGCAGTGGAAATAAATTACCTAAGGAGTGCGTGCGGAGTTACATGGAGGGATAGACAGACTAATGAGGAAGTAAGAAGGAGGTGTGGTGTGGAGGTAGATGTGCTGGAAAGTGTGAAAAGGAACAACTTGAGATGGTTCGGCCATATGGAACGTATGGAAAGCGAGAGAATGACAAAGAGGGTGTACGAGAGCGAGGTGGAGGGACAGAGGGGGAGAGGTAGACCGAATATGAGGTGGAAGGATGGAGTGAGGAACTACATGAATGAAGGCGGTGCTGGTTGGGGGGAGGGGCGTCGACTGACTGGGGACAGAGGTGCATGGGGGCGGTTCGTTCGTGGCCACCCCTTCGGGGATCACGGCGTCAGGCAATAGATAGATAGATAGATAGATTAAATCAATGATTTTTTTTTTTTTTAAATCATGATTTTTTTTATTTTTTTTTAGATCTGTGAATCAAAATAAAAAAAAATCTGAAGATTTATCATGCTTTCATAAGTTTGAGTAGGCATTGGTTCATTTTAAGATACTGGTACATTATGTAGTAACACAAATAACTGATAGCTTTTAAATTTACAAACAAATATATGTATACATATATATTTAAAAAAAAAATCAAATAAATAAAAAAAATCATATAAATCAAAAAAATCAAATAAATCAATGATTTTTTTTTTTTTTTTTTAAATAAAAAAAATCAACAACCCTGACGTGCTGGGATAAAACGCCATTCACATCGGATTTCGGCAAGATGAGCCTGAAGACTAGGATCGCTTTGGATGTCTTCCAAGTGTCTGGAAGCTCCTACAAATGTAGCAGCATTGTCGCTTAACATTATCTGTGGAAATCCCTGCCTACTACAAAATCTCCGGAACGCATGGATAAGCCTGTCACAGGTCATATTGCTAACTACTTCAATGTGGATAGCTCTTGTAGTAGCGCACGTACATAAAAGCATATAAGCCTTGTTGTTGTGTGAGTCCCGGACAGGAATTGCTCCTGTATAATCAACCCCCGTGACCTCGAAGGGATCTCTAGTAGTCCTGATGTCTGGTAGAGGAGGTACTCTAGCTTTCGCGTAGGTATTATCCTGTATTTTACGACAGGTTATACACTTACTGGTCACTTGTTTTACCGCTTGTCTTATCTTAGGAATCCACCACCTCTGCCGTATATATATGCGACCACGTGATTAACTCCATAGTGACAACAGACACGATGACACATATTGATGAGCATGGTAGTGAAAGGATGTTTGGAAGGCAGTATATCGGATATTTCATTGAATCCGGAACTTCAATCTACCTTGACATACAATTAATCCTCCTTTCATGACAAGTCCCAATTGGTTTACCAAATTATTGCGAGTACCCTTGTCACCAGACAGCATCTCGTACTCCTTTGGGAAGAATTCCTGCTGACATCTTTGAGCTATAATCTTTTCTGCTACTTTTAGCTCCATTATGCTGAGGAGGGCATTGTCTGTGGGAGACGTCCCTTTAATTTTTGCCTTCAAATTATTCTTGTATCGAATAGTCCATGCAACTACCCGAATGAATTTATCATAACTGCCATATTTTTCCCAGTTCAATAACCGTGTGTCCTGTTCATCATTAGTCCCAATGACTTGGCTAGTTACTTTTGGTGTTGGGTCATCTGGTAATATGTCTTCTGGCCACTCGTCTTTGTTTCGGAGCCATATGGGCCCCTCCCACCAAAACGCAGAAGATTTCAGATGTTTTGCCAAAACACCTCTAGACAGTAAGTCACTAGGGTTTTCTTTAGAGGACACGTACTGGAATTCTACAGTCGGAAGAAGGGATTTCATTTCGTCAACACGGTTTGCGACATACACTGGAAGCTTCTTCATACTACGCAACCAATGCAATGTGGCCTGGCTGTCGCACCATAAAACAATTTTGTCGACTTTTACAATATTATGATAGGCTTCCTCCACAAATTTGATTAATCTGGCGGATAGCAAAGCAGCAGTTAGCTCTAGTCTTGGTATTGTTATGGATCTTATGGGAGCGACCTTTGCCTTAGCGATGACTAGACAGCTATGTTCCGGGCTCACAAAATATATTGCAGTGCCATAAGCGACACCACTAGCATCGCTAAACGCATGAAGTTCCACTGAATCAGCATATACCGTCCTCCGAGGATAAGTAAAGTCACAGCAGAGGTGCAGGTCCTTGGTAACTGTAGACCATTCGGTAGCGCAGTCGTCAGGTAGCGGATCGTCCCAATCTAGTTTCAGTCTCCATAATTGCTGTAAGAAAATTCTGGACCTTATTGTAACGGGCAGTAGTACACCGAGTGGATCGAACAGTTGTGCCGCCACTCTTAAGCACTCTCTCTTTGTTGCCTTATTGGTCTCTGGGAGACTACCATTGAACGTCAACAGATCAGAGTCAGGTAACCATAAGAGTCTTAATGTCTTCACTCGCTCTTGATTCTTGGCAGAAACACCATCCAATTGCAGGAGGTCTCGTAGTTGAGGACTATTGGTAGCCCATTCTCCGAGATATAAATGTGCTTGAGACATTATTCTTTGGGCATCCCAGTAATGCTTAACGACAGTCTCTTCATCACTGCCTGTTCCCTGGAGGTTGTCAATGTACAAACCTTCCTTAACCTCTGAAGTGCGCATGGGGGGTATGAGACACCTCTGCCTGTGCGCATGTATTTGAGCTGTTTCCATCACTAAAATATTTATTTTACCATAAATAGCATTAATACTTCTCCATATGTGACTATTATAGGTTGATTATAAAGGTATTAACCTGTTACAACAATAAAACAAGTGGAAACAGCGTTTGGATGGTCAAAATCGGCGTTACAGGCCGGGAGTTACATAATGTATGGCTGAGGCAACCTCCTTTCCCGCCACTTTTCCCCAAGTCTGGAGAGACACTGTCGATCGATACTCTCTCTCTCTCTCTTGCACTCGCTTGCTAACAGTAATGACAATGCCCTGCTTGCAACTCGCTAATGTTAGCACGAAAATATACCACAGAATAAGGGAATAACAGGGAAAATAGGTGATAACTGAAGGAGGGGAGGAAAGTGGGGAAGGAGGGGAGGTAGAGGAGTGATATTTTGCATGGCCCAGGGGCAAAAAAAAAGAAAACAAAAATCAGTGTTTTAAATTGATTTTTTTTTTCCCTGACTCTAAAGTCTTCCCGCAGTCCGCCGGGGGAACTCTTAAGAGTATTCCCGCAGTTCCCGGGTTAATAGCCTCCACAACTTTGGGATCCCCTTTAATAATGGAAAGATGTTTTAAGATCGTGGCATTAACCCGTGGAGCCCCGGCTAGTTTTGTAATGTTTGCGCACCAGAACCCGGCCGGTTTTCAAAAAAAGGTTTTATTCCAGAAACAATAGCGAATGGGTTAGGAATGAAGGAAAAACCACGAAAAACCGCTCAAAAAGCTTTAAAAATGGTCCTACAGAGCCCCCGAAAACGGATTTTACAAGAGTAAAAAATTGAAGGCAATTATCCCAAAAAAACAGGTTATTGCGCGCTCGCGCGCACGCACGTGGACTTTGAGAGTCTTCAACCATCGGCACGGTTGCGTGGGATACGTACACAGTTCCCATACAAATCTGAGCCCTCTTGAGTGGCTACACCTGAGGTTACGGTCGGCGCAATTAGGGTGACGCGTCAGGCGCGTCTCTGGGGCTGTGCGTTACATACATCGCCGACGCGTCAGACGCGTCGCTGGGGCTGTACGGGTTGTGACGCTCCTGCATAGTAGCCACGTGCGGGCATGCGCGCGCGTCGGCTGCCCAGCCGTTTAGAAACCGGCTGGCGGCAGCCGGCCGGCCGGCTTTTCCTTAGTATATATCCTACGACAATGTAACTAATGTCTGGGATATTCTTATGTTGTTTCACAGCTTGAAGCTGCCCTTATTCTTAACCAACACATCTTAGTATATTTTATTCTCGATAGTTGATTGTTTCATTATAATATATAAGATGTAAGTCTAGTGAGAGTGGGAGGAGACGAGCGGGAGAGAGAGACCGGCTGGGGGACGTTGCTTCGCGCGGAGAGTCTAGCTTGGGACGAGCCTGATGTTGCCAATTTGATCGCAACGTTAGGCTTAGTTTTGACTCACGCAAGGGGTAGAGGATTTTGACCCGGCAACTGTGTTGAGTGTTGCCAAGCATGGGATGTATTTCGCATGCCTAGGGTGGGGTCCAGAAAGATTCAAGACTCAGAGCTCACCTCACTGTCGTACCCTTCGGACCCCCTTGATATCTATCCCTCTCAACCCCACTTAGAAACTTTCTCTCTTACTTTGTATACCTTCCTTCCACTACTTCACCAATCTATTTAATTATCCCATCCCCTTGATAGACCTTATATCTATTATTGTATTAACGACGAGCTCTCAGATAACTAGATAGGATTTTGGGCCTTATGCAGAGATGTAATTGTTAATGAGACCTAGGAAGCTTTTTTGTTGTCTCATATCTGGTGGTTTCATGCTTGCTAGTGTGTTCTTGTGGCAGGTGAGCAGGGGCTAGACCGGAGGGGGGGCTTTTTGTGATCCTTTAAGTAAAGTCTGATGGTGCGAGTCCTGTGGACCCGCACGACTTTACTAGGATACCCGTGGGAGTCTGGGGGCATTTTCTTGTCTGTGTCCCTGTGTGTCTAGTGTTGTGTTGTGTGAGGGCCCTTGCCTAGTCCACTCAGCACTGCGCTAGCACGTCTTGCTTTTGTTTTAGGGTCGCCAGGAGAGAGTCAGATACTTGGGATCTGAGTCTCTCAAGAGAGCACCCTTTCAATTAGAGTAATTTGGCGCACAGACTTGGGAACGTCCCTAGGCTAGAGCAGGTGGCTCAGCCCGGGTATCCGAAGCCTATATCCTTCCGGCTAGACCTCTGCCATCTGGCAGATTAACAGCTAGGGGTTTATTATTTCTGCATGCTTGTTATTGTGCCAGTTTACCGTTGTTGTGAGCATTGTGAGTCAGGGTGTGGCTTAGAGACTCTGTCCGAGCAGGCTTGCCTGACTAAGAGTGAGAAGCACACCTGTATGTGGTTATGTTGCGAGTTGCTGCCTTTATTTAATTATACCTATGCCATTATACACTGTATGGCCTATCACTAGTATTTATTCCTGCTTATGAGTTAAGAGTTCTCTAAATCCGTAACTTACTTTCTTTGCTAAGCATCAGATCCTACAGTAGCCGCATGCAGTTTAGAAACCTGCATCTTGTCTACCTGTACGATGTTTTGAGGACTGTTTGCTTTCACCTTCTTTCACGCAGGGGTGATTAGTTGTATTAATTAACGTAACGTTAAATGTACTTTCTTCTAGTTTGTTATTAAATTGTTTCTGCAGTTTAATTCCGTTATCTATCTTTTCCTTGAAGCTTTAAGTCAACTTAATTGTGTGATCTTTTATATAGCCTGCTTGACTATTAGCAGTCTATAGTGCGTGCACCCTGTAACCGTGTCATAGGATACCTCGTTGTCCAGGCAGGACTTTTGACGGTTTAGGGTGGTTTGTTGCCTGGGTTTATAGATAAGGGTTGGATCTAGCGTTTTCCGTTGTTGCTTGTTGCCGCATACCTAGTCCAATAGAAAGAGCCCAGTGTTTATATATCCCAGGACGTAACAAATGGCGACCTTGCATAGGATTTACTGAACAGAGGAATATAGTGGTCATTTGTTTTGAGATTCCTTATGATTAGAGGAATACAGTGGACATAGTTTTTTTTTTTTGGAGCAACCAATATAACACATTAAAGACTTTAAATAACATAAGTATATACATACTTGCATAGGAGATAAGGCACATTCTATAACCGTGATCATTACTGCAGTGCACAAACATGTCTAATACATCAGAACACAGTGGTGGGTCAGGTCACGATACAGGCTCGGAGGGAGAAAGACCTGTGGAGTGGCTAGTCGATAGCGAGGAGGGTGCTAGAAGATTTTTAGAGGTGCCCCTTACCGCTGCCAGGGTGTTGAAGCTGAATAAGTATGGCTTAAAGTGTGTGGCAGGTCTTCAGGGTCACCAGGGTTTAAGTGGCATGAGGAAAGATCAGCTGAGGACTTTGATATTGGGTTTAGAAGGGAGAGACCTGGGTGGAGAGGCGACTGGGGGCCCCGGTCCCCAGCCCCCCCTCCACTCTACCCCCGTATCAAACGTCAGGGTGCCTGAATTTAGTACATACCCCCAAGTTGATGGTCAATGGCAGCGTGGAATTCAATCACAGGGACCCTCCCCATTAAATGCATCTTCCCCTCCTCAAGGGTTGACTCCAGATTTGTTGTTTCGGTTTGAGATGGCCAAGGTTGAGGCCGCCGAAAGACAGTCTAGGGTCAAGGTTGAGGCTGCAGAGAGAACACCTATACGAGAGGCTGAACTGCAGGCAGAGTCTACTAGGTATCGGGCTGACAGGGAGCTGGAGAGATCTCGAGTGGAGGTAACAGGGCGAAATATTGGGGGAGGTAACAGACATCGGGACCAATCATTGTCGCACCTGCTTAAACTAGTTCCTGTGTTCGATGAATTAGGTGTGGCTGAGTTTTTTATGCGATTTGAGAAGAAGTGTCAGGAACACCAGTGGCCTCAGGAAAAGTGGGCAGCATTAGTTTCATCAAGACTCCTAGGAAAGGGGCTAAAAGCGTATGATGCACTACCTTTAGAGTCCTGTGTAGTTTATGATGAGCTAAAGAAGGCTGTGCTACGGGCCTATGAGTTACAACCAGAAACTTACCGCTTGAAGTTTCGGGGTGTTACTAAGGGCAAAGATAGTACCTTCCTAGAACACGCCCGGGACTTGTCTGATGCACTACGACATTGGCTGCATTCTGAGAGGGCAGCTACTTTTGAGGAGTTGAGTGAGCTGGTTCTCTTGGAGCAGTTCTTTAAGTGCACAGGCGGGGACTTAACATTAAATATAAAGGAAAAAAATCCTAGAACTCTCCAGGAGGCAGCAGAAATGGCTGACCGCCGACTGTCATTAAGTCGAGGGTGCGAAGCAGCAGCTAGGAGTGAGTCCGGTGCAAAGGATCGTACCCCTCCCCCTCCCAAGAATTTTGATACACATAAATACACAAAACCATCTAGCACTGACAATAAAACTGAACATAAACCAAATACCGTCCCGTATAAGAAGTCTAATGGTACCTCCCACTCCCAAGGGAAACCAAAGAGTAAAGAGTGCTTTGCATGTCACAAGGAGGGTCACTTTGCAAATGCTTGTCCGAACAAGCCACCAAACAAGGTTGTGTCATTGGTCCGCAGCATAGGGGTGTCGCCTATATCTTCTGAGTTTGCCAAGGGTAGTTTGTCAGAGGTTGGGACACAGCCTGTGTTCAAGAGTCCGGAAGGCTCGAACCCTGTCCGCGACGTCTTTGGGGGTCATAGAGGGCATGGTTTTGTGAGGTGGGCTGGCGAAAGGCGAGGAGTTAAGCTATTGCGTGATACGGGGGCTTCTCAGACCTTGTTAAAGAACTTTACTGGTAGGCCGATTAACGCTGCTCGGGTGGTGGTAGTTCAGGGGATCAATGCTACGAAGTCCTACCCGCTGGTGCGGATGGAGCTGGAGGTGGGTGGTGTGGCGAAGGAGCTGGATGTCGGAATTGTAGAGAACTTGCCTGTTGGGGGCGTCGACCTCCTCCTCGGCAACGACTTTGCGGTGCCTGCTTCTAAGGTTTCACCCTTGGTCGTTGCCGAGAAGGCGGCCGACGTTAGTAGGGAGGAACAGGAGTGGGTTGAGAAGTGTAGCGTACAAACCATGGCGTGTGTTGTGACGCGTTCTCAGACATCCGGAGCCTTGCAGCCACCACCTCAGTCTATCAAACTGCGGAGGAAAGGTCACAAGAAAACGGGAAGTGTTGGTCAATTGGAGAATTTTGAGCCGGCAGTGTTTCTTGGTGACTCATTATTGGCACCTATGTTAGAGTCTGGAGAGGCCCCGGGGCCTGTCACCGCTAGTGCAGGTGCAGGGCAGGAAGAGACTCTGCGACAGCATCGTTATGCGCAGCGTGAGGAAAGGATGGCTCAGCGGGACATTGGAGGTGGAAATAAATTATTTAAGATGAACTTGGATAATCTCGCACCTGCTGACATATGTTCCTTGCAGCTGGAAGATCCTGAAGTCAGGGCGTGTGGTAATGGTGCTATCGAACTGGAGAGCGATGGGGATGCGCAGCCTGGTGATTTTTTCTTGTCCGAGGGGATCTTGTATCGGAGACATCAGGATCCCAAGAAAAAGTGGGATGGCGGGTCAGGATTAGTGGACCAGTTAGTAGTACCGAGGGTGTGCCGTGAGAGCTTATTGAGATTAGCTCATGATGTGCCTTTGGCAGGGCACCTGGGGGCACGTAAGACGGAGGCAGCTCTCAGCAAGCTTTTCTGGTGGCCTGGGTTAAAGGCGAGTGTCATGTCATGGGTGTCACAGTGTCACACTTGTCAAGTTGTTGGGAAACCCAATCAGGTCATCCCGAGAGCCCCGTTACAACCCATCCCTGTCATTGGGCCGCCCTTCAGCAAAGTAGTTATCGATATGGTTGGCCCATTGCCCCCCACTAGTGCCGGCAATACATTTTTACTAACTGTAATGGATGTAGCAACACGGTATCCAGATGCTTACCCCATGCGTAACGGGATGGCTAAGACTGTTGTCAAAAACCTACTTGTCTATTTCTCTCGTTATGGCTACCCTCAGGAGATCCAGTCTGATCAGGGATCCAATTTTACTTCTGCTCTGTTTAAGCAGACCATGCAGCAACATGGGATAGTGTCTGTGGTGTCATCTGCCTACCATCCCGAGAGTCAGGGAGTTTTGGAAAGGTGGCACTCGACTCTCAAGAGTATGTTGCGGTGTTATTGCATGGAAAATGGGAAGGACTGGGATCTGGGTCTCCCATACGTTTTATTTGCTGCGAGAGAAGTACCTGGTGAGAGCTTGGGATTTAGCCCGAATGAGTTGGTTTCTGGACACAGGGTCAGGGGGCCCCTCCACATAGTCAAGGAGATCTGGGAGGGAGTCACAAAGCCATGCTCGCTTCTAAAGTATGTAGTTGAAAGCCGTGAGAGAATGCTAAAGAGCTTGGAGGTAGCAGGTCGGAACCTTAAGAGTTCACAAGCTCAGATGAAGGACAGATACGACCAGAAGGTGAAGCTGAGGGAGTTTGAAGTAGATCAGGAGGTACTGATACTACTGCCTCTGGTGGGACACCCCTTGTCTGCCAAGTATTCTGGTCCGTATCGGGTTGTAAGGAAGGTTTCTGATCTCGACTATTTAGTAGCTACTCCTGATCGTAAGAAAAAGAACCAACTTTGCCATGTAAATCTGATGAAAGAGTATGTGAGGCGCCCCTCCGAGCCTCTCACTGTCCCGGTGTTGATCTGCAGCGATCGTGGTGGAGAAGGAGGAAGGGACAGTCAAGCTGCGGGGGAGGATAATTGGGATTGTCATGTTTCCGCGGATCAGTGGGCGGGGAATTCTAGACAAGTGGCTCACGAGTTGATATTGCACCTGCCTGAGCAACAGCGTGTAGCTGTGCAGCACTTGTTTGATTCAAACCCAGCTGTTTTCGCGGAGCATCCTGGCCTCACTACTCAAGCGGTGCACGATGTCGATGTTGGGGACCACCCGCCCTTTAAATCAGTGCCATACCGTGTTCCCCCTATTAAATTACCAGCACTTAGGGAAGAGCTGGATTATATGCTGAAACGTGGGCTGATTTCTGAGGGTACAGTAAGGTGGACTTCCCCTGTCACACTGCAGCCCAAACCAGATGGCAAGGTGCGGTTTTGTATAGATTTCCGCAGGTTGAATGGTTTAACCCCCACAAATGCCTACCCTCTCCCTCGCGTGGACGACAGTGTGGATAAGATAGGAAAGGCCAAGTTCCTCACTAAGATAGACCTTGTTAAGGGTTATTGGCAAGTGCCCTTGTCTGAGCGAGCGCGAGAGGTGTGTGGGTTTGTGGTGGACGGTGCCACATATCGTTGCCATGTTATGCCATACGGGCTGAAAAATGCCCCTGCAACGTTTCAGAAATTAATGAACGACATTGTAGCCGACATTCCCAACTGTACGGTGTACCTAGATGATGTCATAATATACGACGATGATTTTAACAGTCACTGTGCTCACATCGGACAGCTTTTTAATAAACTGAATGAAGCAGGTTTGGTGGTAAACCTGGGTAAGTGCAATTTTGTCAAAGCCACAGTTTTGTACCTGGGGTTCGAGGTGGGGATGGGTCAGGTGTGCCCTCCACAGACAAAGATCAAAGCCATCGATCAGTTTCCCCAGCCTACGACTAAGAAACAAATCATGCGGTTTCTAGGTATGATAGGCTATTATCGTCGCTTCATCAAAGGCTATTCGACTGTACTTGCACCTTTAACTGACTTATTATCTAAGGACAAGAAGTTCCGGTGGTCTCCTGAGTGTGCAGAGGCGTTTTCCTTGGTGAAACACCTGTTATGTACCCACCCCATACTCAGGGCCCCGGACTTCAGCAGACCTTTTCAGCTGGCGACTGATGCCAGTGGCGTAGGGGCTGGGGCTGTCTTGTTACAGACAGATGATGAAGGTATCGAACATCCAGTGAGTTTTTACAGAAAAAAATTCAATAGTGCACAAAGGAATTACTCTGTAATTGAAAAAGAACTCCTGGCGATAGTGCTGGCGCTCAGGCACTTCGCTGTATATGTTCCTGCTTTCGGACCAGTCGTAGTGGTTTATACCGATCATCACCCTCTGAAATTCTTGAATCAGTTTCATAACCGGAATATGAGGCTGACCAGGTGGTCACTCATGCTTCAGGAGTATAATTTGGACATACGCCATATTGCCGGTTCTGATAACGTGATAGCGGATTGTCTATCAAGGGTGGATGATGTTGGTTAGACTGCTACAGGATTGAGGGTTGAGTGTGGAGGAAAATAGGCTGTCACTGTAGTTCAGCCGAAAATAAAAAAATTAAAAAGCAAAAACCTTATAAAAACTCTTTATTTTTATAACGTGTAGAATTTTGTATAAGATGTTGTAGCAGTATCTAAGTTGAATGTTTTCGCTTATTGTCGCTAAGTTAGTTGAACTTGCTCGGTGGAGCGCAACAGTCTTTATTTTTTTTATATATAGTGCCTTGTGTCGCAACAGTGTGTGGTACTATGAGAAGCTTTCTGTTAGATATGAAGAACTTAGTCAAGTGTCTTATATCTTGGGGGAGGTGTGACGCTCCTGCATAGTAGCCACGTGCGGGCATGCGCGCGCGTCGGCTGCCCAGCCGTTTAGAAACCGGCTGGCGGCAGCCAGCCGGCCGGCTTTTCCTTAGTATATATCCTACGACAATGTAACTAATGTCTGGGATATTCTTATGTTGTTTCACAGCTTGAAGCTGCCCTTATTCTTAACCAACACATCTTAGTATATTTTATTCTCGATAGTTGATTGTTTCATTATAATATATAAGATGTAAGTCTAGTGAGAGTGGGAGGAGACGAGCGGGAGAGAGAGACCGGCTGGGGGACGTTGCTTCGCGCGGAGAGTCTAGCTTGGGATGAGCCTGATGTTGCCAATTTGATCGCAACGTTAGGCTTAGTTTTTGACTCACGCAAGGGGTAGAGGATTTTGACCCGGCAACTGTGTTGAGTGTTGCCAAGCATGGGATGTATTTCGCATGCCTAGGGTGGGGTCCAGACAGATTCAAGACTCAGAGCTCACCTCACTGTCGTACCCTTCGGACCCCCTTGATATCTATCCCTCTCAACCCCACTTAGAAACTTTCTCTCTTACTTTGTATACCTTCCTTCCACTACTTCACCAATCTATTTAATTATCCCATCCCCTTGATAGACCTTATATCTATTATTGTATTAACGACGAGCTCTCAGATAACTAGATAGGATTTTGGGCCTTATGCAGAGATGTAATTGTTAATGAGACCTAGGAAGCTTTTTTGTTGTCTCATATCTGGTGGTTTCATGCTTGCTAGTGTGTTCTTGTGGCAGGTGAGCAGGGGCTAGACCGGAGGGGAGTTTTTTGTGATCCTTTAAGTAAAGTCTGCTGGTGCGAGTCCTGTGGACCCGCACGACTTTACTAGGATACCCGTAGGAGTCTGGGGGCATTTTCTTGTCTGTGTCCCTGTGTGTCTAGTGTTGTGTTGTGTGAGGGCCCTTGCCTAGTCCACTCAGCACTGCACTAGCACGTCTTGCTTTTGTTTTAGGGTCGCCAGGAGAGAGTCAGATACTTGGGATCTGAGTCTCTCAAGAGAGCACCCTTTCAATTAGAGTAATTTGGCGCACAGACTTGGGAACGTCCCTAGGCTAGAGCAGGTGGCTCAGCCCGGGTATCCGAAGCCTATATCCTTCCGGCTAGACCTCTGCCACCTGGCAGATTAACAGCTAGGGGTTTATTATTTCTGCATGCTTGGTATTGTGCCACAGTTTACCGTTGTTGTGAGCATTGTGAGTCAGGGTGTGGCTTAGAGACTCTGTCCGAACAGGCTTGCCTGACTAAGAGTGAGAAGCACACCTGTATGTGGTTATGTTGCGAGTTGCTGCCTTTATTTAATTATACCTATGCCATTATACACTGTATGGCCTATCACTAGTATTTATTCCTGCTTATGAGTTAAGAGTTCTCTAAATCCGTAACTTACTTTCTTTGCTAAGCATCAGATCCTACAGTAGCCGCATGCAGTTTAGAAACCTGCATCTTGTCTACCTGTACGATGTTTTTGAGGACTGTTTGCTTTCACCTTCTTTCACGCAGGGGTGATTAGTTGTATTAATTAACGTAACGTTAAATGTACTTTCTTCTAGTTTGTTATTAAATTGTTTCTGCAGTTTAATTCCGTTATCTATCTTTTCCTTGAAGCTTTAAGTCAACTTAATTGTGTGATCTTTTATATAGCCTGCTTGACTATCAGCAGTCTATAGTGCATGCACCCTGTAACCGAGTCATAGGATACCTCGTTGTCCAGGCAGGACTCTTGACGGTTTAGGGTGGTTTGTTGCCTGGGTTTATAGATAAGGGTTGGATCTAGCGTTTTCCGTTGTTGCTTGTTGCCGCATACCTAGTCCAATAGAAAGAGCCCAGTGTTTATATATCCCAGGACGTAACAGGGTTAAGAAGAAACTGTGAGCAAGTCGCCCCGAACAACACTACCTTAAATCGGTAGCAAAGTAAGGGTGAAGATAAATCCAAGGGATCCTTTGGCCACAAAATCGGGTGTAGTCACGATCTTCTTCATGAAGTCTCAACATGAGAAAGGCCTTCTCGATGTCACTTATCCAGGCATATTTGTGTACCCTGAATCGCAGCAATATTTTTGCTAGATCTGGCACCAGTGATGGCCCTGTGTAAAGGCAGTCATTAAGACTTGGCCTGCCTTTGCCAATACTAGCGGAACAGTCGTACACAATACGAACGGGCGTTGTGCTATTCTTGGTGACCCCGTGATGTGCCAAATAATGACTGTTTTCAGTAACACCGAAAGGAACCTCTTCAATAAAATCACGATGAAGTTGTTCTTGGATAACGTTGGTGTAGTGACTACAATAGACAGGATCTTGCTTGAAACGCTTCTGCAGACCCCTTAGGCGACCCGCTGCTAAACCATAATTCGAAGGCAGCTTCTCTTTATGTTGGTTCCATGGCAGTCTGACTTCATATTGCTGATTCTGTGCAGAGTATGTTACTGTCTCCTTGTATATGTCCAACGCAGTCATGTTTTCCTTTGAATCTTCGTCTGGAGAAATTCCTAGATGATCCAGTTCCCACATACATTTTAATTCATTATGACATGGATTACTTGATTCCGTGGATATACATGTACTGTATATTGATCCATCGGGGTGACCACAACTTTCAAAATTGTAACTACCTCTACTTGGGCGCTAGACTTGTCGCTATGGCAGGAGCCACTTAGTGCATAACCAAATTTAGTGGGCAAGAGAATTATGTCACCCTCTTTCTTGTACCCTGGCCGCACTAAGTCATAATAATAATAGGCACCAACCAACAAGTCCAGCCGAGATGTCTGTGTCATTAGAGGATCAGCTAATTTGTAACCTTTGTTTCGCAAAACTCTCTATGTCTGCTTCAAGGTATTCTGATCCTTTGTGATCCGGGAGAGTTTCTACCACAACTGCTTGTAGAGGATAGTTTCTGCCCCGGAACTTGTATTTGAAGGACACTACTGGGTACTTTCTGCTCTCACATGCTCCGGTAAACCCTCGCAACTCTAGCTCTTCATCACCCACTTTTATATAATGGATCGAGTCTAGAGCGGAATTTAAAATGAAGGTGCGCTGTGAGCACTGATCCAGCAGTGTTCTCATCTTGACTGTTCCTCTTGATTCCTTAACTGTTGGCAGCATTACAGTTGGGAGGATAATACTAGTCTTCTTTGACGACACAGACATCGTG
Source organism: Paralithodes platypus (assembly GCA_032716605.1). NCBI lineage: Eukaryota > Metazoa > Arthropoda > Malacostraca > Decapoda > Lithodidae > Paralithodes > Paralithodes platypus. Next base: position 33,392,676 of record CM064507.1, read on the forward strand.
GTAGTTTGCGTCTTGGTCTTTGTTACCTATTGAGGTTTTTGCTCCTTCTTTGCACCGTCCCATTGAGATCTGGACTGACAGAGGATATGATAGTGTCTGTTTTGACAGAATTTGCAGTTGCGGATGTCAGGGTTCACACAACCATTGCTCCCGAGGGTTGAAGATAAGCACCCGGTGCAAAGGTTGAGTTGCTTTGCGCGTTTTACTTTCAGAGCACTGGTTTTGAATTTGCTACACTTAAACCATGCATGTGCCCCTTCGCACAACTTGCAACCCCTCCTTCGCACCGAGGCCCCCTGCACCGCAAAGGATGCTGAAGCAACTGGTATGTGTGGTGTAGTCCGTTCCGCTACACTTTCCATGTTAAACACTTCTGTCTGGTAAGCCTGGAAAAACCTTTCTAGGTCCAGACCTTCTTCACCTAAAGTTCTCTTTAATGTTTCCTTTAGTGGGGATGGCAATTTATTCATGAGAATTACAACACTAGCTTCATGAAGGGTAATTTGTAGGGTCTCTATTGACCTCAGTGTACTTTCAAAACTAGCATAGAATCCCTTTAGTTCTCGACATTGTAAGAGGGAGGATTCAAAGTAGTAAGGTTAGTTATATGTGCCGCCTTAATTCTATCCCTGTGCCCATAGGTTTTCTTTAGAAGGGCAACTGCTGTTTGGTAGCTGGCTCCCTCAATTGTGAAACCTTCAATTAGTTGTTTTGCCTCGCCATTCAGTTGACCTCTTAAGTAGGTGAATTTTTGGATGTCACTGAGCTCTGCATTGCTGTGGACACTACAGTGGAACATATCCCAGAATCCCAGCCATAGAGTGGGATCACTGTCAAACACAGGAAGTGTTATTTTCGGCAATCTTATACCGGCATTTCTGTTGACTGCAGCACGATTTGGCTCCTTGTGTTTTAGCTTACCTTTGAGGAGGATGATAACTTTATCAAGACACTCTATATAATCCACGTCTGTTTCTATGTCCGCGAAATACTCGGCGTCATCTTCATAGAGCGTTTCCATTTTGCGGCGACATAAATTTAAATCTTCGAGCTGTCTTAATACCGAAGCCAATTTAGCCTCAATCGCATCATTATCTGCATCAACTAAAAATGTAGTAATATCTCTGGTGATCCTAGTCAAACCACTCTTGATACCCCCCTTGCGTCACTTGTACTGGGACAGTGTCAACGACATGATGGCAATACACAGGAAATAGAATAGAATAATACTATATCTTACCTATATGGACGTAAAGCTCACTCAGAAAGTTAGCTGACGCCAATAAAGGCAAGATATAGTGAACCCCGACTTAAACGTAAATTAATTAAACGTATGATGCCGGGGTAGGGCAATAAGCGGGAAATATGACGCGGAGCGCAATAATAAAAGATAACGGACAACGCATAAGGATCTCCACACTTAAATTTAAATGGTAAACTTTACATAATATGCGGCAAAATGTTGTTAGAGCACACTAAGGAAGGGAGGTCAAAAAGGGTGTATAACAAGCCAATTTAAATTTTAAACCTATAATAAACTAGGCTAGCCCAACATGTTTGTGGTAATTACCCCCTTTAAATTTAGTTAAGACCAAACAAATTCAATTTAACCCTTATAATACTACTTTACATTAATTTAAGTGTTGCAATTATACCTAGCCTATAGCCTACCACCTAATTATTGCTCGGATATGCGTGTACCTTAGAGAAAGTACCCGCCATGTGTCGGAAACACATGGCGGCGGCTCATATGGTCGGGCGAAATAAGCGGGACCCGGCGGAAATTAGGCCTCAGACAACAAACACGATCTCGCAAGCCCACAGGGGACACCAGGGAAGAGGAAATAGGGAACAGAAAGAAGGAATAGCTAGGAAATAGTAGACAATAGGAAAGCAGAAGAAAAAAAAGACAAAGAAGAAATGACAGCATAAGGCAAAAGTCAGAGGTATCGAAGGACCATATTGTGAGAATTCAAGAGTAAACAAAGTGGAATTTACCTATAAACTCACAAGAGTTAACTTACTTTATTGGTTGATAGGGATAGATAGCTCAATGATAGTGGTAGGAATAGATAGAAGATATAGAGGCCACTAAGATATAAGAATTAGGATGACTTAGCAGGAAACAGGTGGGTGTATTGGAGCGGCTTGCTCGAGATCTTGATGAGGTCGTAGGTAAAGCGAGTCTGAGGTTTGTGGCGATGAACCCGCCAGTTCCAAGAATGACGCATGCGCAGTTATCTTATCTACCAATGCGTCATTTAACTAACTACAAGATATACCGGATTTATTATAATGACAACCCGATATAATAATGGATAATAAGCCCATATAAACTTAATACAAAATAGTATATATCTTTTACAAACTTAATAAACTTAATACAAAATAGTATATATCTTTTATACAGATACAGTCTGACCTGCCAATACGCGAGCTTTTAATACACGATTCACCTTATACGCGAGGAGGGGGTCGAATCATACCCAAACTTTCAAAACGTGTGATGTACCTTTAAAACGCGAATCCGGGCCCGATATAAGGGCAATTCCGGGGAGTTCAGCTAATACGCGAGGCCCCCCACCATTCCGCGCCAGTTACGTAGGCACACAGGGCATTGTGGGATACGCCAGTCTACCCTCAATCCACGCTCGCGCAACAGCTGTCCGACTCGTGTTGGACATTTACTGTTAATTTTAAGGTGAGTTTATTATTATTGTTATATTTTCTTAGGATTTGGATGTTTATGTATACATATATGTACCTTTTGTGGCAATTGACGGAGATAAATAGGCCTAAAGTAGACAACTTGGAGTCAGTGCCGCCCATATCGATTTATTCCCATATAATACTCTATTGCTAATACGCAAATTTTCATTCCGCGCCCTCGCGTGTCGCCCATATTCTCGCGTATTGGCAGGCCAGACTGTATATAACTTAGCCTAGTACTGGCGCCTAATTTGAACTTCCAGTATGTTTACCTAACCTAAACTGTCGAGTTACTTACAAGTCTCGACAATATCTATACCAAGCGAATATGACAATGATAATTAATATTTCCAGCTAGTAGACTACTGTACATGCATATACATAAATATATATATTTGACCTACATAAATATGCCAAGTGTTCCAGCCACCTGGTGGTAAAAAATGAACCAAAGTGTGAGGATAAGAATTCCAGGTGTTTTTCGCTATTTATATTGTTTCAACTCACATATCTATGCTACCATATTACATGATTTAAATAAGTTTTTTAGTGAGACAAAGTTTGAGAATATATAAAACACTTGTATTCTAGGGTGTGGCTGATGATTAATAAACTCAAGATTACATACAGTAACTACCGTACACAGTAAATATTAAAAGGGCAGCCCCTGCCTATAACAGCAGCTTACCCTTATAGATGCTTGTAATTTGTATATAAACATATTATGAACTGTTATTATCTAATATTGTAGCAAAACTTAGAGACATGACTAATTAATTAGTATGTATCGACATTAGTTTAATAATTAGCATACACAATTTGCTCAAAATCTATATAAGGACCTGGCATTATTATGGATATTTTATGCAACATAGATCATGTAAAAAAGTACTGTAGTTTTGTCCGCATATAATGTGACTCAATAGTTATATTATTTTAGTCTTTGGTAGTTTAGCTCATATTTATGATACATAATTGTATTATCCACAATGTTTGTTACATTAACCCCTTCCTTACCGAGGGTGTATTTTGTGTTTTTCCAGCTATATTTAGACAATTTTATGCAGCTTGGGAGGAAATCGTGGTGTTTAAAATGGATAATCGAGATAGTTTGGAGTCTTATAATGGCTATACGTCCTCCCTAAGCTGGATAAAATTGTCTAATAATATCCAGATTATATTGATAAGGACAACTCGGTACTAAAGAGTTTAAAATTACCCCTCAAGATGGACTCAGGCTGGAGATGTCAAAAGGTTTAGAGTCATAGGAAGATGATGGCCGTGTGGTGGTGGGGTAGAGATGACCAATAGTATCAGTAGACATAGGTGTACTGGGTAGGCTACACAGTGAAGCGGCACTCAAGGTAGGTGATGATGACAGTCCTCCACCCATCATCAATATGTCGCACATCCTCCCACCTTTCTGTAACGGTAAATGTACACTATGTACACTACAGTATACTATACACATAATCTTGCATTGGTTAACCCCTTCTGTACCGCACTGTCCTTTTAACTATACTCTGGCTACTATTAGACGAGTTTATTCAGTTTAAAAAGGGCCTCCAGCAATTAACAGTGTTCAAACTATCTTACTTAACCCGACCGTGGCCATGGCCTTCCTTAGGGACTCGGGGCTGTTCGGCCAGGCAGCTTAGGGAACGACAACAACAACAACAACAACCCTTTTTACTACAACAGATCCTCCTTGAACTGCAAAAAGCGTCTAAATATAGCTAAAATACAATACAAAAGACGTCGCCGGTACAGAAGGGGTTAATAGTGGACGAATTGCTGTGTGGTATTAAATGTGGTGTTCATTCCCATTCGCAGGACAGTACAAACTCCCTTATAGTAAGGGGAGACTGACAGTTTGTTTGGTCTATTAATTCATTTATTCATATATTTTTTAGTTTCCTCCCTAGACCTCCATCAAGGTTAGAAAAACACCCCCTAGACCCCCCTTCAAGATAAATTTTTACATTTTTCGGTAGAAAAATTTCCTGGCCGAAGGCCGGTTCCTCTTAAAATTGCAGGCTCGCTATCGCTCGCCAGGAAAAAATCGATACCTAAATGTCACGAAAGGTCTTAAAATTGACAACGAAATGGGGCGAAAGATGTTAAAATCGCCAAACTAATGAGCCAAACGTCTTATAATCTCAAAACTAGTGGGCTAAACATTAGGGAGAAGGGGGTCCAGAAAAACGGTCTGCCTCCCCTTAAGATATAGTTAACCATATCTATTGCGAGGTGGGTATTTTGTCCCCTCCCTATTTCACTCCATTAGTTTAGACATTTTAAGAAGTCTCACTTCATTAGTTTCGCAATTATAAGACACTTCACCCCATTCAGGTTTCTATTTTATCTAGACGATAGATAGGGAGCCTACAATCTAGAAGAAATCAATCTTTGCCAGGATATTTTTAGACCAAAAAATTCACATACAGTATTTAGAATGAAGGGGATCTTGGGGGCGTACCTTAGTTTGAAGGGGTCTGGGGAGGCGTTTTTATTTTAGTCTAGCAAGGAAAAACGAATAATACATTGCTCAAAACTGGTGGGAGCAATTAAACCCCTCAATAATAATCAACAAAATAATAATAACCCCCCCTAAGCGTACCACCAGATAATGTTAAAGTTTAGCAGCAATGTCTATAACAGATAAATTAAAATTAGAGACAGAGTTGGTCCTTATATTTTTAATAATGAAATTACAGTAATGTATATAATAAAACCATTATCTTTGTGATTTATAACCTTATCTGTCCTATCATAACATAATATACAACTATTAACTTATCTTAATCTCACCTACCATCAACTTAACCCGGTCTGACTTTGACTAGTTCAATTTAACTAAATCTTACTTTATTCTAACCTTATCTTTATTCCTTACAAAATCATGGTGTAGGCCTATCTGTCATGGAAAATATTTTAAAAATAATTTACCATGTACCAAATCATATTCTAGAGTACCTGTACATAGAAATATGTTTTACACTTTGGCTGAAGCCATGCGGTGACTGGTTCAATCTATTCTAACTCACATTTTGTGGAAAATATCCTTGCATGTAGGCCTACTCTGGACTATGAGTTTGTACTGTACATAGTAATTGGCTTGTAAAATATCCTACATGACGGATATACCTTGACCCTGTAAAGAAGGTCAAGGTTTAGAGTGAAGAGGTTTGTTAATAGTATGCAGTAACCTACAGAATATTAGAGACTATGAAGCGTGAAGACAAACACTTTACCTAGACAGTCATCAAGTGTATCTAATTACCCTTTAACTGTTGTTCTTTGTTTCCACACGTAAGATCGTCCTATTTGTGTATTTCTCTTGAGAATATGTTTGTTTGTATTTGTTTTTATCAAGGTTATATTGGCAAACTTTTGAATCAGGGTCTACCTTGAATAAACTTCATATCACGACTTTGTAAACAATCATTGTGTCAATGTCACTTCAGGTGCTTCGCTCTTAGTATATGATTTAAATTAAATACATGTATTTTTGCATGTAGCTTAATTTTATTTTGTGTTGTTGTAGAATTATCCGTACTTAATTGTTGCTAAATAGTGAAGTGCTGCGTTTGATCGTCTTAATCTTCTGAGACTATTAAATTAAATTTCAAGAATGCATAGATAGCGGTATGAATAAAGTGGACACTACTAGTTATATGTTAGGGGCCGGGGGAGTGCTGGAGGGACCTTGGTGACCCTGGTTTCTGGGTCTTCTCTTGAATGACCTAGATATGTGTGAATTTGTGTTTTGTTTTTGTGTGTTCGTTGTTTTCTGTTGTGTTTTGTGTTGTCCCTGTTCTTGCTCTGTCTTGAGTTCCCCCCCAAAAAAAATAAAAAATAAATAAAAATAATAAAATAAAATAAAATAAAATAAAAATAGGAAAAGTGGGGATTGGGCCTGAGTAAATAGATAGATAGATAGACCTTAGTAATTTGAAGTATTAGTGAATATCAAGATAATTGAAGAGAAAACCAGAATGGGCACATATCTCTAGTACTGTATAAGGGGTTGGAATAGCTCACATTAAAGGTTGAGGAATGAAGGTTAAATTGGTTGAGTTAGTACAAAGGAGTACAAAGGAAATCAAGCAACAATAGTTCTAGTGACCCTTCTAGGCTGCTTGTCCTCCAAAACACTGAGGATCAAGTGTCCAAACAGTGGTTTAGAGTGGGTAAGGGAACATTGGAAAGGGGACTACTGTCCTGGAACTAATGTCCATGGCAGGACTAGGAAGTTAGTAGGGGACATATGGGTTAGTAACTGAGGGGAGGATAAAATAAAGTTATTCATTTACAAACGCAGTAAGTCGCGGGTTTGATGCGAGATATTTGTCTAGGCGGAGTTTAAATGAATCAACGGTGCTGCAGTCTATAACGTCTCGGGGAAGCCCATTCCACAAGTTGACAACTCGATTGAAGAAAACATTCTTAGATTCGTGTGAGTTAAAAGATTTACCAATAATTTTGCAACCGTTTCCCCGCGTGTAATTAGATTGGTCGATAGTGAAGTACTTACTACAGTTCATATTGTCGATGCCTTTGATGATTTTGAACACTTGAATTAAGTCACCTCTTAATCTGCGCTGGGTTAAAGGAAATAGATTTAATTCTCTAAGACGCTCTTCGTATGGTTTGTTCTTTAGGCTAGGTATCATTTTGGTAACTCTACGTTGAACACGTTCTAGCTTGTTTATGTCTTTTTGGTAATAAGGGCACCAGCATTGAACGCAGTATTCCAGAAGAGGGCGGACTAAGGAATTGTAAAGGGTTAGGATAACGTCTTTGGATTTATGCTCAAATGACCTGCCTATAAAGCTAATTATTTTGTTTGCCTTCTTAACAACTTCTGAACATTGTTGACTCGGTTTTAGGTTACTCGATATTGTTACTCCCAGATCGGTTTCTCTGTTTACATTCTTAAGCTGAGTGCCATTCATCGAATAGTTTGCTTTCTCATTTAGGTATCCGATATGTAGTACTTTTACATTTATCCGCATTGAAACTCATTTGCCAAATTTGGGCCCAATGTGACAATTTATCTAGATTGTGTTGCATATCATCAACTTGATCTTTTGAGAGTACGCTATTTGCAATTTTTGTATCGTCAGCAAATTTTGAGATTGTACAGGTGAGACCCTCATCTATGTCGTTGATGTAAATTAGAAAGAGAATTGGTCCTAGTACCGATCCCTGGGGTACCCCGCTACTTACATTGGTCCATTTAGATGCCTTACCGTTTATGACTACTCTTTGCTTTCTGTCGCTGAGCCAATTTTCTATCCATTTCAACACACCGTCTTGTATTTCATGCGCTTTTAGTTTTAGCAGTAAACGTTTGTGGGGAACTTTGTCAAAGGCTTTTTGAAAATCAAGGTATATAATATCTACAGCTTTACTCTCATCGTAGAGGTTGAGGATATCGTGGAAGAAGTCTAAGAGGTTTGTTAAACAGGAACGTTTTTTACGAAAGCCGTGTTGAGTATCTTTAACCCTTGTCTAGCGGGGTGTTTTGGGCTCATTTGGGCATATTCAGGCCCTCCTGCATGATAAATCAAGCATCTGCATGAAAAAAACATTATTTAGCAAAAAACTAGGCACTAAAAGCTTCAAAATGAGACCAGAACGAGCTACGTAGCACTCGTGGTTCTCTTGCAGTGGTGCCACGAACATGGAAGTTTAGCATATATCGGTATATTTTTCCCAGCTATGCTCACTACTGGCTACACTGCCGGCCTCTCGAGAACACAGGGAACATGAGTTAATGGGCGGCGGTAAGCCCTGGGAGTCTGCTGTCTGGCCCGCTGCTCTCCCAGCCATTTGCATTCGATTTTAACCCTTTAAAAGCCTTAATAATGCTCCTAACTTGCTGCAAATTGGTGCACAACTTAAGTCGAGCGCCGCTCTTAAAGGGTTAAGTATGTTATTTTCCTCCAAGTGATTTACGAGTCTGTCTCTTATGACCGTTTCTAGCATTTTACATACAACTGAGGTTAAGCTAATTGGACGATAGTTACTGGGTAGGGATTTGCTGCCTTTTTTGAATATCGGTGTTACGTTGGCTATCTTCCACTGATCAGGCATAGTTCCAGACTGCAAGGATTTATTGAATAGTAATGTCAGTGGTTTGGAGAGCTCATCCTTAGCTTCCTTTAGAACTCTAGGCGAGATTGTATCAGGTCCAGGCGTTTTATTTACCTTGAGTTTATCTAAACAATTCAATACTTCTCTCTCTGTAACGGTGATATTGCTTAGAACATCTAAATTATCAATCTGAATTGGCGATGGTGTAGGGATATCACTGAGGTCTTCTGTTGTAAAAACTGATGCAAAGAAGGTATTGAGGGCATTACTCATTTGTACTTCGTCTTTGGTGTATTCTCCATTTTCATCGACTAACGGTCCAACAGTTGAAGTGAAGGGAACAGTTAGTGAGGGAAGTGCTGCCACCAATTTGTATAAGGTCACTAGCTGGGTTGAGAAATTTGGAGAAAGCACACAAGATTAATTTTGTATTCCCGTTAGCTATATGTTAACAAGTGACTGAAAATATTACCTCTGGAGTGGATGGTGAGAGAGGAAGACCAAATCGTACTCTCATGTCATGCACTTGAAGATTGAGATCATGAGTGGACCGCTGTAGGCTGTTGTTCCTATCTACAAGGAATCTGTGGAATAACAATAGTATCATGGCAACTGCCCCTGGACAATTTATATTGCAGAATCGTTGATCCCACTTCCCCCAACCCCACCCCTACCCCCACATTTAAGCACAAGACGATTACCAAATGACATACACCTATTGCAATTAAGATAAGCAAAACAAATAGGGTTACATTAGGTTTTGTTAGACTAGATCAGAAAAGGTCAAGGCAAGTCAGATGATGAGATGGATGTTTGAAGTCAATGCAAGAGACTTTACATTGTGCCGTTCCTGTTTTGGTCTGTTTGTTTTGCAAGTCTTACATTTTAATATACATTTGTTCTTTTATTCTTTCACACTAACATTTACATTTCATTTACATTGTGTTTAGGAGGTGGAAGGGTGAGGGGGTGGGGGGGGGGTGAGGCAAGAAGGTCAAAGGGTAGGGTACTTGTGGTATGAATATGGAGGCATGTGTGACCTAGTTTTGGCATTACAAATTTGTTTTGGCGAGTCCATATTAAAACGGTCCTGGCACTGGGCGCGACAACACCCAGGCCCCAGTCCGTATTATTACGGACCTGGCCCACAGCGGGTTAATGAAGTTATACCATCGTAGTCATCATTTCTGATACACTTTGAGCCCTCTGATTAAACGAACCTCCTACAGTAAATACAAATATCAGGTAAAGAATGAATAAGGAGATTCAATTCAACCCCTTGATAGCTTTCAATATTTATATACAACATTAATGACCGTGACTGTACAAGTTAGTTAATTGAATACAACAGTTTAGAGATAAAGCTGTTATAATGTAGCATGTTGTACAAAACAGTATAATTAATCTTGTTAATGCAGCCACTTTTGTATACATATTACTCCTTTTAGCCACCTTATACTCGGTCTAAAACTGGTTTTATCAAGTGTAATTAACTACATTCTCATTATTTTATGTCCTTACTGTTTCTCTGAGTTGAGTAGAAGTATCTGCTTATTCTGCTGATGTAGTTTCTCCCCAAGGTTGGTGTTAGTCAGTCTCTGTTCATGTAGCCATTGTCGTACTGCTGCCACCACAACCTACACAACATGATGGATTACTTTAAAAACTTTCAAAATCACCAGATGTCACCCCCATCACCCCATCCTGCTAACAGGTATGGTGATTTTCTTACTTCTAGCATTATGAATCATCAAAATTAAATTAACTTGTTATTAAAATGAGGATGTACGCATAAGGACGACCTCAACTTCACCTTTATGCACTGGGACCTGCACAGGTAATTTTCATTATTCCAAAAAGTTGAAGACGAGGTTGAACGTGTGGTTGTTGTCCTACAGCCATACCCATTATAAAAGCAATGGAATATAAACGGATGGATTCACAACGCAAGAAATCAGAAGTTAAGAACCCCCACGGCTGAACCTATTAGCATGATGTGATTCATGATTAAGTGACTTAAGTTATAGAATTCCCCCATTAGGACACCAACAAAAAAGTATTAAGCATTGCCTATCTGAAGTTACCTATTGGATGCTATATTGATTGTAAATACAAATAAAAATTTTGCTACGATTCATAAAACTTATTTTTGTTTATGGTTGTACAGTATTTGAAATCATCTGTTAACTCTGTTTTGTTTTGATTTATTTGTGGCTTGCAAATTTGAAAGCTTAATTATATGGCCAATCCGATATTTCCCAACCATATTTAGCTAGATAAGATCATGTACATTGTTAATTGTGAAAACCTGGCAATAATATGATGCAGAGACTTCTTATTGTTTCATTGGTTATCGAGAAATCAGCTGCTGAAGGACTAAAATTTACGCCAAGTTAAAAAGAATCGAGTATAGGTAAATTATCAGAATAGTTAATCAATATATTTGTGTGGAGAAAGCTAACATAAAATCGAAAATGGCCTTACCTGATTGAGTTTATATCCTGTGTGTGTTAGTGTTGATTCCCACTTCAATCTACTGTATTCATGCTTATTTAGTTCCTTGAAAGAGTTACTAGAGTTTATGTTTCAGTCAAACATATTGAATATCAATTGTAAAATAGACTTAACCCCTGCAATCAGGCCACATTTTCTATTGTATGTTAATCTTACTGCTCAAAGATAATACACAGCTTAGGAATGGCTTCTAACAATCAAAGGGTTAAATACATCTCAATTAAACCTCTAACTCTGACAGGTCATTCCTACTGAATGTTAAATAATGTTCTCTTAAGTAAACCAGCCAACTCTACAGGCCAAAGGTGAATAAAATTGTCTGGAGGTACTGTAGTTATAATAAAACAAATACTCTAGTCACACTTTCAATTAGATACCGCCCTTTTTGCTTTACAGTAACTACCTACAGAGGATTTTATTTAATTTAGAAAGGATGTATCAAAGTAGAGAAAGTTAATTGAGATAGTATTAAATCCTCAGAAGATTAATACAAATAATATTATTAGTAGGTTTAGGGATATTTCTTCGAGAGGCCGGTCTATATGATCTGTGCCCCATGAATATTCTTTCCTCTCACTTAAACAGTGGGCTACCATAGTGCGGTTGGGAATATGAACATGATTAGATTAATATCCAGTATTCGAGAATGGATAATAAGTCGTAGGCGTGTGCATGAACCTTTAACCGTCCTGGTGGTGTAATGGTTAAGGTGGCAAAAATATGTGTGTGATAACCTGGGTTCGAATCCCGGTGGATCATATATACTTTAATTAATTTCATTGGGGGTGTGGTGGTGAGATTAATAAAAATAATATTATTAGTAGGTTTAGGGATATTTCTTCGAGAGGCCGGTCTATATGATCTGTGCCCCATGAATATTCTTTCCTCTCACTTAAACAGTGGGCTACCATAGTGCGGTTGGGAATATGAACATGATTAGATTAATATCCAGTATTCGAGAATGGATAATAAGTCGTAGGCGTGTGCATAAACCTTTAACCGTCCTGGTGGTGTAATGGTTAAGGTGGCAAAAATATGTGTGTGATAACCTGGGTTCGAATCCCGGTGGATCATATATACTTTAATTAATTTCATTGGGGGTGTGGTGGTGAGATTAACAAAAATAATACTTAAGAGATCCTTCGCAAGCTGAGCAAACTCACCTAGCAATAGTATCAATAAAGTACTGTATATGAATGGTCGTCTACTCAAAATTGTTAAAAGTTACCTGTGCATCACCGGCCAGAAGGTCCCGAATTTGTTGAAGGTCGTCCAGTTGTGTCTCCCTGTCTCTGATCTGCAGCCTTAATGTCTCACCCTCGTCCTGGCTCAGGGAGAGCTGCAGAAAATTATTACATTATTATAATGTAAAACTTGCTAAATATACAAACCAAAACTTAGACGAACACAGTAAAAAGACAAAAGAACTAATCAAAATCGCTATGTGGGAACAATGCTTTAGCAAAATAATATCATAAATAAAGGAATGAGGTGTCAAAGTTGAGAATGTGGTAAATGATTAATAGAATACGGTTACATTTTAATATTAACCATTCCAGTATTCTGACACTTTTATTACTATATTCTGGGCAAAATTTATCTTTTACAGTACTCTCTTTGATAGCCCCTCTACCCCTCTAGATCAAAAGATTTACCGTATTTCTGTTTAAATTAAGGGGGGATGGGCGTACAGTATGTATTTGCTGATTTATTTATCTTTTTATTATTTTTTTAGTTTCCTCCCTAGACCTCCATCAAGCTTAAAAAAAATACCCACAAGATAAATTTCTACATTTTTTGATGAGAGATTTACTGCGAAAGAACGACAGACTTAGGCCTGACAACTCTCCTTGTGAAAAAGATATTGAGACTATCTCTCGCCTGCCGCAGCCACCCCTAGAGGCTGCACAGCCGAAGGAGTGTCCAGACTGGCACAAATCTCTAACTTCTAAACTCACTTCCTTCGTTTTTTATCCCTCCATCTGTGCCTTTATCTCAAATTTCCTTTCTGGCCTCTCCTTAGCTGATCTCACCTAACGAACCTGATGACTACTTTGAACAACTCAGCAGAGTGGAAGGAAGAGCTGCCCCGAACGCTCCAAGCCTGGCAAGAGGGTACACCAGTGTCGGGCAACAAGCCTGAATCCGAGCTCTGGTAGTGGCCTCCCAACTTGTTCCTGAAGTTGTAGTAACCCCCGTAGTAGTAGCGAAGCCGAGAATCGCCACGACATCGATCACTACCCGTTCCTGTTTCTCAAGGTGCTGCAATGGGTGGAGGTAGCCGGCCTGCTGCTGAAGCCGACAAAGTGTTTCCTGGCCTGGCAAGTGGTGCAATACCTGGCCCACGTCATCAACGCAGCAGGAATTGCCCTATACCCTCAAAAGACTGCCACCATAACCAGCATTTCCCACCCACCCCAACCCCCCACCTTATCACAGTGAAAGAAGTAAGGTCATTTCTGGGGATGGCCAATTACTACCGGAGTTTTGTGAAGGCCATTGCCAACCCCCTCAATGCCCTCACCATGAAAGAGATCACATTTAGTTGTGGCCCCACAGAACAGGAGGCCATGGGCAAGTTAAAGGCGATACTGACCAACCCGCCCGTGGTGACCTTCCGGGGCCTGGGCAATCTTGAGGACTCGCTCATCAAGTACATACAATTTGCACCAATCATCAGTGTATAACTATATTTAATAGTGGCCCCTCCATCATTGACGATTATGCCTATTACATAAGGCACCCTCTTCAAACACTCGTCCGCCGTAGTTTTGAATCTACCGCGCAGAGCATAACAAATTTGAGGAGCCTTCATCATGAGCGCACGCAACCTCACTCATGGTTCAGTCATTATGAAATTGGGTTCTCACTACGAAAAAACTTTGTAACAAATAAAAAACAAAAAGAAAATAAGAATAACTATTCATAAGCTTTCCATATACTCGTGGATGTACTTGTGTGGATCTTTGACCAGACGCTGACTCAGGCGTCATTCTTCCTTCTCTGCTCTGCGCTCAACCGACCCGGACGTGCCTCCCCACGCTCCGCTCGTTCCGCATTTGTTGCGTCCCTAGTGAGTTTTTTCTCATTGGTTTACTCCGGGATGTTTCGAGTAAGGTTAGGATATGCGTAGCAGGAGGGTCCTGGGCAGGTTGCCCGCAGTGCAGTGTATTTTGGGTCGTGTGTTTGGGGCATCTATTTCGGGTGTACCCTCGTGGTCCTGTTGTGGACATGTGAACTTTTTAACGGATAGCTAGCTTTGTGATGCAGGCGGCTTTCATTACACGTTATTATTGCTGCCTTTTATCTTTCTGATGAGGTAGCTGTTTATTCTCTGACGTTCCCAGCGTATTTTTCTTCACTTAGTGAAGTTTTTTCTGGGTCCCGAGTCAGTTCTTCCCTTTACCGGGAAGTGTTTGCTACAGTGGTGTGTTGACGGTGGTTCCTGTTGTGATATAATTCAGTGCTTTTTGTTTATATTACGACATGTTTACTGTGTTTTCCGTCTGCTTAGGCCTAGCCAGCCTCTCGTAGCTTTTGCCACATGCACAAGTGTTATTGATTTATGTTATAAATATGTACTACTGTGTCATGTGTGTTCTGGTTTAGTTGTGTATTGGCTAATACACATGGATGGAATTGTTGATGTCTGATATCAAGAAGTGGATGAGAGCGAGAAAACTTAAACTAAATGATGGTAAAACTGATATTCTCATCATCCGAGGAAATAGAAGAGCTGATGATATGGTAGGTGCCCTCTCCATCAATGTGGGTGGATCTCAGCTGCGACCGGCCAACTCTGTTCGAAATCTGGGTGTATATGTGAACTCCCGATTAGATTTCAAAGAGCATGTAAACCAGATAGTTAAAAGTTGTTACTTGCACATCAGAAATCTCTATTTGGTGAAGCCGTTTATAACCAGACGTTGCCTCCTGACGTTGGTTCACTCATTGGTCTTCTCTCGTGTTGATTATTGCAATGCCCTGTTGGTGGGTCTTCCAAATTATATTTTGAAGAAGTTCAGTCTGTTCTTAACAGGGCCGCAAGACTAATTTTTGGTGTTCCACCTAGAACTCCTACTACATCTCTTCACATAGAACTGCACTGGCTGCCAGTAAGAGCAAGAATAGAATTTAAGTTGTGTTTGGTGACTTTTAAGGTTCTCAAATTTGATGAGCCTAGGTACCTTGCGGAGCTGCTCAGGCGCCCACCGGCACACCATGGTGTAGTTGTGCGTCATGACAATGACCCTTTTCGTCTTGATGAACCAAGGGCTTTCCAGCAGTCTTCTTTCTTTGAGAGGTCATTCTCCTACATGGCTCCGAGGTTGTATAACAGGTTGCCGCTGTCCATGAGACAACTGAGTTCTGTTGAATGCTTCAAGAGACAACTTAAGACTTTTCTCTTTGAGAGAAGCTATGATCTTGAGAGAGGTGTCATGACAGATGGCTATAGAGTTTAGGCTATTTTGCCACTGCTAGTGATTGTTAAATGTGTGTTGTATATGAGCCTTCTTTTGATGCATTGATTTTTGTTCTTTTTTCTTTCTCTTTTCGAGCGCTAGTGAATTCTTCGGAAAAATTGGCGCTTATGAGAAATAAGTAACATGCTTATTATTTATTATTATTAATTCCACGGACTATATGCGTGTCCTGGTTTAGTTGTGTATTGGCTAATTCCTCGGACTATTTATGTGACTTGGATTAGTTGTGCTTTGGCTAATTCCACGGCCTATTGGTGCGTTCAGATTGAATCTGAACGGGGTGGGTTGCCTTTTCCGGCGGGTTTTCTCGGTTACACCATGAAAACCCGACTGGTTGCCGAGTTTTAATCACGCGTGGTTAAAAAAGGCTTGTTTTCCCCGGCGATTAGTGGCCTGAGGCTCTCCAGGACTGAGTCTCTGTGGTGGGGCCTGTGTTCAGGCGTACTGTGTTTCCCGGCGGGATGGCTTTAACCATTTAACTAAGTGTTCATGCAGACACTTGTTGAGTTGAGTTTTTCCCGGTTTTTGCAAAGCCAGTAAAACTAGGCTGTTTGTTGATCTTTCCTCCCCGGCGATCTTTTGCAAAGAAGTGGGGTTAGGAATTTTGGGGTTAACGTTAAAATTCACACCCGGCGGTTGCACCTTGGGAGGGTAGGATTAACGGTTTTGTTTAATTCAGTGAAGTTAACCAGACACTCGAGGGGTACGATACGTATCGCCGCCATTCAACATACGGCGATCTAGAACGCTTCGGGAGAAGCCAGATCTAGCATTTAAGACAGGCTGTCCAGTTTTTGATCTGCGAGATAATACGGGGGCCGGCGTCTTTGAGAGTGGTTTTCCAGTAAGAACTTAACAAAACACTGGGAAGACTGCGTCAGTTATAAAAAGCCATGCTGGTCTTTATATTATGTCAGAGGATATGCATAAATCTTTGGGACAAGTTAAGATATTCTGAAATCTTTATTAATGAACCCTCCGTGTAGCGAGCCGTGATAGTTGTGTATTACGTCTCGTTACCCGGCGGGTTGTCTAAAAACACTTGTGTTCGAACATGTTGTTGTAGCCTTATGAGCATTAATTCCTGGAAATTTTTCTTTTTTCCAGGGCTGAGTTCCGGCGAGACTTTCGAGAACCTGGAGTAAACCAGGGGTGGGTTCGTGTTTTCCACCAGTCTCTGTCATGGCTACCATAGACCCTGTGTTTGCCTTGTGTATTGCTCCCTCCTGTTCAGGTATCCCTATCTTTGCACACACTCTTTGCATTAGATGTGTTAAATGTTTAGATCGCTCAAGGGGTTTGTGGGTAATGGGGAACTGTTCCTTCTGTACTCAATTGAGTACCAAAGTGTTGCGGGACAATAGTAGATCCGCGGCGGTCGCTTTGAGGGAGGTCAGGCAACAGTTGACATGTTATGTGACAACAGTGGCTCACAAAGCGCTGCAATGTGACAATGTGATTCTTTGGGATAAATTACTAATTGAGCACCCCCCTATTAAACGTCCCGCTAGAGTAACTGTACGAAAGTCGGCAGAGACTGGGCAGGGTACAGCACTTTCTCTGGTCCCTTCACCCTCTAAAAGACCTTGTGAACCCACGCCCCCGGTGACAGCCTCCACGTCACGGGCGCGGTCCAGGTCCAGGTCCAGGTCGCCCCTCCGACAACAGCCACCTAGTCATTCCTCTTCACCAGCTAGAAAGAGGAGTAAAGAGGAAAAGTCCAAGGACAGCTCTAGTGAAAGATCGGAAAAGTCTAAGAGCAGTGATAAGTCTAAGTCACACCGCAGCCATAAATCTTCCAGGAAAGATACTAAGGAACGAAAGGCCTCCCGGCGTTCGCCGGAGCCTCGTGCCTCACTTTTTGCCTCTACTCCCGACTTATCTAGTATTCAATCTGATGGGGTGAGAGTGGAGTCAGAGACTGTGGTGGGGGTGTTGCCGGCAGACAGGTTACCATTGGAGATTACATACCTAGAGTTAGAGAGTTCGGTAGGCAGTGATCGCCCTGTAGAAGAGTCTAGCGGGGGCTCAGGGGTTGATGGTGTATCTGACTCCCAAGGGAGTTCGGGCCAAGGCCTAGGTGTATGGCGTTATTTCCAACCGGAGCATGAGGGCCCACGTTTGGTTCAAGAGCCACAGGTACGGGCGGACGTCCACCGGGACGAGGTGATCCCATCATCCATTCCTAATTTAACTTGGCACCAAGACGAGGTTCCGGCTTCGGCGGAACCCTTTCATGATTAGCCAGATGACAAGGATGAGGTGTCCATAATCTCTGACATGGAAGTGCAAGAGTCGGGTTCAGTTCTAGACGACTCGCACGATAGGAATGATTCACCTTTGAGTTCTTCATCCACTAAATTTGTCACGGAGGAGGAAATAGATGGTTTGTTAGTAACGGCTCTCACAAAAAATGTTGGCCAACAGCCAGAGACTCCTACAGTGGACCTGGGAGCTCCCATGACGAGTTCAAGTGTTCGGCCTCTGATCGCTTCTATTGCTTTGACCAAGATTCCGCACCCTCCCCCTATGTCACCTAATATAGTCGCTAGGCCTGCTGCGGCGGCACTGACTACTTCTAATGTAAGGGTGGTTACGGATGCGAATCCGCCCCCGTTGGATAAAGCACCATTAAGAAAGGTAGCTATGACCCTTTTGTATGGTCCAGATGACTCATGGGTTCAAATGACCCCAACTAAGCCAGAGACAGCACAGCCCACTTTGTCAGGGGAACTTCCAGTGCCACGAGAGTGGGTAATCCAAGGAAATAAATCTAGAAAGTTACGAGCCTTGGATATTGCGGGTAATGTACTTGATGTTAATATTAAGGCCATTCCGAACCATTATCACCATGAAATATTTGTGTATACAGCTACGCCTGCACTGCCCCCTGCCTCAGCTTCAAAGCTGTTTTCTGACTGGACCAAGCATGACAGTTTTAATGACATAAAAGCACTGTCAGCTCTCACTCCAGAATTAGATTTACAAACGGTCACAGACACAGCCGCTAACCCAGTGTTGAAGGTGGGGCAGTTGGGTCCAGGACCTTGGGTGGAATGGGAAGTAGAGGCTCAGAACTTTGCAACCACCTTCACCTCAAAATCCTCCCACCAGATTCCTCAGAACAGCCATTCTTGGTTCTCTATGCCAGTCTTTTCAGCCGGCGGAGTCCCATCTGCTTTGTTTGCGTTTTTGGCTGCCCCCAAAATCAATCTCTGTGAACTTAAAGATCCTTTCACTACGCCTTCACCAGCTCACCTAGACCGGGAGTTTAGGCTACGAGGGAAGGCGTATAGACTTTTTTCCCAGTACAAAATTACGCACCAGGTGGCAAAATCTATGTTACAATCCACTCAGGCAATCGCGGACGCGGAAGCCAGACGATCGGTTGAACTATCTCGGCGATTACTCCTTCAGACGTCGATTCAGTCGTTAGGTGATATACGCACGGCCTTGCTCGAGGCGGTGCGGGCGAGACAAGACCTCAGGATGTCCCTAGTGAGGAAACTCCCTGATAGAATTGTGAACCAGGTGGTCATGTCGCCGGTGCTAACTCCCTCGTTAATATCCCCTGATGTGTGGAGAACTGTTTTTAATATGGCTCAGGCCTTTAAGCACAGTCCCACCCCTTCTAAGAAACCTGCTTTTAACTTTCCCAAACCCAAGCCAGTCACAAAAGCTCAACCGGGTGGGTCAAAACCCTTTCAGATACCTAAGTCCGCCTCCCCCCAAGGTCAGTACAGGTACAAACAAGGTAAGTTTGCAGGTCATAAGGGCCGCAGCTATAGCAGACCAGGCCAGGGCTCGTCTTCTGCCAACGCCGGCCAGTCGGCTAAGCATCCACCACCACCACCACCACCACCACCAAAAAACTAAAGTCTCTCTCACTCCCAGGGCCGATCTCACGGCGGGTGGATCAGAGGGTAGTACAGCCGGCGAACCCTTGTCTGCTAACTGGGTCGTTCCGGACGTGTCACCGCGCATGGCCAGTAAATACTTGGGCAAGGATGGTGGCACGCAAGGGCATCACCTGGCAGTGGCTCCGACGACCTCGTTTACGTCAGCCGACAAAGGCAACTTTAGTTTCTTTAGAGGTGGAGTCACTAGTCCAGGAAATGATCACCAAGAATGTCATCATCCCGGTTCCTCAAAATTACCCAGTTTTCACATCCAAACTATTTCTAGTACCCAAAAGGGACAGTGTTCAGATGAGACCAGTCATAGACCTGTCTTATCTGAACCTCCATATTCACAACATGTCATTCAGGATGCTTACAGTAAACCAGATCAGGCTAACACTTCCGCCGGGAGGATGGATGTGTTCTTTAGACCTGACAGACGCGTATTGGCACGTCTCGGTCAACAAAAGATTTCAAAGGTTTCTGGCCTTAAGAATAAAGCATCAGACTTATGTCTTTCAGAGGATGCCGTTTGGATTGAACCTAGCACCTCGCTTATTCACGAAATTAGTCCGGCAAGCCCTGATGCCCTTGTTAAGGCAAGGGATCAGGATTTTATGGTATCTAGACGACTGGCTAGTGGTGGCAGAGACGGAACAAGTATGCATAAATCATGTCAACATAACATTAAAACATGTCAAAACCCTAGGGTTCAAGGTCAACCTGGTAAAGTCAAACCTTGTTCCCTCAAGAGTAGTTCAGTGGATAGGGCTGGTCTGGGACACAGCTACTCTCACTCTGAGTCAGAGTGTGGACAATCGCAACAGATTTCGCAGGAAACTGTTTATGTTCCTTCACAGTCTGACTACGACACGGAGAATCTGGGAGTCTCTGGTTGGCTCTCTCAACTGGATTCAACTAACGGTACGGTTGGGCCGGTTAAGAGTCAAACGTTTAATATTGGAGGGCAACAAATATTTTCCGCTATTGCCGGCGAAAAAATTATGGCCCATACCAAAATTAATCCACAACTTACTAGCGGTCTGGGCGAAGAGGGAAACATTGCACTCAGTCATGTCATGGACCTCTCCTCCGCCAACGGTATGGGTAGACACGGATGCGTCAGGAACGATAGGTTGGGGCTTTCAATCAAACCAAGGGCACCAGGGTCAAGGGCTTTGGTCCCATTTAGAAATTTCCCACATCAATGTCAAAGAATTACTAGTCCCCTTGTATTTCCTTCAAGCTCACGGCTCTACTTTACGGGGCAAGGCGGTGGCCTTCAGAATGGACAATCTGAATGCAGTTCACTGTATTCAGAAACAAGGGTCGACGAGATCTCGAGGATTGCTAAACGTGTCAGAAGAGATTTTTATTCTAGCCAACAGGCTGAACATTCAGCTTCACGCATCTTACCTCCTAGGCGTAGCAAACGTCTGGGCAGACGCTCTGTCTCGGAGACAGAGCACAACAGTAGAATGGGCGCTCAAGCAAACCATTTTCGACCAAATGGTTGCGAAGCCTTACCATCCACAAGTGGATTTGTTTGCGTCAGAGGAGACTCACAAACTCCCACTGTACCTCACCCGCCGGACGATAACGCCGGCGGGCGGGCCAGATGCACTGGTGACAGACTGGAACAGGTGGAGTTCCAATTATCTGTTTCCGCCGCCAGATGCGTCTCTAATGTGCCACGTAGTAAACAAACTACAGGATTATCGAGGCGTAGCCTCGCTAATTGCGCCCCTGTGGCCGGCGCAGTTGTAGTACCAGCAATTGAAGACGTGGTGCCCGGACCCGGTATCACTCCCGGTAGGGTTTTTCCACTTAGACACAATTGGCAACCTAAAGACCTCGCTGACTTTTGCATTATGGACATTCAGGAGGCCAAATGGCTAGCACCATACGGTAGAGACGTGACCAATAAATTCATGAATCAATATACCCAGTCTACTAAGCGACAATATCAATCGCATTGGCAGGCCTTTACTTCTTGGATTATTAGAACAGAACAAACTGTGCCCTCGGTGGCTCTGGTTTTTAATTATTTAAATTATCTGTTCGAGCAGAAACGTTTGTCTGTCGTGACGTTAAAAAATCACTTAACAGCGATTAGGATACCGTTTTTGGACCTTACCGGTCTCTCCATACCAGTTGCGGAGGAAAAGGGTTTTATGAGGGCATGTTTTAAACTCCGCCCACCTCCCCGTCAGCTCATGCCTACCTGGTCTCTGGACAAGGCATTGTCTTTACTTCATTCCCGTCTGTACCAAAATACTGCAGATTTTACATTACTTTTATAAAGGGCAGTATTCCTTATGGCCTTGGCTACCGGGAACAGAGTATCTGAGCTGGCGGCGATGAGCAACACACCTAATTGCCTCAGGTTTGGTAGGCTTAATGAGTGTATTCACATTGCACCTTCCCCAGGGTTCATAGCCAAGAATGAGCACAGTGAACACGTGTTTTCAGAATTCACGGTGCCGGCGTTGAAAAGAGGAAAGGTGCACCATAATTTATGTCCAGTGCAAGCTCTAACCAAATATTTGAGAGTGGCACCTCTAAATCACCACGGTGCTTTATGGGTAGCAAGTACGGGTAAACGCTTGATGAAACGTAGACTGGCTTCTCTCTTGGTCGAGGTCATTAACCCTCCAGCCCCGGCTATGTATTATATATATATTCCTCGAAACCCGGGTGTTTTGGCCGAAAAACGTCTAGGCTAGACTACCGTATATTCGTTAATCAGACTGCTTCCCGCATTCCCGCATTCCCGCATTCCCGCGCAAGCGTAGCTGTGTTATTTACCTGTAGAATGGCATTAAGTAGAGCTCTCTAAGTCAACTGGTTGAGCTGTGATGATGATTTCATTGGAGATAACTTTATGGCCAAAACAGCCACTTTACACCACTTTTCGATACTTAACAACAACATACAGGCACACACGAACAAGCGACGCTCTCCTTCTTGTGGCCGGAGATGCGGGGCGTCGGTCCAGCCGGCTGTTGTTTACATGCGTCGGACCGACGCCTCGCACACGAAGCTCACAGGCTTTCAACCACTGGGCGTTCAAGAGGCCTTCCGGGTACCTGTTATATGCTTTTTTATGGGCGTTCAAGAGCCCTTCCGTGGTGAGAGGGTTAAAGAGAGTAATCCCGGCGTTGTGGGTAAGGCCCACGATTTACGCAAGTGGGCGGCTTCGTTACGTTTCCTTAAGAATTTTTCTGTTGAAGATATTACGTCCACACAGTTGTGGGCCTCTAATCATACGTTTTTGACTCGTTACCTCTCAGTAGCTCTAGACAAACCTTCCTTGCCATGTATAGCTTTAAGGCAAAGGGTCTAGGTGGCCTCTAAGTCACTTTTGTTTAATTTCAAGAAAAAGGGGGGGGGGGTTGCAGTCAGTGTAACATAGGACACCCTAGACCCCGCCAGAATATAAGAGCTGTGATACTGTTGATGGGTGTTGTGATATTTAAATTTCTCTGTACTATTCATTACAGGAAATTGTGCTAGTACAATTTTAGTACAAACAACAGTGTAGTTGTAAGTAGTTTTTGGGCTGAGAAGCAATCTAATTTTAGCATGGGTTATATTTTGCAAAGTATATCCACTAATCTTATGGGGTTTATATGTGCACATGTAAACTTATAAATTTTTATTTTTCACCACTTAATTTAAGTGGGGTGCCTTGTTAACTGGCAGATCTGTTCGCAGAATCTCAGAGTTAACCCCTTTTTTATCAAGCAGGCTTCTTTGAAGCACGCTCCTGCTTGTACCCCTTTTTGTATAGTTGTGCTGTATAAAGTTTATGCACCAAATATATATTTTTTACAAAGTAAGAATACTATGTGGTTGTTTGATTATCTGCCTTTGCTAAAGCTATGATATGATTACGAATGTCCCCCTCCATTCTTAGATATCAGGCATAATCGTCAATGATGGAGGGGCCACTATTAAATTATAGGTTTGACTCCTGCAAGGAGATTAAGAAAACCTAATATTTAGTAGTGGCCCCGTAATCATTGACGACTGGGGCCCTCCCGACCATCCCCTTCCCATTCGTTGATGTATTAAGGATTTTGGTATACTTGATATGTCAGTGAAGGAAGAATGACGCCTGAGTCAGCGTCTGGTCAAAGATCCACACAAGTACATCCACGAGTATATGGAAAGCTTATGAATAGTTATTCTTATTTTCTTTTTGTTTTTTATTTGTTACAAAGTTTTTTCGTAGTGAGAACCCAATTTCATAATGACTGAACCATGAGTGAGGTTGCGTGCGCTCATGATGAAGGCTCCTCAAATTTGTTATGCTCTGCGCGGTAGATTCAAAACTACGGCGGACGAGTGTTTGAAGAGGGTGCCTTATGTAATAGGCATAATCGTCAATGATTACGGGGCCACTACTAAATATTAGGTTTTCTTAATCTCCTTGCAGGAGTCAAACCTATAATCTTAGACTCTCTTTTCCATTTGACCTGATAATGGAGGGCAGCATTGCAGGCCTTCAATTGTCCAGTCTCACACATAAGTCTGGCTACCTCCTCCTTGATGTTGCTCAGCTGGCTCTCCCACACAACCTTCATTCTTTGGCCATCCACACCATTCTCTTTCTCCAACACTGCCACCTGTAAACCGATAATTGCAAAACATTGAAATGTTCACCTGGCAACTTTCCGATATTTTCTATGATTATGTAATGGTATGGACTACATTATTCCACATATATATTTTTTTGAAGTTTCAATATTTTTACAGCCACTTAGCGATTGTGATTAACTGGGAGGAAAGAATATATAGAATGTGCACGATATATACGGTAGTTTATTTACAAAGGCAATCAACTGAGTAGATCATGTGGGTAATCAGGACACAGCTTAACCCCTTCAGACATATATGATGCAGAGGTTGCCAGATTAGCAATAAGAAATAGAGTTCTCTCACTCTTATAATTACCTCTCCAAAATTAGTTTTCTGCCCACATCTAACTCAAAGACAACTGCAGAGGTTGAAGTAACTAAAATAAAGGTTTGTAAAAAACCCTGATGGTAATAAAGGCTTTAAAGTATCCCTAATAGGCTCAAAATTGCGTCATATGTCGGAGAGGGTTAATAGCACAACCCACAAGCGTAATACATAAACACAAAATGGGGGTAATCACAACATGATTCCCTAAACTCGACATATGAAGACAATAGTGGGCAGCCTCTAGACAACTCCTAACATGATGTACAAATACAATATAGGGAAGTCTTAACACAACTTCCAAACATAATAGAGGAACAGGAGGGAGAGAACAGAGGGAGAGAGAGGGGGGAGGAGAATAGAATTAGTGGGGGAGGTGGAACTGGGTCAGGGAAGGGATGGAGGAGGAGGAGGTGAACCTGGTAGGAGGCAGAGAGGGAAGAGAAACAAGGAGGTGGATTCAAATATACTGTGCTACTACACTAATATAGATGGAATAAACAGTAAAAAGGTAGAGTTAGATAATATATTAAGAAAAGATCAACCACAGATAGTCTGTTTGACAGAGACAAAGCTGAACCAGGACTTTGACAGCAACATAGTGTTTAGTGAAGGATATAATATATGGAGAAATGATAGAAAGGGTAAAAGGGGAGGTGGAGTGGCAGTATTAGTTAAGAACCCTATGACAGCAAAGCACGTGGAGTTAAATAATGACAAGGCAGAAATAATGGCAGTTGAACTCAATGATATAGAAGGAAAAAAGCTAGACATAGCAGTAGCTTACATGCCACCAAAGACCAGAGCATGGAGGGAGTTGGAGTTTGAGGAGATGGTAGAGGATATGATTCAGTCGTTGAGAAGATTGCTTTTAAGGAAGAATCGATTGATCTTGGTAGGAGATTTCAACTGTAGTGAGGTTGATTGGGAATCGGGAGATGCAGGGCCAAATCAGAGATCTTGGGGAAGTCGGCTAGTGGAGTTGGTTACGGAAAATGTACTTACACAACATGTGAAGGAAAATACAAGAATGAGGGGTAATAACGAACCTTCTAAACTCGATCTGATTTTTACAAAAGATCCTCACGAAATTAGTGATATAATCTATCTATGTCCTGTAGGTAAAAGTGATCACCTATTACTAAAATGGAAGTTGACCTCGAGTAATGCCAATAGATTAGACAATAGCTACATAAATGACAGATTAAATTATAGTAAAGCTGATTATGTATCCTTGAAAAGATATTTAGAGGGAGTAGATTGGGATCTTATTTTGAAGGAACGGGACGTACAAGGTAAATATAGTAGATTCCTCGAAATTTATAGAGTAGGAACCAATATGTTTGTCCCAAGATATAAAACTGGAAATTTTACTAAGCAGAAAGATTGGTTTAATTTGAAATGCAAAAGAGCTTTGGGTAGGCGTGATGCAGCTTGGGCTAGATTAAGAAGAAGGAACACTGAGAGTAATCGGAATAAATATAAACAGGAGAGGAATAGATATGTTAACATAATTAGGCAAGTTAAAATGAACTATGAGAAGAACATAGTAAATAAATGTGAAAGTGACCCTAGATTATTTTATAAATATATAAACAGTAAGTTGAAGGTAAAGAAACAAATTACTAAATTAAGAGTTGATGCTAGGACGTATGAAAATGTATCGGACATGTGTGAGGTAATGAATAACAAATTGGGGTCAGTTTTTACTAGAGAGGAAGGTTTTGACGAACCACAGGCGGGAGTACTGGAGAGTGGTCTTAGTAAGATTGAAATAACTAGAGATGAGCTGTTATCTGCGATGAGAGGACTTGAAGTAAGGAAAGCTATGGGACCGGATGAAGTGTCTGCCTGGGTTTTAAAGGAGTGTGCAGAGCAATTAGTGGAGCCAGTGAGGGACATAATTCAAGCTTCCTTAGATAAAGGACAGGTTCCTGTTGAATGGAAAAGAGCTAATATCATTCCGATATACAAGAATGGAAACCCTGAGGACCCTCTAAACTATAGACCAGTTTCACTTACTAGTATTGTATGCAAGATTTGTGAAAAGCTAATTAGGAAGAGATGGATGAAAATGTTGGAGAGAAAGAAAATAATAACCCCAAAGCAATTTGGATTCAGAGAAGGGACATCTTGTGTTACCAGTTTGCTATGTTATTACAGTAGGGTGATAGATGTACTCCAAGAAAGAGGCGGATGGGTGGACTGCGTCTACTTAGACCTTTCCAAAGCATTCGATAAGGTACCACATAAGAGATTGTTATCTAAGCTTGAGACGCTAGGATGTGTCAGGGGGAGTTTGCTGAAATGGATGGAGAGCTATTTAACAGATAGGGAAATGAGGACCAACATTAGAGGAACTTACTCATCGTGGCGGAAAGTTGAGAGTGGTGTGCCGCAGGGATCTGTGTTGGCACCTCTCATGTTCCTTATGTACGTGAATGACCTGCCGATAGGCATAAACTCTTACATGTCAATGTTTGCAGATGACGTAAAAATTATGAGACAAATAACAAATAAAAGTAGTTGTGAGGAGCTGCAAGGGGATTTAGATAAAATATACGAATGGAGCACCAAGTGGAAAATGAAATTTAATATAAGTAAATGTCATGTGTTAAATATGGGAAGAAGTGTGAATAGACCAAATTGGGAGTACAGGATGGGAGATAATAAAATTAGCAAGGCCGAAAAAGAAAAAGATTTAGGGTTGATTATACAAGATAATTTGTCGCCAGAGAAACATATTAACAAGCTCTTTAGCGGAATGTATGCAATGGCCGGGAATATGAAAGTTGCTCTGAACTATTTGGATGAGACCATGGTAGCGAAAATTATGAAGAGTATGATTAGACCAAGATTGGAGTATGCAGCAGTGGTGTGGTCCCCGCATCTAAAGAAGCATATTCACAAGTTAGAAAGAATCCAGAGAGCAGTCACTAGATTGGTTCCAAGTCTCAGAGAACTGCCATATGAAGGGAGGCTAGACAAATTAAATCTACCGAGTCTAAAAGAGAGGAGAGAGAGGGGAGACATGATAATGATGTACAAATGTACCCGGGGGCTGGAGAGGCTGGATAGGGAGGATATATTAATTATGGATACAGGAATAACTAGAGGCCACAGCTACAAAGTAAAAAGACCTACCTGCAAGAACGATATCAGGAAGTTTAGCTTCCCCTATAGATGTATTGATAAATGGAATGGGCTGGAGGAGGAGGTGGTAGGGGCAAGGAACATCCATATTTTCAAGAAAAAATTGGATAAAAAGTAGACTGAGAGACGGGACAACACGAGCTTAGCTCAACTCCTGTAAACTACAATTAGGTAAATACAATTAGGTAAATACAGTAAAACCCCGCCCATCCGGACCCCTCCAATCCGGAATCCCAAGACTTCCGGACAGGCATTCGGGTTCGGACTCATGTCTCAGACATCCGGACAAGTCCGGATGTCTGGGGAGTTTATGAGACTTTATTCGGTCAACAACAACCTTTATATTCGGCCATATGTCCCAGCCATCCGGACAAGGCCGGATGGCAGAGAAAAAAAAACACCGGACCGAAGACCGAACAGCATTGTGGGTAAGTTTCCATTCGCGCCAAAAGTATTGTTTACGTCTAGTCAGGTGGTCCGCCCCAAGCGTCGTGCGTCATCTGGATATTATCCCTGTGTTTGTGCTATTATTTCTACTCGCCTGCCCCACCAAGATGGATAGTGATGTTGTGATGACTTCCAAGGAAGCGGAGAGTGGAGAGAAGAGTGGAGAGAAGGCTGGTGAGGCTTGTGAGAAGGTTGTTAACCCCTTCACCACCAATACGTAATTTTCAACATAGAGTATTCTGGTTAACATTAGATGATTTTCTTTAGCTTATAATCTACCTTTATGACTGAAATGGGTAAATACGATCTCAATAAATCCTCTGAATAACATAGGTCCTTCTGAAACTGCATAATATCGTCTAACTTTACCCAGAATAAAGGTAAAATTACGTCATGGTGCTGAAGGGGTTAAAAGTTGATTAGGCTAAGTTATGCCTCAATATATTACAGTGTTGCAAAAATAAGAAGGTAAAAGTTGATTTACTGTGGTAAGAAAATAAAAAGTTCAGTTCTGTTTTTAAGTGGCAAAAAGTGTTCAGTGTTCTAATGTGTTCAGTACATGAAAAATGTGCTACAGTTGCAATCATTGTTTTTGTATGGCACTTCCGCTACCACCCATTCCACACCACCCACTCCACCCTACACTCTACTCCACCTTCACTGTCCACTCCACTTACAATACAGGTCAGTAAGAAAGAGATAGGTTCTTATATACTGTACATTACACTAATTTTTTTCTTTCAGATCCAGTTTATTTAGATTAGGAAGGTACTGGACAGTACAAAGTTAGCAATCCGGACCTCATTATATCTGACATCCGGAGTAGTCCGAATTAGAGAACCGGACATAATTATTTCTGACATCCGGAATTGTCCGGTTCATAGGGGTTTGTGTGGGACCTATCCGGACCCCGCCAGATCCGGAATTTTGGCACTTCCGGACAGGGTTTCCCCCCAATTAGTCCGGTTGGGAGGGGTTTTTACTGTACATGCATACCGTACATACATAAAAGTGTGATAAGGAACACCTTGAGATGGTTCGGCCATATGGAACATATAGGAAGCGAGAGAATGACTAAGAGGGTGTACGAGAGCGAGGTGGAAGGACAGAGAGGGAGAGGTGGAAGGATGGAGTGAAGAAGTATACGAATGAAGGCGGTGCTGGTTGGGAGGAGGGGTGTCGACTGACTGGGGACAGAGGTGCATGGGGGCGTTTCGTTTGTGGCCACACCTTCGGGGATCACGGCGTCAGGCAATAGAATAGAATAGAATAGAACATACATAAAGACTGCTTCGCCACAGAGTGTGTATTTTTGTTTCTATTTGCAAGGAGACAAAAGGCAAAGTTACCTGCAACAAGTGTCTTATGTCCTAAATGGTGGAATTCCAGGCAGCTCTGTTCTAAGCCGACTCTATCGTCAGATTTCATATGTTGAGATCGGACCGAAGTACCTGATCCCATGTCATTCTAGGTCTATCGCTATGCGTGGCTCCCCCCACGTTCATAGTTCAGTATTTCTTCACCCAGTTTTGATCATCCATTCTCTCCTCATGTCCAAACCAACCCAGCTTACTCATACGCATTACAGTAATATGAAATTCTTCATCATCATCATCTCCGACGCCTTGTTTCCCTCTGGGAAACCCCCGCTAAAGGATGGCCATGACAGAAACGCCTCCAGGTTACTTTGTCAAGACATGCCTCCTTTGCCTGTGCCTTCCACTGCGTGGAAGTTTTTCTTCAATATATATTTCCACTTTCTTTTTCCATACCATAGGTGGTCTTCCACTGCTACCTGTTCCACTCACCTGACTCTCATATATCTTTCTTGGCATTCTGTCTTCATCCATTCTCTGAACATGACCATACCACCTCAAAGTACTTCTCTTTATCCACTCAACCACCCCATAATCAATGCCCAAAGCTTGCTCTTCCATTCCAAAGGACTCATACACTTCCCTATTACTTGGCTCATCTAGCCTATTCACACCAGCTGCCATTCTGAAAAAGCTTATCTCCACATCTCTCAGTTTGTAGAGGTCCTCATCACTTGCTGTCCATGTCTCATTACCATACGAGAGTGTTGGGAGCAGCACACTGTTTCTCAGTTACTTTTTCACTTCTTGACTAACTATTCTTCCTTTCAAAATACAGTAGGCTACTATCAAGTTCTCCAATAACTTTTCTCCCTTGCATTTTTCTCTTTTATCTCACTCTCTATTTTACCATGTTTGCATAGTACAGCTCCCAAGTACTTGAAACTTTCAACATCTTCCAGTACTTCATTTCTCATTTTTATTTGTACAACTTTTCTCATGTTCTTGCTTAATTCTATATTTTGCCTTAAAATCTATGGTTTCATGCATTCTTCTCTCAAACACCATACCTTACATTTTCCTACATTGACCTTTAACTTTCTCTTTTCGCATACCCTGTCAAAGTCTGAAAATACTTAATATATAATTATATATACAGTATAATATATATATATATATATATATATATATATATATATATATATACAGTATATATATATATATATATATATATATATATATATATATAGTATATATACGCATAATGTAAGTATGCTGTGGTAATCTAATCATTATGGAGTAAAAGGTATAGAGTGTATGTAGAAGTATTAACACACTCTCGCACGAATATATGCACTACTATCAACTATAGTCTCTGACCTGTTTCAGCTGTTCTTCTCTTGCTGCCAGCTCTCTCTTTAGCTCCATTATCTCCTTCTCCAGATCATTCACCTGTTACAAAATACGAAATAAATAATGTAAAGCTTGTGGCATGTGCAGTTATTTCAATTAACTCGTCATGGTGTTACTGTATTAATTCAGGGCTTGGATACTAAAAAATGTGAGAGGCATAAACTCATGAATTAACAGCTTATGCCTTGTTCACGACGTTAAGACTTCCTCATACTCAGGAAAACAAAACTATCATAAGTTACAATACCCAGTAATTATATTTTGTTAGTATTAACCACCCATAATGAGGGGCGTCGCGCTCCTTGGTGCCGCTAGAAGAGTGGCGAACACATCAAAAGATATCAAAAGGTAAGGTAAGGACACTTCAATTACGTTATCGGCCTTTAGGATACGACGACCAATGGGAGATGAGTCATCATAAATGTTTTGAGTATCCAGAATAGGAGTGGGACTGTGTTGAAAAGCAAGTGTCTCGCACTCACCGCAAGGGAGTGGGTATGCACTGAGAGCTCTGAAAAACACTGAGAAGTGCGATATGGGTGGACATCCCCATACATGCGAGAAATACTCAATACTGATTATGTGAGAAGTTACTTACTGACAATGAGGTTCTAAATATTGACTGTGGGGTACTTAAGATAAGGGTTGATACTCGGTATGATAGATGCAAAGAACTAAATGAAGTGCGAAGTAGACTTACTGACTGTTTGACAGGTATCGACTATGGAGAGATAACAGATGAAGTTTAACTATGGTACTGATTGCGTTAGAGATGAGGTATACTTACTGTGTACTTACTCTGTAGGCTTCCCAAATTGACTAATTTCTTGAACGTGACGATAGTGCGTTGTTATATGTGCGATTAGTTTGCTTGGGAAACAGATTAACTTGCTCATGTAGTAATGTACACCCTATGTGGTGGATTGTGTTCTTTTATATATTATTATTTTGGTTAAGTGTTGTTTCCACATAGCGATTTTGATAAGTTGTTTTGTCTTTTTACTGTGTTTGTCCAAGTTTCGGTTTGTTTATTTTGCAAGTTTTACAATTTAATAGACTGCGTGAGAGGGTAGCGGTACGGACTGTGTTGGGTACTAACTGTGTGAGAGGTGAGATGATGGTATGTGGAGCGATCCTGGGCTTGAGTCAGTTGGTCAGTGAGAGTAGTCACTTGCGTCCGTAGTTCATTGATCTCCCTCTCCCGCCGCTGGCCTTCATTCACTTCCTCCTGCAGCAGCTCATCCAGTACTGACACCTGGGAGTAAATGGGAGATTTTGTCAGAGATAAAAGTTAGTTATTATTGTTGAGCTTGGAAGTAACTATAGATGCTCGTGATTACCCAAACTTCTAAAAAATCCCTATGTAATTCAACTGTCTCGATATCAAAATTATTACTGTAAGCAATAAAGACCCCTGTTCTCACCACACACTACTCCAGGTTCCCTTACTTCCTCCTTGTCTGCACACATGTAGCTCCATTATGGGACCTAAGCTTGGTGGTTAACTGAGACCGTGAGACTTTTAGGAACTGCGATAAGCCTTCCAGAAGGCACAATATTTAAACATGTAAACAAAATATAACTTAAATACTGTGGAGTGCCTTTTTTTCATTTTTGCACAGTTCTGTGCAGTTCATGGGTTAACAAATCAACTGTTACTGTCAGATATCGACTTGAGACACGCCAGAACTGATTGGCTGGGTAACTGAAGCCAGAATGACTTGTTCTGTAGCCACATCCCAGTTGTGCTGTCACTCCACAGAGAAAATCTTGTTACTTTCACTGCCTTCAAAATCCAATTTCCCCATCTATCTACCCGTCACAATCTTCGATCGAATTCCTACCTCATGTTGATTATCCTGTAACGCCCTCTGTAGGGTTGTAACTTTGAGCTGTGCGAGTCTTGTTTGAGTGTCTCGTTCTGTCAACAGCCTGCGGACCTCACTGGTCTCTCTTTGTCCTTGACTCGTCTTTCCAGACACTTGTTGTTCACCTTTGTCTCTGTCTCCATGTGCTCCATCTTTTCTATCCATCTAAACAATAAATAATAAAATATATTGTAAATTATTATTCATGCAAACAAATATGACACTATAGTCTTTGTATAACTCTGGAATATTATTCTTATAAAAATTTAGCTTAAGTCTTTCTAATACTGTACAATATATAAATATATATAGGCTACTTTCACTGAATTGGATCGATTTTGTAAAAAAATATAATGCTCTATGCTGTATGGTGTTTGCTATTTAATAATTGTGTGAAATAAATAGTAAATACATACATTATGTATAAAGTTAATTTTGTATAATGTTTGTGTCATCTTTTAAGACTTGCTTAACCCTCCAGCCCCGGCTATGTATTATATATATATTCCTCGAAACCCGGGTGTTTTGGCCGAAAAACGTCTAGGCTAGGCTACCGTATATTTGTTAATCAGACTGCTTCCCGCATTCCCGCGCATCCCCAAGCGTAGCTGTGTTATTTACCTGTAGAATGGCATTAAGTAGAGCTCTCTAAGTCAACTGGTTGAGCTGTGATGATGATTTCATTGGAGATAACTTTATGGCCAAAACAGCCACTTTACACTACTTTTCGATACTTAACAACATACAGGCACACACGAACAAGCGACGCTCTCCTTCTTGTGGCCGGAGATGCGGGGCGTCGGTCCAGCCGGCTGTTGTTTACATGCGTCGGACCGACGCCTCGCACACGAAGCTCACAGGCTTTCAACCACTGGGCGTTCAAGAGCCCTTCCGGGTACCTGTTATATGCTTTTTTATGGGTGTTCAAGAGCCCTTCCGTGGTGAGAGGGTTAAAGCAGGCCATTCACGCACTAGTCTGAGAGATGGTCAGAACTTCAATCAAAGATTCCCCACTCAGGGTCTCCCTAGGGGGAATGATTGTGACAGGAAATAGGCAGCAGGGTAGTAGAATTACAACTCACTCCCATTGAAATACAAGGAGACAAAAATCAACACCCCTATTATGCTAGAAAGCTCCTTAGTAGCTGCATATCGATGCTTGTTTTCATTTACCCGACATGTTTAGCAACATTTCTGGAGTTGAACAAGCTCATATTATAGGTTTGGGTCCCGAAGGAATTAATCAAAACCTAATATTTAGTAGTGGTTCCGGAATCAATGATGTATTGCCAGTACAGTAAACCATCGCCATCTCGGACCTCTAGAAGTCGGAAACCCGTACTAGTCGGACTGGCTACGGCCTCTCGGATATGCACTTCCGTATTTCGGACATTTTCGTCATCGTTCCGACAGTCTCTGACGTTGTCGGACTTTATATAAGTATTCGGAAAATGTCCGATATTATATTTTTCAATTCCATTGCATTAGAAATTATTCAAAGATTACAAAAAGTCCAAATAAGACATAGTTATGTTAATGTATAAGGGAGTTACATAGATGCATTAGAGAGATAGATAGATAGATAGAGAGAGAGAGAGAGTTACAGAGGGGGAGTGAGCGATAAACACTAACTATTATGAGACGGACTTAATTGGTTCTGAAAAGATAAAGGAGACTTTTATATTGACTCTTTTTCATGGTATTATTAGTGTGCTACAAGGATAATATTGTTTTCAATTCCATCGCATTAGAAATTATTTATAGATTACAAAAAGTCCAAATAAGACATAGTTATGTTAATGTATAAGGGAGTTACGTAGATGCATTAGAGAGATAGATAGATAGAAAGAGAGAGTTGCAGAGGGGGAGTGAGCGATAAACACGAACTATTATGAGACGGACTTACTGTAATTGGTTCTGAAAAGACAAAGGAGACTTTTATATTGACTCTTTTTCATGTTATTATTTGTGTGCTAGAAGGATAATATTGTTTTCAATTCCATCGCATTAGAAATTATCTATAGATTACAAAAAGTCCAAATAAGACATACTGTAGTTATGTTAATGTATAAGGGAGGGAGTTAGATGCATTAGAGAGATAAATAGATAGAGAGAGAGTGGCTAGGGGCGAGCGAGCGATAAAATACTAACATATACGAGACGGACTTATGTTTCTGAAAGACAAAGGAGACATTTTTATTTACTCTCTTTTTCATTTTATTATTTGTGTGTTAGAAGGGTAATATTGTTTTCAATTCCATCGTATTAGAATTGATTCATAGATTAAAAAAATACCAAATAAGACATAGTTATATATATGTATAAGGGAGATAGATGCATTAACCTGTGGAGCCCCGGCTAGTTTTGTATTGTTTGTTCACCAGAACCCGGCCGGTTTTCAAAAAATGGTTTTATTCCAGAAACAATAGCGAATGGGTTAGGAATGAAGGAAAAACCACGAAAAACCGCTCAAAAAGCTTAAAAAATGGTCCTACAGAGCCCCCGAAAACGTATTTTACAAGAGTACAAAATTGAAGGCAATTAACCCCAAAAAACTAGGTTATTGCGCGCTCACGCGCACGCACGTGGACTTTGAGAGTTTTCAACCATCGGCACGGTTGCGTGGGATACGTACACAGTTCCCATACAAATCTGAGCCCTCTCGAGTGGCTACACCTGAGGTTACGGTCGGAGCAATTAGGGTGACTCGTCAGACGCATCGCTGGGGCTGTGCGTTACATACATCGCCGACGCGTCAGACGCGTCGCTGGGGCTGTACGGGTTAATAGATAGATAAAAATATAAAAAAATAAATAAATCTTAATTTCTCTGGTGACGCAGACTTTCCTCTTCTAATTCGGAAGTTTCCCTCTCTTAAGTCGGACATAAGTAGGGTTTACTTTATTTATATTGGACTCCATTGCTTACCAGCAAGCCCTTCTTAGGGAACATCTCGCTGGTCCACTAATGGTCTACCAACTTAATAGGGCATCACCGTTAAAATACCTAAGGAACGTCATTTGAATGGGATACCACTATGAAGAGATAATAAAAAATAAAAAATAAATGATTGATACGCGTTTACTAATTGCGCTTCCCATTCCTCATCTGTGACGCTATGTTCCTTCCTTCTCGAACGCTATTCGGCCTTCCTATGCTATATCACGATACAGGCTAGGGAATTAGGTATAGCCTAAATAACTAAATATCATATGAATAACTGATAAATAGACCAAAAAAACAGCCACTATGCCCTTAACCCCCAGTATGTTTGTATGTGTGTTTATGTCTGATATTATTCCTTGTCCAATCGAGAGTGGACCTACAAAATAAGCCAGCTAAACCCCGATTAGTTATTTTGCCTTTATACTGTCTTTGTCCCAGTTTTGGTTTGTTTATTTTGCAAGTTTTACAATTTAATTTAATAACAAATATTCTGTATTTATTGGTAAGGAAATATATTATATTAGTTATATATTGTTTGCAGGATAAAAACTTGTGAATAAAGAAGTTCTGCATCACATTGCGTTTGATCCCAAGTACCCGAATCAGGAACACTATAACTGATATACTGTATGTTATTTTACTTAACCCTCCAGCCCCGGCTATGTATTATATATATATTCCTCGAAACCCGGGTGTTTTGGCCGAAAAACGTCTAGGCTAGGCTACCGTATATGTGTTAATCTGACTGCTTCCCGCATTCCCGCGCATCCCCAAGCGTAGCTGTGTTATTTACCTGTAGAATGGCATTAAGTAGAGCTCTCTAAGTCAACTGGTTGAGTTGTGATGATGATTTCATTGGAGATAACTTTATGGCCAAAACATCCACTTTACACTACTTTTCGATATTTAACAACAATATACAGGCACACACGAACAAGCGACGCTCTCCTTCTTGTGGCCGGAGATGCGGGGCGTCGGTCCAGCCGGCTGTTGTTTACATGCGTCGGACCGACGCCTCGCACACGAAGCTCACAGGCTTTCAACCACTGGGCGTTCAAGAGCCCTTCCGGGCAGCTGTTATATGCTTTTTTATGGGCGTTCAAGAGCCCTTCCGTGGTGAGAGGGTTAAGTGTTGTTTCCACATACATACATACACATACATCAAATTTTAAGACCGAGTGCTCCACACATACGTGCAGTTTCAGTCTCTTGTCCTAATGGCGGCATTCCAGGCAACCCTGTTAACCCCATTATATCCAGGGCGGTACAATATTGTACCGCCCTCGGTACTTTAACCCTCCAGCCCCGGCTACGCATTACATAAATATTCCTCAAAACCCGGGTGTTTTGGCCGAAAAACGTCTAGGCTAGGCTACCGTATATTTGTTAATCTGACTGCTTCCCGCATTCCCGCACATCCCCAAGCGTAGCTGTGTTATTTACCTGTAGAATGGCATTAAGTAGAGCTCTCTAAGTCAACTGGTTGAGTTGTGATGATGATTTCATTGGAGATAACTTTATGGCAAAAACAGCCACTTTACACTACTTTTCGATACTTAACAACAACATACAGGCACACACGAACAAGCGACGCTCTCCTTCTTGTGGCCGGAGATGCGGGGCGTCGGTCCAGCCGGCTGTTGTTTACATGCGTCGGACCGACGCCTCGCACACGAAGCTCACAGGCTTTCAACCACTGGGTGTTCAAGAGCCCTTCCGGGTACCTGTTTTATGCTTTTTTATGGGCGTTCAAGAGCCCTTCCGTGTTGTAGGGGTTAAGCCAATATAATATGTAATTTTTAAATAAAGCACAATGTTACAAATTATCCTGATCAAGACACTGGGAACACAACAAATAATGATTTTAAGCAAAAAAACAATGAGTTAAATCAGCCTGTTCTCTAATATTAACGATTTTTATCGTGAAAGGCGCTGAACATAAAGAAACGATACGATGCGAAGTGAGACATTTGGCATAAAGGTTACACTCACCTGTAAGGTTGGACTGTGATTCCAGATGTACGATAAGATATAATTGTGAATTTTGTTATTCCCTTCATATCAATCTATCACTTTCCCTCCTATCATTGATCTTTATTTATTCCCTTAGTCTAAGTCTCAATTCAGCCACCCCCAGCTATGGGGTATGTGCCTGAGTGTATACATACATACATACATCCATACATACAGACATACATATATACTGTAGGCCTACATACATAATATTATGGAATGAGATCATTACATGTGCGGAGAGAGAGAGTGAAGAGATACCATTTATGGTTTATTTACATTGTACATGAATGTAAATTTAAATGATAATGATAAATAAAACAGGAACTATTTGAAACAATTTAACTGTCTAAGGAGAACTGGCAACACCCTCCTCCTCAAATCTTGGGACCAAAGATGCCAGAATTGCAGCATTTTCATTGTTTACATCATCATCATCATCATCATCTCCGACGCCTTGTTTCCCCCTGGGAAACCCCCGCTAGAGGATGGCCATGACAGAAACGTCTCCAAGCTACTTTGTGAAGACATGCCCCCCTTGCCCGTGCCACAATGCCCCTTCCACTACGTGGAAGTTTTTCTTCAATATATTTTTCCACTTTCTTTTCCCATACCATAGGTGGTCTTCCACTACTAGCGGTTCCACTCACCTGACTCCCATATATCTTTCATGGCATTCTGTCTTCATCCATTCTCTGAACATGACCATACCACCTCAAAGTACTTCTCTTTATCCACTCAACCACACCACAATCAATGCCCAAAGCCTGCTCTTCCATTCCAAAGGACTCGTACACTTCCCTATTACTTGGCCCATCTAGCCTATTCATGCCAGCTGCCATTCTGAAAAAGCTCATCTCCACAGCTCTCAGTTTGGAGAGGTCCTCTTCACTTGCCGTCCATGTCTCGCTTCCATACGAGTGTGTTGGGAGCAGCACACTGTTTCTCAGTGACTTTTTGACTTCCTGGCTAACCATTCTTCCTTTGAGAATACTATCAAGTTCTCCAATCACCTTTCTCCCTTGCATTTTTCTCTCTTTTATCTCACTCTCCATTTTACCATATTTGCATAGTACAGCTCCCAAATACTTGAAACTTTCAACCTCTTCCAGTGCTTAATTTTTAATTTGTATTTTACAACTTTTCTCATGTTCTTTCTTGATTCTATATTTTTCCTTAAAATCTATGGTTTCATGCATTCTTCTCTCAAACACCATTACCTTACATTTCCCTACATTGACCTTTAACTTTCTCTTTTCACATACCCTGTCAAAGTCAGTGACCACTCTCTGAAGTTCTTCCGCATTTTCCGCCAACAGGACTGCATCGTCCGCATATAGGCATGTTAAAATGTTCCATGTTCTTCCCTCTGATTCCAGTCTAGCTCCCACACCCATTG
The DNA here is from genome assembly GCA_032716605.1 of Paralithodes platypus. NCBI lineage: Eukaryota > Metazoa > Arthropoda > Malacostraca > Decapoda > Lithodidae > Paralithodes > Paralithodes platypus. Next base: position 33,431,907 of record CM064507.1, read on the forward strand.
ATACAGCCCTACATTCTCTAATCACTCCATCCATGTATATATTGAACAACCAAGCTGACATGTCACATCCCTGTCTTACACCTACATTGACCTCAAAACTTTCACTTAACTTATCCCCTACCTTCACATTTGCCATTGCATTCCTATAAAAAGATTTTACTGCCATTAGCAACTTTCCTCCCACACCATATACTGTTAACACATCCCACAGACCCTCCCAGTCTACTTTGTCGTAGGCTTTTTCCAAATCCATGAATGCTGCATAGAGTTTTCTGTTCTTGGCCAGATAATTCTCTACCAACAATCGCATTGAGGCTATCTGGTCAACACAGCCTCTGCCCTTTCTGAAACCTCCCTGTTCCTCGCCTATTTTGTCATCCATTATCTTCTGTAGCCTCTCTGTTACTACTCTTGCGTGTACATTTCCAGGTATGCTAAGCAAGCTAATTCCCCTATAATTCTTACATTCTTCTTTACTACCCTTCCCTTTGTACAAGGGTACTATCACTGCATTCCTCCAGTCCTCTGGTACACTTTCCTTTTCCCATGCTAATTTACATAACCTATGCATTATGTCAACAGCTTCTTCTCCTCCATATCTCAGCATTTCACCTGGGATGTTATCTACTCCAGCAGCTTTGCCCATTTTAAGTCTATTGATTGCTTCTTTTACTTCTTCTCTGCTTATCTGGCTTTCAACTACCCTGTTTATTCTACCTCTCTCCATTCCTATGGATGAGATCTTTGCCTTCCCCCTACTCTTTACAGCTAAGCTACTAAAATTATCTTTCCATACTTTCACCACACCATCACCCTCTACCACTTCCCCATTCATGTCCCTCATCCTACCACCTGAGACACTCTCAGTCTTCTTCCCTCTGGCTTCTTTCACAGCTCTGTAGTATGCTTTCCTGTCATTCAGAAACTGTTCACTAATCTTTCTCCCATATTCCTCGTCTGTCTTCCTTTTAGCGTCTTGTATCGTCCTCTTCACTCTTTGTTTCAAATTTTTATATTCTTCTTTCCTCGCATCTCTAGTTTCTCTAGGTATATTCTTTTGCAGCATACTCTTTCTCAACTCTTTCTTCTTTTTCACTATTTCTTCTATCTCTTTGCTAAACCATGCATTACCTTTCTTCTTCCACATTTTAAAGGTTTTCTTCCCACATACTTTCTCAGCTGCTTTAATCATGGAGTCTCTTGTACCTTTCCATACTTCGTCTCCAGTATTTCCCAGATCTATCATAACATCCATGTCCTTTAGTCTCTTTCAGGATGTCCTTGTATTTTGTTGCATTACATTCTTCATTTAATTTTCTCACATTTATTCTCTCCACTGTCAGTTTTCTCTCTTTCCTCTCATATTTCCACTCCTTCCTTATCCTCACTTTTGTCAGCACTGTACAGTATAGTGGTCTAATCCCGTCAGCATACCTCTTACAGCTTTTGAATCTAAAATTCTTCCTTTTAGTCCGGAGTCCATCATGGCGTAGTCAATTAGAGATTTCTGTTCTTGTTCACCTTCACCTCTGTGCCATGTATATCTATGAATGTGACGATGTTCAAAAAATGTGTTAGCCAGAAACATCTCTCTCTCCGCACATACTTCTAAAAGGAAGTCACCATTCATATTCCTACCCTCCACACCCCATTTACCCACTATACCTTCTATCTCCTCATTTCCAACTCTACCATTCATGTCGCCTACTAATATTACTTGTGTACACTCTTGCCTTTCTCTTATAAATTTATTGACTTTATTCCAAAAATTTCTATTTTCTTCCGCACCTTTCCCAGTTTCTTGGTTGACTGGTGCATAGACACACATAAAAGTATACCTATCTATCCCAATCTTGCACTCACACCATACAATTCTTGAGTCCACGCATCCATAGTTTTTCAGACACTTCTTCAACCTTTCTGAAAAAATTACTGCTACCCCTTCCTTTTTCTTACGTTTATATCCTGCATCCAATCCAGACCAGACAACCCATCCTTCCCCACCCCACAAGTCATGCTCACTCTCACCATCCCACACTCCAGAACCCAACAGGTGCGTCTCACCCACCCCACACACATCCACACTTCCATCTTTAAGCTCTCGCATCAGACACTCTCTCATGCTAAAATAATTTATGCCATTGGCATTGAAGGCACAGACACGGAGCACGCTTTCCTTCACCCGAACAACGTTTCCGCCACTTTTCTGCTTTGTTCCTCCACCCCCGAGGGGGTCCTGGCCGGCAGCATACCGAGCACAGTTATTTCCCAGGAGGACTTGGGGCCCGGACATAATGCCTCCAAACAGGGCGCCGGATTGTCAAAAGTTTAACTAAGAAAAATTAAAAACTGATACTAACAGTAAAAAACATACAACACAGTAAAAATGAAAACACAAGTTAAAGAAGATAGGGAACACAAAAATATACAGGGAACAACAGAAATATAATTACAAGGGGGGTAATTTTTATAGTGGAAATTAAAAGAGGATTTAAAATAAAAACAAAGTGTGCTGCTGAAGAAAATAGCACACCCGCCCTCCCCTTTAGTTCCACTGTCAAGTAAAAATATTTTTTTTAGCAATTTAACAGGGAGGATTAAAATAAGGACGGTGTAATAACGAGGCTACCTCGAGAAGGCGGGGTAGGACTTACTTACCGTAACTAGTCACGGTAAGCTACAGAGGTGCGTTTTAGCAAGACTTTAACCAATACCGTACTTATACGCAGATGACAGGACCTCTAAACCTCATTGGTTATGAGTGCTTTTCAAGTAAAACCATAATCAATGGGAATAACATATTGTAGACTGGATGCTTATTTAATCTAGACAGAAACTATGCGAATAAATATTGATAACTCGTAATGAATGTTCGTAAAAAAAATTTTTTTTTTTTTTTTTTGACAGGCTGACATGGTAATCATCCTCGCTGTAGAATAAACGGAGTGTTGCCAATCTAGCACCTTTCCCGCTATATGTAGAGGTATATATTTGGATCTAGCAGCAAGTTTTAACATCTAACAATATATTTTCTGCCGAAATTCTAGATATTTCAGACATTTTGGAACGATATTCTAGAGATTGTGGACTTATTCTAGTGATTTTCGTCATTTATTATTTGTGAGTCTGGAATAAAGCATTATTATTAATCTGTCTGCCTTCTAGCGACTTTTGAAAACGGATCCAGCGGTATTTAGCCTCTTTACTTGGTAACCCTGGGCGCTCCCTAGTCCAAACCAAAGACGTGATTTTCCGGTCCCGTCGCAAGACCATCGTCGCAAGATCTACCCCGAAAACTGTTTTTCCGGTCCCGTCGCAAGCCCACCTTTAGCAAGCGAGACACCAATATTCTCTTGCGACGGCAAGAGAGCTCCGGAGCTGGGTTGACGGCAAGCTGAAACATCTCACTCAACTTGCTGTTTCTTCATTTTAATTTATTTCGGTATATTTGTTTATCCAAACATGATCTTATAATTTACTTGCCTATTATTAGCAAGTAGAGTAATAAGAGCCCACAGTAACGAAAATCCAATTGTTGATAATAAATTAATGTCGGACAGTACGCTTGGTTAGATTTTGTCCACAAAACAACAACAAACCCCAGCTGTGACAATGCTATTTACCAATTGTTTTTTCACATCAGAATTGCATTTATATAATCCTTATGATAATTAAAATGGCGGTAAATGTTATTCCGATGAAATGGAAGTTTGTATAGCCAAGCCTATATATTTGTAAAATGGTGCACTGGCTTGGAGCAAGCCTGTGTTGTTTTTCCCGTCGTGTGATGATCTTGCGATAGCTCGGTTGAGACGGTAGTCTTGCGACGGGACCGGAAAATCACGTCTTTGACAACTGTCAAAGTATCCGAGTCCGTCAGTCTCCCTTCAGACGTCAACGGTGATGGACGTACGAAGTGATGGCGGCACATCGCGTCACTAATGAAGGCTAAATGGACCATATGCTTTATATTTTCACTAGGATTCCCAAGCATAATTATTAGTTAACTCTCTGAGAACATATCAATTACACAAAATTATCTTGTGCTAGCCATAACACTACTATAGTATAAAAATAATGAAGTAGGCCTAGATATTCTACGTGCTTTTGCTGCTCATCATTACTCTGGTAACTGGTTGCAAGTAACGTAGACATTACTACTCTCTTTTTAGTGCAGAGGAAGGATAGGCGATGCATTATTTATATATATCTTTATGGTAAATCTTATAGGTTAATAGTAGGAAAGACAAAAATTGCACCTAACGAGTAGCCTACCTAATGAGCATACACTACACAGTATACATAGCCTACTGCATCTCATCTTGGTGTTAGATGATATTAGCATATGTATTGGAAAGCTTTATGTCTAAGCAGTAGGCTACAACATATTACAAGTTTAGCTCTGTCTGTTATTCAGGGTCTTAGAGCCAAAACAAACAAATAGGCCTACACAAGCTGTTAGCGTTATCGCTAGCTTCAACTACTGGGTTTTTTTTTTTTTTTTTATTATTATATTTGTTGTTGTTGTTGTTGTTGTTCCCCAGGCTGCCTGGCCGAACAGCCCCAAGGTCCTGAGCAAGGCCAAGGCCATAAACGAGCGCCCCCACAAAACCCTCCCTGCTTACCACTAATAAAGCCTGGGTGACCGAAGCCACTCTAAGCCAGGGAGCCGAGGAGGGCGCGGAAACGCCCGGGAAACCAAAGCTTCACCCAAAGCCCTGTGCCCCTCAGCAATTATGAAGGGAAAGTTGAGGAGAAAGGGAAAAATGTGACGCTTTGGCTCCCAATCTGCCAACTTTTAGGTTGGCAGTAGGGAGGTCAATCCACGGAAAAGACGCCGTCACTTGAGATCTAGAAGATATATAAGTAAAAGGAACACTCAGAGTAAGCTATGGGTATGGCAGAGATCGCTCAGCTCTCACTCTGATAGACCAGCCCATCACCACATGACTAGAACCCAATCCTCTCAGCATCAGCTAGGAAAGGCCCTAGAAAGCCGTCTTTGGCGGGGGGATAGCTCCCCTATTTCAACTCCTTTCGGAGTTGGGCACCCGCCCTTATTATATTATTATGTTTGTTGTAGCAATTTATCGGATTAGCGTTAACAAAGTTTACTTTTGAGTTAGTGAAATACCAGTCATCAAAGCCAACTTTTCGGTTTGTGTGGAGAGAGAGAAACCTGCGTTGTACGATATGTTATCGTACATCAGCCAACCCAGCGAAGTCGTCATAAATCGTTCGATATCTAAGTGATTATATATACTAGTCTAATTATTGTCCTATGACTATAGGGTCGTCAATACGGAAATATCCAGACCCTTGCATCGAATAGGGTTAAGGGCTGCTTCACTTGTCAAGTGAAGCACGTATAGTCCGATCTCAGGTCTTCCTTGGTCCACCCCTTGGTGCAGCTCCCTCCACAATCACAGACCTGCATTTTTTCACCCAATTTTCTTCATCCATTTTCTTCACATGTCCATACCATCCCAGTCTACTTGTACGCATCACCTCGCTAATACTCTTTATACCTAAACGTCTCCTCAGCTCAACATTTGTTATAATATCCTGTAGCCTGGCCCCACACACCCATCTCACCATTCTCATCTCATTACGCTCCATTCTGTTGACATCCTCTACTTTAACGGCCCATGTTTCTGAGGCATACGTCATTGCACTTCTAACACATGAGGCATACACCTTTCCCTTCAGGGGAAGAGGCATTCTTTTCATGGTCAGGATTGGCAGCAGTTCTCTGAACTTCCCCCAGCCACATCTAATTCTAGTAACAGTGGCAGCCTCGGCCCCACCACCGGCAGAGATGGTATCTCCTAGGTAACAAAACTTGTTCACCAGCTCCAATGACACATTTTCAAAATTTACAGCCACAGGATCATCACTTAACACAAGCTCGCCTTTGCTCACTACGCACTCAAATTTTTCTATTTCTGACTTATCCTTCGGCAGGGGTCCCTTTATTCTACTACAGCGCTTACTCCCATGGTGCACCCAGCGTCGACAGATGCTACATTGAATCGCATTAACGCCCACACCCTTTCCACACACTGCACATGGGTATGCACCGCTCTTTTCCACATTGCCTCGTCTCAATCTACAATGCATAACCTTGGTTTTGTTAATACTGACTCTTAAACCCTTGCTCACCAAGCCCTCTCTCCACTCTCTGAATTTGGCCTCAGCATCTTGCATACTGTCAGCTTTTAGGACTAAATCGTCTGCATAAAACAGTTCCAACGGGAGTCCGCCTCTAAAAACTCTAGACAGTGCCTCCAGGACCATAATAAAGAGGAGGGGGCTTAACACTGAACCCTGATGGACTCCAACACGGACTGCGAACTCATCACTCAGTACACCCTTCACCCTCACCGCACTTCGCGAATCCTCATACATCTTCATTATCACACGCACCAGCCACTCTTCCACACCAAGTTTCCTCATAGCCAACATCTCTAGGCACCCTGTCAAAGGCCTTCTCCAGGTCTACAAACACAAAGTAGAGCTCCCTGCCTTTAAGTAAGTATCTTTCCTGTATCTGCCTGACTATGAAGATAGCATCGGTTGTACCCCGTCCTGGCATAAAACCAAACTGCATATCATCAATGGAGCTGCCTGATCAAACCCTCAAAGACTCTCTCACAGACCTTCATGATTTGGTCAAGCATTTTCAGGCCCCTATAATTTCCTTTATCTAGCGCATCCCCTTTTCCTTTGTATATATTTACTATTACACTTTTGAGCCTATCCTCTGGGATTTTCTCATCTTTAATAATGGTGTTTATCAACTCAGTGACTAAGTTGACACCAGTCTCCCCTGAGGCTTTTATCATCTCAGCAACAATGTCAGAGCACCCTAGCGATTTGGATTAGTTATTTTGTCTTTTTACTGTGTTCGTATATGTTTTGGTTTGTTTATTTTGCAAGTTTTACATTATAAATGCAGTAATACTGTACCATATTTTCTTAGAAGTATTGCTTAAGCTTGCTAAGTGGTATTGCTTATTTTATATTATTTACCTTGGTTGACTTAAGGTTCTCCCGAGCTTCAAACAAATCTGTCTCTTGCGCTGACAACCTCTCCTCCATGCGGCACTTCTCCTTGGTCAGGCGATGGATCTATAACATGACATAATATTGACATTATTATAGGATACAGGTCTCTCTCACTATCCGATGTCCTGATTTACAATATTATTATATTTTTGTTGGTGTTTGGGTTTGGGTTTTGGCTGGTCCTAGAACGCATCCCCATTTACCCCATTAATTTTAGGGTTTGTTATACAATTTTTCTATCTAAGATCCGGTTTTCAGGAACATAACCCGATCATAAATTGAGGGAGATCTGTATATGTGACAAACAATCAAATTTCCTCTGGAATACTGCTGAGCCACAGAGATTTACATCACAGGTCCACATTAATGTGTGAGTGAGATAGAACACCAAGGGGATAGAGCTTGTTTAGTACACTTCATGGGCATTGTCACTAAAGGCTAATCAAGACCTCGGACCACCTCTACGTTTACATTGACAACATATGGATTCCAATTTTAGAGTTATCTGGATGGTGTCCTTTCAACTAGTAGCAGACCTCTGGATTCAAAGGCTGGGGTGACCTGACTGCCAACTGTCAATCCCAGAAGGGACTTCACAACAGTCAGCATGTATCAGCCTCATATTTATACTGCTTGGTGAAACAGAGACACAGGGTGTTAGGAGATTTGCCCAAATGTCTCTTCCCGAGGGGGAATGGATCTACGAGTACAGTAAGTATAAATAACATGAACTGACTGTATCACAGTATGTTACATAAGCAGACTATATAATTGTATGTCATGTTTTCCTATGCATAATATATTTACTACAATCTTTGCATCTACATGAATTATAACAGCTACCCGGTACCGGTATATCAAATATTGATCAGTTCGTTATGATATGAATATTCTACATACTTAATATTATAAGATAATATTCCAAAAAAACATAAAATATATATTTAAAGTGGCAATAATAGGCTACTCTAGTACAGTAGATGAGCTGACTGTACCTGTTCTTCCAGAGCATTACATTCTCGGATGAGGCTGAGGACTTGTTCATGAGCATGACCACGCTCTTCCTCTGCCATCCTCTTCTTCTCATGTGTCACCCTCACCACCTCCCTCAACTCCTCAGCCTGTACACAAATATATATTTTTTAAGACTATTTTTACATTACTGTTTAGCTGATCAAATGATTGTTAGAGATGACAAGCTACAAGATAAAAAGAAAGGCAAACAGCAGTGTTGCAAGAATTCAAATACAGTACTGTATATTCAAATTCAAATTCAAATAATTTTATTTCCACTAAGAAGTGGTTATTCTTTACAGCTCCGACTAAAATATTTGTCAACATAAAATATTACAAAAGTCAAGGGTAAGATACATAGCTATCACAAACCAATGCAGTTGTGTCAAAGTACTAAAATAACAGTAGCTTATGTTATAGATGTGTTGATTAAAAGGAGGCTTATAAGTTTACCTTTAAAATCAGATAGAGCACAAGCATCTGTATTGTTGGAAGACAGGTTGTTCCACATCTTTGGTCCTATGACATTCATACTTCTAACTCCAGTATCTGTTCTAGTTCTAGGTGCATAGAGACAATTTTGTTGTCTGGTTGTACTATTGGTTATGTCACTAACAGTAGGAAATATCTTAAACCGTAACCACTTGGCCATGAGCGGATATAAGGAAAGCAACCTTAGTTCTTATTTAAAGAACCAGGTTACAGTCTCGTTGAGGACTATGCCTTCGAACACGTGGTGAGTTTTTAGACTTCAACCATAACTATTTTACACTTTCCCCCCACCACCTCATATAAGTGATACGATTTTCAATCGTCCTGGTACAGTACTATTATGGAACCTATCTGAATGACAAATATCTAATGATAAGTCGGACAGGTTGGGAGAGAGGTATCCTGACCAGGATTTGAACCCACTCACCCCTGGTATGTTTGGGAGAGCTGGGCACCGTAACCACTTGGCCATGAGCGGATATAAGGAAAGCAACCTTAGTTCATATTTGAAGAACCAGGTTACAGTCTCATGGAGAACTATGCCTTCGAACACTTGAGACGTGATTTTCCGGTCCCGTCGCAAGACCACCGTCTCAACCAAGCCACCGCAAGATCATCACAAGACGGGAAAAACAACACAGGCTTGCTCCAAGCCAGCGCACCATTTTACAAATATATAGGCTAGGCTATACAACTTCCTTTTCATCGGAATAACATTCACCGCCAATTTAATTATCATAGGGATTATATAAATGCAATTCTGTTGTGAAAAAACAATCGGTAAATAGCATAGTCGCAGCTGGGGTTTGTTGTTGTTTCGTGGACAAAATCTAACCAAGCGTACTGTCCGACATTAATTTATTATCAACAATTGGATATTCGTTACTGTGGGCTCTTATTACTCTACTTCCTAATAATAGGCAAGTAAATTATAAGATCATGTTTGGATAAACAAATATACCAAAATCAATTAGAATGAAGAAACAGTAAGTTGAGTGAGATGTTTCAGCTTGCCGTCAACCCAGCTCCGGAGCTCTCTTGCCGTCGCAAGAGAATATTGGGTTCTCGCTTGCTAAAGGTGGGCTTGCGACGGGACCGGAAAAACAGTTTTCAGGCTAGATCTTGCGACGATGGTCTTGCGACGGGACCGGAAAATCACGTCTTTGGTGAGTTTTTAGACTTCAACCATGACTATTTTACACTTTTCTCCCGCCAAGTCGGCCAAATGATACGATTATTAATCGTCCTGGTACTATTATGGAACCTCTCTGAATGAAAAATATCTAATGATATGATCTAATGATACAATTAAAAATTGCATCACTTAGCCGAATTGGCGGATTGTAGGAAATCGTATTTGTGTCGCGAAAGTAGGCCAAAAATTTGATTTTTGCATTTTTGATGGCTTTTGTACCCTAAGATACTGTATGAGCCTAAATTCATTAAACCTTATAATTATCAATGGACTCCCCATGCTGTATAAATTCCAAATATATTAGTGGTGTAATTGTGCGCATTCTCAATTTGGCACAATTGAATTAATATTTTAAATTTCACTGAATCATATACAATAATTTTAATGAGAAAGATATTCTGATGACACCATTGGAAAGTGTGTACAAAATCTTATCTCATATTACAAAATTTATTACTTTGAATATAACGAAATTGTGACGAGTTGAACACTGAAAAACGATGATTTTTTTTAACAAACAACTTTTAAGTATAAAAGATTTTTTTTTCCCAGTTTCATACAGTCGTATATTGTAGTATGGATTTTTTTTTTCTTGTCATGTATAACTCCTTACAGTAAACGCGATTATTGTGGGTTTAAGCAAAGCGATAATAAATTGTTTCATTGCACAACATTCACTTAATTGGGAGCCTAATGAAACAAAGGAGCCCTCATATACTGTACAGTAACTTATTGTAAGTTTCTTCTGCAGCTCAGGGGTTAAGCTTAGAAATTGTAGTTACTAAAGTTCTTTCCTAAACTGTGTAATACAATTTGAAAACACTATGATACCAATAGTTGCTGAGATACAGTATTATAAGGATAAACTAAATTTACAAAAATACAGTCACAAATTTGATATTTTATTTTAAAGCTTATTTCATTTCTTACATACCATACAGTTAACAAACATTCTTACAAAACCCATATTGCATCACCCGTAAATGTATATACAGTACTATAGTACCTGACTGGTGGAAGAGGCTATTGATACATAATATACTCCAGACCTTCAGCCTACCAATAGTTGCTTAGGCAAGATGTAAAAACTGCCTGCTACAAAATATAGTAGAAGGTTTTCCTTCATGCAGTATAGCCCTATGGATTGTAAAACCCATATATAAGTCATTTCATACAAAACTCCTGGAATAGAACCAGATGCATAAAGAAATCTATGAATATTATATACATATATAAAAATATAAACAGGTATTCAACCATGAAACCAGCATACTAAACTCTGGATTGACCTGAATACCACCACTTTATTTTGTATTTACATTGTATTATTATTATTATTATTTTTTTTTTCAGGGCAAGATTATGATATAAAACAACTACTGTACCAGTAAATATATACTGTACTACAAATACCGGTCATCCAGTATATTTTTGGTGATAACCACTTTCTGTTGTGGCCCATTGCAACATTTGGGGGCCCATGGAAGGCCCCTCCTGTCCACACATAGATTTTAATGAGTGCTCATTATTCCTTACTTTGATAATACAGTATATTAATAATATGGCTTAAAAACGAACATCAATGTTTTCAGATAGATAGCCAAGAAAAAAACGTTCTAACTTTTGAATCTACATCAAAATAATGAGAAAATAAAACTTGACAAATTACATTTTCTGCAATCTGGACAACTTCCATGAAGTGAATTAGTCACTCAACAGAAATGTGGAAGAATATAAATGTATTTAAAAATCATGTGTAGCTAATATACATGGATATGAAAATCTATATACAATATTGGAAAAAGTAGACAGAAATAGCAGATAAGACATAGAAACAGTGATAGACTGGCTAAAGTAGCAATAATGGAAAATAGTGGTGGTGGAGGAAGAAAGTTGTGAGAAGGGATAGGGCCCACTCGTTTCATTTAGTTCAATGGCTAGTAGGATTTTTCTGGCCTAAATTACGTCTAATTAAATTAAAATTAGTATAAATTAAGTAAGATAAACCATTACACTGTACATCATCTGTCAATGCTTACATGTACATAAATTAAGGACAGATTAAAGAGATTGAAGTAAGTGACAGGACGAGGGTTTGATTACGACACTGAGTGGAATGTTAGTGATGTACAGTATGTAGTTTTGTTTAATTTATCCACTCGATCTTTGCACTCGATAATTTTGCATTTAATAAAAGAGTAACAAATTTTATCTCCATTTGACTTATTGTTAAAACATTACTTACCTTTTAAGGTTATCTAATTAACCTTACAGGTATTTTTCCTAGCCCCGGGCTTTTGACATTTATCATTATATTAAATAATCACATAATTAACCCGGGAACGGCGAGGGGGGGGGAAATGAACTAGCTCCCCATGGGCGAGCATATGGGCTCCATTCAGGCCTATAATAGTCATTTTACGATAAATATCGTTATTACCTATTCATATGAGCCTATTTTACCTTCACTATGAAGATAGTAACCTGTAGCAACAATCAAACCAGTGAAAATATCATTTTTCTGGTCAAAATCGCGAATATAGATGGACCAGCCCATTCATGAATTTTGGAGAAAATTGAGGCAACCCCTCCCTCCACGAGGCCTCAAGCCACACTGAGCCTACTCATACACACACTCGCTTGTGTAACACACCTGCTAGGCACGTAAGCACATCCCCCACACAGTTTGCTAATGTTAGCACAAAAATATACCAACAAATTAGGGGATAACAGGGAAAATAGGTGATAATTGAAGGGGGAGGGGAAAGGGAGGAAGGAGGGGATGTGGAGGAGTGATATGAGGTATAGGGAAAAAAAATAAAAAATAAAAATAAATTGTTTAGTGCTGTTTAAATGGTATATTTAGGCCTCCCTCTTAAGAGCTTTGCCGCCGTCGCCCAGTAAAACCTCTTAACCTCTGAAGTGCGCATGGGGGGTATGAGACACCACACTCCTGTGCCGACATATTTGAGCTGTTCCCATCACTAACATCGTTATTTTACCATAAATAGCATTAATACTTATCCATATGTGCCTATTATAGGTTGATTATAAAGGTATTAACCTGTTACAACAACAAAACAAGTGGAAACAGCGTTTGGATGGTCAAAATCGGCGATACAGGCCGGGAGTTACATAATGTATGGCTGAGGCAACCTCACTTCCCACCACTTTTCTCCACCTCTGGAGAGAGACTGTCGATCGATACTCTCTCTCTCTCTCTCTTGCACTTGCTTGCTAACAGTGATGACAATGCCCTGCTTGCAACTCGCTAATGTTAGCACGAAAATATACCACAGAATAAGGGAATAACAGGGAAAATAGGTGATAACTGAAGGAGGGGAGGAAAGTGGGGAAGGAGGGGAGGTGGAGGAGTGATATTTTGCATGGCCCAGGGGCAATAAAAAAAATAAAATAAAAAAAATAAAAAAAAATAAAAATTGGGGGGTGTTTTAACCCTCTCACCACGGAAGGGCTCTTGAACGCCCATAAAAAAGCATATAACAGGTACCCGGAAGGCCTCTTGAATGCCCAGTGGTTGAAAGCCTGTGAGCTTCGTGTGCGAGGCGTCGGTCCGACGCATGTAAACAACAGCCGGCTGGACCGACGCCCCGCATCTCCGGCCACAAGAAGGAGAGCGTCGCTTGTTCGTGTGTGCCTGTATGTTGTTGTTAAGTATCGAATAGTAGTGTAAAGTGGCTGTTTTGGCCATAAAGTTATCTCCAATGAAATCATCATCACAGCTCAACCAGTTGACTTAGAGAGCTCTACTTAATGCCATTCTACAGGTAAATAACACAGCTACGCTTGGGGATGCGCGGGAATGCGGGAAGCAGTCTGATTAACAAATATACGGTAGCCTAGCCTAGACGTTTTTCGGCCAAAACACCCGGGTTTTGAGGAATATATATATAATACATAGCCGGGGCTGGAGGGTTAAATGGATTTTTTTTTTCCCTGACTCTTAAGAGTCTTCCCGCAGTCCGCCGGGGGAACTCTTAAGAGTCTTCCGGCAGTTCCCGGGTTAAGAGCTTTTCCGCCGTTTACGGGTTAAGCATCTTGAGAATAATAAATTAATCAGTGATAGGCAATATGGTTTTAGACGATGTCGATCAACTGCAGACATTCTTTGCCTTCTTACGCATCAAATCAACCAAGCTACAGACCAACATGGTGAAACACATACAATAGCACTGGATATATCAAAGGCATTTGATAGAGTCTGGCATCAATCCTTATTGTCAAAGATGTCACACTACGGCCTTGCATCATTAGTTCCACTAATTTCTTCTTATCTTCATAACAGAAAAATATGTGTAATGGTAGATGGCCTTTATTCTCAATTTCACTCAATAAATGCTGGTGTTCCCCAGGGATCAGTTTTGGCCCCAACTCTGTTCCTCATTCATATCAATGATCTCATATCTACCACTCATAATCCAATACATTCCTACACAGATGACTCAACACTCCACAGTTCCTTCACATTTACCAATTCTTTCACCCAACCCGATCTTATAAATTCAAAAATAAACACTGCAATTTCTCTGAACCAGGACCTTTCTAGAATTAATGAATGGGGACAAAAGAATCTAGTTTCCTTTAATTCACAGAAAACCAAGTACATTCAATTTTCTAACCGACAGAATTGGGCGGGTGCCCAACCCCGAAAGGGGTTGAAATAGGGGAGCTATCCCCCCGCCAAAGGCGGCTTTCTAGGGCCTTTCCTAGCTGATGCTGAGAGGATTGGGTTCTAGTCATTTGGTGATGGGCTGGTCTATCAGAGTGAGAACTGAGCGATCTCTGCCATACCCATAAATTACTTTTACTTATATATTTTCTAGATCTCAAGTGACGGCGTCTCTTCCGTGGATTGACCTCCCAATCTACCAAGATTGGAAGCCAAAGCGTCACATTTTTCCTTTGCCCCTCAACTTTCTCTTCATAATTGCTGGGTGGGTCTTTGGTTTCCCGGGCGTTTCTGCACCCTCCTCAGCTCCCCGCCATGGAGTGGCTTCGGTCACCCAGGCTTTATTGTGGTCGGCAGGGAGGGTTCTGTTGGGGCGCTCGGTTATGGCCTTGGCCTTGCTCGGGGCCTTGGGGCTGTTCGGCCAGGCAGCTTGGGGAACAACAACAACAACCGACAGAATCTCACTGACTCCCATATATTTTTTAATGATGTAAATATTCCCACTTCCCCTAGTATTGACATTCTCGATGTAACATTAACTACTAACTTGAGTTGGACACATTATGTTAGAAGCATTGCTAAGAATGCCTCTAAAAAACTGGGACTCCTGTACAGAGTTCGAGAATTCTTCACTGACGAGCAGTTGGCCGTAATATATAAAAGTCATGTGCGTTCTCAGATGGATTACTGTTCACCTCTGTGGAGTGGAAGTGGAGTGGTTGCATTGAGGCAGTTGGACAAAATTCAAAATAAAGCTATTAGATTAATCAATAACCCTGCAATCACACAGGACCTTCCTACATTATCCATACGAAGAAACGTTGCATCCCTTGCATTATTCTACAGATATTTTCACAGCAATTGTTCCGAGGAACTTGCTTCAATTGTGCCGCCTCTCCACATCTTTCCCCGTAGAACTAGGGCAGCTGAGAGCGCCCATGAATTTACACTTTCTCCTCCACAATGCAGAACTTCTGCTTATCAAAATTCATTTATCCCTAGAACTACAGTACTACTCTTTGGAATTCACTTCCCTCGAGTTGCTTTCCACAAACTTACAATCTACAAAAGTTTAAATCCAGTTGTTACAAACATTTTATGAATGGAGGATGCCTTTAGGCACATGGACTTTTTTGTTTTATCTGTGTTTTTCCTTCCTCCGTTCATTGTCTCTTTAAAAAAAATAAAAAATAAATCATCAATAAAGTTAATTTTTTCTCTACAGGAAAGGATTAGGGATAAAAAAGTTCTTGATGAATGCAGTTATTCACACAGAAAAAAAAAAAATTACACCACCAACTCTTCCGTAGCTTTTTTCATCTTCCTGCAGGGGTCGCTGCATCCCTACGCCAAAATAAAAAAAAATTGGAGAAAGAGTTAAGTTAGTGTAGGCTGTGCAGCATTTGTGGTTCTATGTAAGAAAGCAAGAGTGTGTGTATCTTAAGATCAAGCTAGAATTGCTCTTTGTGTAACTGAGGTACAGCAAAGGAAACCAGGTGGTGAAACAGGATGTCTAGCAATCCTTATACTCCACCTAAGGCTCTCCCCGGAGTACTTCCCTAAACGACTGGTGCCTACAGCCTCCTCCCCTCAAATGGTGGTCTCAAATATGTATACATACATACATACATAAAATTTTAAGACTGAGTGTTCCACACATAAGTGCAGTTTCAGTCTCTTGTCCTAATGGTGGCGTTCCAGGCAACCCTGTTAAGGGCTGCTTCACTTGTCAAGTTCTTGGATTTGAGATCGGCGCGTATAGTCCGATCCCAGGTCTTCCTCGGTCCACCCCTTGGTGCAGCTCCCTCCACAATCACAGACCTGCATTTTTTCACCCAATTTTGTTCATCCATTCTCTCCACATGTCCATACCATCCCAGTCTACTTGTACGCATCACTTCGCTAATACTCTTTATACCTAAACGTCTCCTCAGCTCAACATTTGTTATTCTATCCTGTAGCCTGGCCCCACACATCCATCTCACCATTCTCATCTCATTACGCTCCATTCTGTTGACATCCTCTACTTTAACGGCCCATGTTTCTGAGGCATACGTCATTGCACTTCTAACACATGAGGCATACACCTTTCCCTTCAGGGGGAGAGGCATTCTTTTCATGGTCAGGATTGGCATCAATTCTCTGAACTTCCCCCAGCCACACCTAATTCTAGCAACAGTGGCAGCCTCGGCCCCACCACCGGCAGAGATGGTATCTCCTAGGTAACAAAACTTGTTCACCAGCTCCAAAGACTCATTTCCAAAATTCACAGCCACAGGATCATCACTTAACACAAGCTCGCCTTTGCACACTATGCACTCAAATTTCTCTATTTCTGACTTATCCTTCGGCAGGGGCCCCTTTATTCTACTACAGCGCTTACTCCCATCGTGTACCCAACATCGACAGATGCTACATTGAATTGAGTTAACGCCCACTCCCTTTCCACACACTGCACATGGGTATGCACCACTCTTTTCCACATTGCCTCGTCTCAATCTACAATGCATAACCTTGGTTTTGTTAATATTGACTCTTAAACCCTTGCTCGCCATGCCCTCTCTCCACTCTCTGAATTTGGCCTCAGCATCCTGCGTACTGTCAGCTATTAGGACTAAATCGTCTGCATAAAACAGTTCCAACAGGAGTCCGCCTCTAAAAACTCTAGACAGCGCCTCCAAGACCATAATAAAGAGGAGGGGGCTTAACACTTAACCCTGATGGACTCCAACACGGACTGCGAACTCATCACTCAGTAGTCAGTACACCCTTCACCCTCACCGAACTTTGCGAATCCTCATACATCTTCATTATCACACGCACCAGCCACTCTTCCACACCAATTTTCCTCATAGCCCACTGCACAACATCTCTAGGGCAGGCACCCTATCAAAGGCCTTCTCCAGGTCTACAAACACAAAGTAAAGATCCCTGCCTTTTAGTAAGTATCTTTCCTGTATCTGCCTGACTATGAAGATAGCATCGGTTGTACCACGTCCACGTATAACATACCTAGTAGAGAACTTAAGTGCATTCTCTAGAAGACATTGGTTTTACTGCGCAAGTGGTACCAATAAAACATAGTCGCTCTGAGAACGGATAAGATATATTACTATAAAGCACTATGTTAGATACGTAGTGGCTACTTACAAATATGTATATTTGGCCCCCTGGGGGCTTAAAATATCAAGAAGGCATGTGGATGGCAAGCAGAACAAGAACCTCACAGATATGCTCCCTTAACACTGACCTCAGCTTTGTTTATGGTTGACTCACCAAATGCAACTCAAGGCAAGATAAAAGGTGGGAAGAAATGCACGTGTCCATTGATGTGACCCGGGGCTAAAGGGTTTAGCACATACAATTTTTCTTGAAAACTTGCATAATCCCAAAACTGGCAAACCTTTGGTTACTATGACTCTGCATTTGTAGCTGAGCACCTGCAACTTGTATCTAATTATACCATACTGTATTATATACCAGTATATATAAGAGAATCGGAAAAGTATATCACCATCTAAATATATTATTAGATAAACATATATTTTACATTAACAAATCAACAAATATATTCTATATTATTAATTCAACAACTATATTCGAACTAAATAGTTAAGTATCTCAAACCAAGAATTCACTCTTACAGACAACTAATAATATTTGTCCAGAAGCTAATAAGGGGTGAATGAAAAGATACGAGAATGGATGTTATCAATTTGTTGACTCTTTGTCATTAAGTTTGTGTGTGTTGGTGGGATGTTATTTTGTTCAATTCCATTTTTTTTTTTTTTTTTTTTTTTTTTTTCTTCTATGTGATTGAGGGAGGCAAAAGGCATAACTGCCTATAGCGAGTGCCTCCCCCATAGTTGAAAGAGTGACAGGGCCAAAATCAAGGGACGTTCGAGCCAAAATGCCTGGACACACGGAGTTTGAAGCAATTTAAGTCATAGGAAGAGGGAAAGACTGATTCTGGGAGAGAGTTCCAGAGCTCAGCTGTTGAGTAGAATAAAGTTTGAGAGTAACGTTTCACTCTTGGGTTGGAGAGTTGCACAGAGTAGGGGTTTTAGCATTGCTGAGGAATCTGCAAAAAAATAATAAAATAGATCTATACACCATATTTTTCGGGTTGAGTGAGAAACAGGGTATTGACAACTGAACTATGTTGTCAGATGGTTCAAACATCATACACTTGGCCACTCTCAGGCTTCACCAGTTGTATATTACCACTGACTTTACCATCAGTATTATCAACTCTGTTTGGGGAACTTTGTGGTATTGTAAAATTGGGCTGAAAACTACTTGTGGTCTGATTACTGGTGAGTGTCTTGGGTGATTGTATGGAAACTGATTTACCACTACTAGAGGACAACACATCTGGGATGGAGGCATTAGAGGGTGTCTGACAGGCAGCTTCTTGGTCATAATCAGGTCCACCTCTCACATCAGGAAGAATATTAGTCTCTGTTTTAGCAGCACAGTTGGACAAGTCTACAAACTGAAAAGCAGGATATATAGAGGTGCATTATTAGTTTCAATAACATTCTCAGAGCATCATTCAAGGACACTTTGCACGCAGTGTTAGTATTGATCATTAAATAAACAGCATGATGCGTAGTTATAATCAACACATTGTGGTCAACACAGTCATGCACTTGACACAATATTATGTGCCTCAAAACTATCACAAAGGATGCTATTAACTTGAGAGATAGTGGTAAGAAAGATAATTGGAAAGAAAGGGGTATGAGAGAATATGATGCCAATAACTCACATCTGGCTGGAGATGACACCGTAGCTGGTCACAAGCCCTCTTGCTGGATACCAGGGCATCCTGCAGGGCACTGATGGTTACTCTCTGATCATTCACCTGTCAACATACAGTAACATCATTATGTGCAGTCAGTGCATTCTAAAAATTAGCCATAATACAATATGCTATCATGTAATTTAGGGACCTTTACCGAGGAAGAAGTTGGAAGTTGAGAAATTTGTATGCATAGTATGCAAAGGTGAGCTGTGTTCAATGACCAGCTCGAGAGTGTCAACTTTGGCAATGAGGCACTGGAGATGGTGGACAAGTTTTGCTACTTGGGAGATACCATCTCTGCCGGTGGTGGGGCCAAGAATTAGATGCGGCTAGGGAAAGTTCAGAGAACTGCTGCCATTACTTCCCATGAGAAGAATCCCCCTCCTCTTGAAGGGAGAGGTGAACCCTTCATGTGTCGGTAGCTCAATGACATAAGCTTAAGATATGTGGTCTGTCAATGAAGATGATATCAACAGAATGGAACCCTACAAGATGAGAATGGTGAGATGGATGTGTGGGGCTAAACTGCAAGATGGATACCTAGTGAAGAGCTGAACAGACAGTTAGATATCAAGAGTATCAGTGATGAGATGCATACTAGCAGGCTTGGATGGTTTGGGCATGAGGAGAGGATGGATAAACTAAGTTGGTTGAAAAGATACAAGTCCGTGAAAATGGAGGGAGCTGCACCAACGGGCAGACCAAGAATGACGTGGGATCAGACCATACGTTCTGATATCGAATTACAGAACCTGACAATTAAGGCAGCTCTGAACAGGGCTGCCTGGAGCACCACCATTAGGACGGAAGACCAGAACCACACTTCATGTGAAGCATCCGGTCTAAACAATTTATGTATGTATAAATACATAAGGAGAAAGCAGAGGTGCTGGGGAAATACTTTGGGGGGATACTAACAGTAGAGTCGGATGATGCAGTGCCAAATATTCCCATCAAACAGGCACCTGCACTAGAACTAAGAGTTTTCCCATGCTAGAATAAGAAGGGCTATAGAAAAAATGAACAGAAGTAAGTCCCCGGGACCGGATGGGATACACCCAAGAATCATAAAGGAAGGTGATATGTTAGTAGAGCCATTGAAAATTTTATTTGAGGTATCGTTTAATACAGGACAAATCCCGATGGACTGGAGAGAGGCGAACATAACAGCTATATTTAACCTAACAAGTGCGCATGGGGGTAATTGGAAACGTCCCCCTGTGCTGACGTATTTGAGGTGTTTCCGTCACTAAAATATTAATTGTACCATTAATAGCATTAATACTTATCCATATGCGCCTATTATGGGTTGATTATAAAGGTATTAACCTGAAACAACAATAAAACGAGTGAAAACAGCGTTTGGATGGTCAAAATCGGAGATATAGCCCGCGAGTTGTATAATGTATGGGTGAGGCAAGCTGCTTTCCCGCCAATTTCCCCCAAGGCCACTGAGACACAGTTGATCGATACTCTCTCTCTCTCTCTTGCACTCGCTTGCCATCAGTGATGACAACACCCTGCTTGCAACTCGCTAATGTTAGCACGAAAATATACCTCAGAATAAGGGAATAACAGGGAAAATAGGTGATAACTGAAGGAGAGGAGGAAAGTGGGGAAGGAGGGGAGGTAGAGGACTGAGATTTTGAATGGCCCAGGGGCCAAGAAAAAATAAAAAAATACAAAAATAAAAATAAACAAAATATTTTTTTTTCGATGTCAAAAGTTGATTTTTGTTTTCACTCACTCTTAAGAGTCTCCCAGCAGTCCGCCAGGGGAACTCTTAAGAGTCTCCCAGCAGTTCCCGGGTTAAGAAGGGAAGGAGAAATGACCCAGGAAATTATAGACCAGTCAGTTTGACAAGTGTTGTGTGTAAACTAATGGAAACGGTAATTAGAGAAGGAATAATGGAGCATATGAAATCAAACCAACTTTTCAGTGGGAGACAGTTCGGATTCTTGCCGGGGAGGTCGACGGTACTACAGCTAATTAAGGTGGTAGATGATTGGATGCAAATTCTAGAGGATGGTGATGTAATAGACGTGGTATATTGTGATTTTATGAAGGCCTTCGATAAGGTCCCACATAAAAGGTTAATAGAGAAAGTTAGAAGCTATAATATAGGGGAGAAATGTGTGAAATGGATAGAAGCCTTCCTGAAAGATCGGAGACAGAGGGTGCTGGTGAATGGAATAGGCTCGGGGTGGAAGGAAATTACAAGTGGGGTTCCTCAGGGATCTGTGTTGGGACCACTACTGTTCGTTATATTTATCAACGACTTACCTGAAGTTGTTGTTGTTGTTGTTCCCTAAGCTGCCTGGCCGAACAGCCCCGAGTCCCTGAGAAAGGCCATGGCCACGATCGGGCTTTCCCACAGAGCTCTCATTGAGTGTAGATTGTGTTGTTGGCGTAAGTGGTTGTGTGAAATGCAGTCTTCTATGATGTGTTTAATGGTATGGGGTGCTGTGTTACATCCCGGGCAGGCGTCGACAACGGAGTCATCCAGTCTCTTCTGATAGCTCAGGAGAGCTGGATGGTGTCCGCATCTCAGCCTGGCCAGGTGGACTCTGTCTTAGGGAGGATTCGGAAGGATGGATTTATGGAGGTCGTGCATGCAGCTGCGTGTTGTCTGTGAGTGGTGGATGGATCGGTGAGAGATATGAGTATGGATGTGCTTCTGGAAGTTGGTTCGGGGTGGGCAGGGAGGGAGAGAGGACAATAATTGTGTGTGATACCGTGTGCTGGGTGTTGTTTTGATATTTCTTGGTGTCTGTGGGTGTGTTGCCATGTAGTTTAGTGGGTGATCTTGGTTCGTGGAGGCTGCTGCCAGGAATTGAGTGCCTCTCATGTCCAGATGGTCTTTGACTTTGAGAATTTTGGTTTCTTGATGTAGGTGATCTGTGGGTGAAGTAGCTGTGCAGCCTGTAATGATCTTCAGGGCTTTATAACCTGAAGTTATAACTAATGGAAGTGAGATATACCTGTATGCGGATGACACTAAGCTGTATAGAAGAGTGAGGAGTAAGGAAGATGTGGGTTTGCTTCAAGGAGATGTGGAGGGCATGAAGGGATGGTCTGAACATTGGTTAATGCCTTTTCATCCAAAAAAATGCAAGTACATGCGGATTGGGACAAGCAAGATAGACAAGGTAGGATACAGTATGTATGAAGCGATGGAGGAAGTGAATGCAGAAAAGGATATAGGAGTAGTGATAGACAATAAGTTAAATTTCTCAGAATATTTAGCGGAAAAGATAAACAAAGCCAATAGAATTGTAGGGCTGATAAGGAGGACATTTGTGTCACTTGACGAAGAAATCTTCAGGAATCTCTATACAGCGTTGGTTAGGCCGCACCTGGAATATGCGAACCAGGTGTGGGCTCCATATATGGTAAAGGATATAGAAGCAGTGGAGAAAGTGCAGAGGAGAGCTAGCAAGCTAGTACCAACGTTGAAGAATGCGGGCTATCAGTAGAGGTTGAGGACACTGGGGCTTCCGACACTGGCATATAGGAGAAAGAGAGGGGATATGATAGAGACTTTTAAGATAGTGTCAGGAAGTATGATGAGGATGTGTGTGAAGGTATCTTCTTGATGCGGGAGGGAACAAGAACGAGAGGACACTCAAAGAAAATTTACAAAGAAAGAAATAGGCTTGAGAAGGCAAAGAACTCATTTTGTGATAGAGTGGTAAATGAGTGGAACGCACTGCCCCAGTATGTAGTCGATTCCGAATCAATAAGGGAGTTTGAAAGTACAGTAAAAGTCCGTTAATCCGACGACCGATGATTCGAATCTCCCAATAGTCCGAATTTTTCAATTTGAGGCCAAATCCGAATTCACCCGATGGTCCGAATTTCAAGAAGTCCCAAAGTCCCCTTTTTGAGGCATTAGGCCACTCAAATGACACATAATGGAGCACACACATATCATATGTTCATGAATTCACTTTAAAAGTTTACCATTGTCATTGTAGCCTATTATCTACTTCAAAACATTCAGATTAATGGTCAAAGGAAGCTACTGATATAATCGTAAACACCTTCGTCTTCTTCTTCTTCCACATCGTCTGCTAGAGAGTTTGTTTTGCTCTTGAACGCATCCTTGGGACGCTCCGATGCGCTACTGGCTTGCACCGCATTTTCGGCAAGCGCATTCAGTCTTGAGCTTGAAAATGCACCTTTGGACGTATTAGTCTTGAGCTTGAAAACGCACCTTTGGATGTTCCGATACGCTACTATTTATAGTTCAGTGATCGGAGCATCCCAAGGGTGCTTTCAAGACAACAAGACAAGGGTGCTTTCAATACAATATAATATAACAGAGCACGTCACAAAAGGAAAATCACAAAAGGAAAATTACAAGAACCTCTCAGGAAGTGCCGTTGTTAAGGCATTACTTCCCGAACCACATCTGATCTTCAAGAGCAAGACAAACTCGCTAGTAGACGGAAGAAGAAGACGTTTATATCAGCAGATTCCTTTGGCCATTAATCTGAATGTTTTGAAGTAGTTAATAGGCTACAATGACAATGGTAAACTTTTGAAGTGATTTCATGAACATATGATATGTGTGTGTGCACCATTGTGTCATTTGGGTGGCCTAATGTCTCAATGTTTTCGTCATACACAGGTTCATAGGGGTAAAGTCCGATAATCCGAAAAATCCACTAATCCGAACGAGAGCCGGTCCGCTGCCCTTCGGATTAACGGAAGTTTACTGTAATCTTGATAAAGCATGGGGAAGACAAGATTTGAAGTTTGATTATAAAGCAAAAATACAGAATAGTAAAAAATTTGCGTCTGCTACCGCCGCCGCCAACACCGTGAACGACCGCAGCAGTGCAAGTACAGGTACTGAGCTGGATACACAGGCCTAGTTTGCCTTTTTCCAGAGGATCTACTGTAAGAAACTGTAAAATAAAACCTTATATACCGTGACTGTGTACTCTGTTCTAGTCCTTGTCCTCCAGTTATATAAGATACATTGCACCCCAATGAATCCCATATTTGTGACCTTATGTAACTTTCTTATTATGCGGACCATGGATGGTTTAAATGAGTGCATAATTGGAGGGACTACTGTATAAATATATATCAAGATAACTATAAAAATGAAACATTTATTTTCTATTCATTCTATAATTCATTCATACAGTGGTCCCTCGCGTTTGGCGGGTTTCAGCTTGGCGAAACACAGTATTGGCGATAGGTTGGATATGGTACCAGAATCCGAATTTGGCACTTCAAATACACTTTTGGCAAGAATGCTGACGTCACGGAATGGCGTCGGCCCAGAATGCACCGCCCCCAAGCTCGTCTCACCAGGCCTAACTCTAAATAATTCATGGTAAATAAAATCTGTTATCTATTATCTATTGTTTTTTTTATTGCTGTTAATGTTTCATGTAGGCTACAGTAGAGCGCCGTATTGAGAGTTACTCTTAGGCCGAGGCTAGGCTATAG
Organism: Paralithodes platypus; assembly: GCA_032716605.1. Classification (NCBI taxonomy): domain Eukaryota; kingdom Metazoa; phylum Arthropoda; class Malacostraca; order Decapoda; family Lithodidae; genus Paralithodes; species Paralithodes platypus. Next base: position 33,456,639 of record CM064507.1, read on the forward strand.
ATAGGCTTAGGCCTACTCACAAAACCCTAACTGAGCTGCTTGGATAGCGAGAATATCCCAGGTATATTTCATAAACGTATATTAACAGAGTAATCTTGACCAAACCGATTTGTGAACCTCATATCTCTTGTGTTTTGCTTTGTTTATTGTGCCGAACAGTCCGCGACACACAAACACAAACACACACGCGCGCATCAGCTGACTCAGGGGCCCAATCGATAATTAATCAAAGAAGTGACCACGGATCCAAGACCAATTTCATTATTTTGCTCAATCGAAAAGCAGTTGGTATAGAAAATTCTAGTCTTCACCATTCACAAGGTAAAAGTGATTTATGCCTCCTGATATATATCTAAGCTACAGTAGGTTAGACCATTTCTTGGTCTGGCTAGCTAGTGACTTAGCAACTTGTTGCTAAGGTTATGTAGTTATTCCTTATCAATAAGACTATTCACAAGATAACAATGAGTTCTGCTGTCTGATATACATCTAACCTAGGTTAGGTCATTTCTTTGTGGAGATATATAGGCTAGGCCTATGTCTTCTATTAAAAACAGAGTAAGCAGACGGCGCCGAGTGTGTCTGCGATCGACGATGCGCATGCCGGGCGGTTTGAAAAGGGTGAACTCGGGCTTCGTCAAAGACTAATTAATGGATAATTTTCCCATTTAAAGTACTATCTACGTTTGGCGAAATACACTTTTGGCGATGGTTTGGCTAGACCAGGGGTCGGCAACCTTTTGACCATGATGTGCCAATATTATATTAATGCCAATTTATTTACTACCCTGCGTGCCAGGTTCGAAATTTTAAAACTTTGCAATATGAAATATTAATCACTACACCGATCCCAATTACAGTAGTAGGCTATACACATCATTGTAATTAAAGTAAAATACATTACACATACAGAATGTAAATATGCACATATTATTGTAGTAATAAACAAATAATTTATAGTTATGATAATATAGAAAACCGTAAAAATAATAATCAGGCTACACTAAAATGTGTATACACATACCATATTAATGTGATCCTTGCCCTTGCTTCCCTTTGGAGAGAGTTGATATTTGTGGTGAATATTTGGATACCTTGAGCTTCACACAATGTTCAGAATGATCTGTTGTAAGCTTGCTGCGGTGGGGGTTAAGGATGTGCTTCATGTGGGAAAATATCTGTTCATACTGATATGTAGATCCAAAGGCTGATAGCAATGCAAACGCTACTTTTTTCATGCAGTTGAATTTATCAGGCAGTGCTATCCAACAGCTGAGAATGGAGGCTCCATGATCATTCACAGTAGTTTCCAGTGTTTCTCGAAGATCCTTGAATTTTGAGGACCATAGTGAGGAGGCCTGAAAGTCGATTAACTGCAATTCCAACTCCTCAGTTTCCATCCACTCAATGAGAGACATGTCCAAGTCACTGTATTGAAAGTTGTCTGGTCTGATCAAAAATGAAAACACTGGGCCAATGTGTCGGAAATCTTGAAATCTGACTGAGAACTCTGACTCTAATTCATGCATGTACACTTCAATATCATTAATGTTGACTGGATGAATGCCAGAGAAGTTCTTCAAGTTTTTGAAGTAACGAAAAGTTCCTTGTTTAATATCCAACGAGTAAACATCAAGCTTTGCAACAAAGGCCTTCCAAGTTTCATACAAATCCATCAACGTTTGTCCTGCACCTTGCAAGCGAAGATTGAGGTCATTGAGATGTGTGGTGATGTCTGAGAGAAACATAAGTTTCACAATCCAATCATTATCCTCCAGTTCAGGGTAGTCTTGATTTTTTTCTGTTAAAAATATCTTGATTTCATCAAAGCATTCCACAAATCTCTCCAACACCTTCCCACAGCTTAACCACCTAACATTGTTGTGCAAGGGTATATCTTTGTATGCACTGTCCACCTCTTCAAGAAAAGACTGAAACTGCCTGTGTGTAAGAGAAGAGCGTGCAACAAGAAAATTAACTATTTTTGCTACAGTGGCCATCACCTTGTTCAGATCAGACTTCGAAATTTTGGCACATAGATTTTCTTGGTGAATGATGCAGTGCAATTTGTCAAATGTCTCGGCGTGCCATAGACAAGCACCATTAGTGCCAAGCCTGGCACTCGTGCCTAAGGTTGCTGACCCCTGGCCGCTAGACTAATTAAATCGCCAAATGCAAGGGACCACTGTACAAAAAAATTACTAATACAAGAGAGAGCTTACCTCTTTCTTCTTCTTATCCAGTTCACTTGACTGAGTTATAAGTTGATCATTAAGTCTTTCCAGTGTATTTGATTTTTCATTTAACTGGTGTGTCAGAGATGAGTTGTCAGCTTCCAGTTTCTGGATTAGGTCGGTCTTGTTCTCCACCTGAGGAAAATAAAAGCATGAATAACTAGTGTAGAAACCTGTTGATCTAGGAAGATCAAATTTAACGCAATTACTGCAGCACTTGTCATATGACAATTGCTTGGTTACCACTGTACCATACGGGGGTTTTGGACTAAAAGTGACCTTCATTCCCTGCAAATTTTCATGTATAAACAAGAGCTAGAATGTATTTCAATTATATATATCTGAAAGGAGAGAAATAGACCTTTCCAAAGACACCTGAATCATGTCTGTACGACCACTGGTTGCCATGCAACGATATTGCACAGGTGACGCTAAATCGGTAAAAATTAGCGAGTTTGAGCGGTTTTTGCTAACCACAAGTCTGTAAGGGAGTTGGAGATGTCTCCCACCGACGCCAGTGCGCACTTTGACTCACTTGCCTGCCTCCCTGGCCTTGTACTACACAGATTATCGGCAATAGTCATATGACATGTGCCGCAGTGATGACCGTATTTTATATACAGTATAACAGCCTGCAGTCATTGAGTTAAGGACAATTAATTATTAACCAAACCCATCAGTCTACAAAATTTCAGAAAAATTTCAGGGGCGTGCACTATGCTTGACTTGGATTATTTATTAAGGTGACAGTTACAATGTGGTGTACAATCTATCTGATTCTAGTTACATTATAGTTTATCTTATTGTACCAGTACCTCCCTACAATCAACCTAGTTGTTGCCCAATTCGGCCCTCCGCCACGACCATTTCAAAGTCCAAGTCTCTCACTCTTGTCCTCTGTAGCGGGGAGGACCTTGTACCCCTGAGACATAGGAGTGCAGACCTGAGAAGAGAGAAAGAGAGCCGGCATCTCATCCAAGTTATGACTTTGCTTCTATGCTGGCGCTTTATCTCCGATATTTGTTCAGCTAATAGAAGACACTTGCAGAAGGTCCCATTCCTCCCGACGATGAGAAGACCAGAGGAGTAAAGCTTCCTTGATCCCTGTTCAAAATTCTTTCTTCATAAGCGCGTTTTTTCTCACTTTCGTTTCTCAAGTATGCCGCCTTGTGTCCTCGCTCACGATATGTTTGTGCTCTTGGGTTGAAGATTCTGACTTGGATTATCGGTAACCCTATAATCTATTGTTGTTTATTGTTTCACAACACTTAATATTGCTACACATTAAATATTTGGGGGGTAAATCAGTGTTATGGCAGTATCAACAGCCCGATGGCGGCCATGGCCTTCCTTAGGGACTCGAGACTGTTCGGCCAGGCAGTCTAGGGAACGACAACTACATACTGTAAAAGCTATGTATCACTTGTTAACATGCATTTAGGATGAAACATTAGTGAATGATATAATCACCAAAAACTATTCAATAAATATGAAAAACTGTACAGTACTTCACAAATGGTGATTACTGTACTTACCTCTCTGCGCAGCCTCTCAGCCTGGCCATGTGTGCGACCGACCTCCAGCTGCAAGTTAGTCAACTGTCCTGTGAGGTAATGCATTCGTTCACCCTTCTCACCTCCGTCACGCCTCGAGTTATCCAGTTTTTGCTCAAGCTGTAATAAAAATTGATGAATAAATTTTCTAGTATGGATAAGTCCCATTCAACTTCATATGTCAATCCATAATTGTCTAAATGGGGTACGGAGGAATCAGCACTCAACAGAAGAGATCTATCTATATATTGCCAGACACCATGATCCTCGAAAGGGTGGCCACGAATGATCGCCCCCATGCACCTCTGTCCCCACCGCTTTCACGCATATAGGCCTACCTCTCAACTCCATCCTTCCACCTCACTCTTGGTCTTCCTCTCCCTCTCTGTCCTTCCACCTCACTCTCATACACTCTCATTCTCTCGCTTCCCATCCATTCCACATGGCCAAACCATTTCAAGGCGTTCCATTTCACACTTTCCAGCACATCCACACCACTCTTGTACTTCCTCATTCGTCTGTCTATCCCTTCATGAAACTCCACGTGTACTTCTCAAGTAACTCATTTCCACCACTCTCGCTCTTGATTTGTGTCTCTCCAACAACGTCTATGCTTCACTCCCGTATATCAACGTCGGGAATACCACACTATCATGCAAGGACTTCTTGAAATAACAGTAACAAGAGCACCGCAGTGTGCGAAAAACGGAATTTGAAGGTAAATGCGGGGAAGAGCAAGGTTATGGTCTTCGAAAGGGGTGAAGTGACTGAAGTCACAGAGTGTGAGGTGAAGTTGAACGGTCAGGCTATGGAGATCGTCAGCTCTTATAAGTATCTGGGCAGTGTGTTGAGTAAAGATGGGACTATGGATGAAGAAGTGCGGGAGAGGGTGCAACAGGGGAAGAACGTTGTAGGAACGTTGAAAGCAGTAACAAGAAAGAGGGTGGTCAGTATGGAAGTGAAGAAGTCCTTGCATGACAGTATGGTAATCCCGACACTAACTTACGGAAGCGAAGCATGGACGTTCGGGAAGAAACTCAGATCAAGAGTGAGAGTGGTGGAAATGAGTTACTTGAGAAGTGCGTGCGGAGTTACATGGAGGGATAGACAGACGAATGAGGAAGTAAGAAGGAGGTGTGGTGTTGAGGTAGATATGCTGGAAAGTGTGAAAAGGAACAATTTGAGATGGTTCGGCCATATGGAACGTATGGAAAGCGAGAGAATGACTAAGAGGGTGTACGAGAGCGAGGTGGAAGGACAGAGAGGGAGAGGTGGAAGGATGGAGTGAGGAAGTATATGAATGAAGGCGGTGCTGGTTGGGAGGAGGGGTGTCGACTGACTGGGGCCAGAGGTGCATGGGGGCGGTTCGTTCGTGGCCACCCCTTCGGGGATCACGGCGTCAGGCAATAATAATAATAATAATAATAATAATAATAATAATAATAATAATAATAAGAATGTTACTTATTTCTCACAAGCGCCAATTTTTCCGCAGAATTCACTGGCGCTCGAAAAAAAAACCCCACAAATCACTTAAATCAATGTATTTACCTAATTGTATTTACCTAATTGTAGTTTACAGGAGTTGAGCTAAGCTCGTGTTGTCCCGTCTCTCAGTCTACTTTTTATCCAATTTTTTCTTGAAAATATGGATGTTCCTTGCCCCTACCACCTCCTCCTCCAGCCCATTCCATTTGTCAATACATCTATAGGGGAAGCTAAACTTCCTGATATCGTTCTTGCAGGTAGGTCTTTTTACTTTGTAGCTGTGGCCTCTAGTTATTCCTGTATCCATAATTAATATATCCTCCCTATCCAGCCTCTCCAGCCCCCGGGTACATTTGTACATCATTATCATGTCTCCCCTCTCTCTCCTCTCTTTTAGACTCGGTAGATTTAATTTGTCTAGCCTCCCTTCATATGGCAGTTCTCTGAGACTTGGAACCAATCTAGTGACTGCTGTCTGGATTCTTTCTAACTTGTGAATATGCTTCTTTAGATGCGGGGACCACACCACTGCTGCATACTCCAATCTTGGTCTAATCATACTCTTCATAATTTTCGCTACCATGGTCTCATCCAAATAGTTCAGAGCAACTTTCATATTCCCGGCCATTGCATACATTCCGCTAAAGAGCTTGTTAATATGTTTCTCTGGCGACAAATTATCTTGTATAATCAACCCTAAATCTTTTTCTTTTTCGGCCTTGCTAATTTTATTATCTCCCATCCTGTACTCCCAATTTGGTCTATTCACACTTCTTCCCATATTTAACACATGACATTTACTTATATTAAATTTCATTTTCCACTTGGTGCCCCATTCGTATATTTTATCTAAATCCCCTTGCAGCTCCTCACAACTACTTTTATTTGTTATTTGTCTCATAATTTTTACGTCATCTGCAAACATTGACATGTAAGAGTTTATGCCTATCGGCAGGTCATTCACGTACATAAGGAACATGAGAGGTGCCAACACAGATCCCTGCGGCACACCACTCTCAACTTTCCGCCACGATGAGTAAGTTCCTCTAATGTTGGTCCTCATTTCCCTATCTGTTAAGTAGCTCTCCATCCATTTCAGCAAACTCCCCCTGACACATCCTAGCGTCTCAAGCTTAGATAACAATCTCTTATGTGGTACCTTATCGAATGCTTTGGAAAGGTCTAAGTAGACGCAGTCCACCCATCCGCCTCTTTCTTGGAGTACATCTATCACCCTACTGTAATAACATAGCAAACTGGTAACACAAGATGTCCCTTCTCTGAATCCAAATTGCTTTGGGGTTATTATTTTCTTTCTCTCCAACATTTTCATCCATCTCTTCCTAATTAGCTTTTCACAAATCTTGCATACAATACTAGTAAGTGAAACTGGTCTATAGTTTAGAGGGTCCTCAGGGTTTCCATTCTTGTATATCGGAATGATATTAGCTCTTTTCCATTCAACAGGAACCTGTCCTTTATCTAAGGAAGCTTGAATTATGTCCCTCACTGGCTCCACTAATTGCTCTGCACACTCTTTTAAAACCCAGGCAGACACTTCATCCGGTCCCATAGCTTTCCTTACTTCAAGTCCTCTCATTGCAGATAACAGCTCATCTCTAGTTATTTCAATCTTACTAAGACCACTCTCCAGTACTCCCGCCTGTGGTTCGTCAAAACCTTCCTCTCTAGTAAAAACTGACCCCAATTTGTTATTCATTACCTCACACATGTCCGATACATTTTCATACGTCCTAGCATTAACTCTTAATTTAGTAATTTGTTTCTTTACCTTCAACTTACTGTTTATATATTTATAAAATAATCTAGGGTCACTTTCACATTTATTTACTATGTTCTTCTCATAGTTCATTTTAACTTGCCTAATTATGTTAACATATCTATTCCTCTCCTGTTTATATTTATTCCGATTACTCTCAGTGTTCCTTCTTCTTAATCTAGCCCAAGCTGCATCACGCCTACCCAAAGCTCTTTTGCATTTCAAATTAAACCAATCTTTCTGCTTAGTAAAATTTCCAGTTTTATATCTTCCGACAAACAGATTGGTTCCCACTCTATAAATTTCGAGGAATCTACTATATTTACCTTGTACGTCCCGTTCCTTCAAAATAAGATCCCAATCTACTCCCTCTAAATATCTTTTCAAGGATACATAATCAGCTTTACTATAATTTAATCTGTCATTTATGTAGCTATTGTCTAATCTATTGGCATTACTCGAGGTCAACTTCCATTTTAGTAATAGGTGATCACTTTTACCTACAGGACATAGATAGTTTATATCACTAATTTCGTGAGGATCTTTTGTAAAAATCAGATCGAGTTTAGAAGGTTCGTTATTACCCCTCATTCTTGTATTTTCCTTCACATGTTGTGCAAGTACATTTTCCGTAACCAACTCCACTAGCCGACTTCCCCAAGATCTCTGATTTGGCCCTGCATCTCCCGATTCCCCAATCAACCTCACTACAGTTGAAATCTCCTACCAAGATCAATCGATTCTTCCTTAAAAGCAATCTTCTCAACGACTGAACCATATCCTCTACCATCTCCTCAAACTCCAACTCCCTCCATGCTCTGGTCTTTGGTGGCATGTAAGCTACTGCTATGTCTAGCTTTTTTCCTTCTATATCATTGAGTTCAACTGCCATTATTTCTGCCTTGTCATTATTTAACTCCACGTGCTTTGCTGTCATAGGGTTCTTAACTAATACTGCCACTCCACCTCCCCTTTTACCCTTTCTATCATTTCTCCATATATTATATCCTTCACTAAACACTATGTTGCTGTCAAAGTCCTGGTTCAGCTTTGTCTCTGTCAAACAGACTATCTGTGGTTGATCTTTTCTTAATATATTATCTAACTCTACCTTTTTACTGTTTATTCCATCTATATTAGTGTAGTAGCACAGTATATTTGAATCCACCTCCTTGTTTCTCTTCCCTCTCTGCCTCCACCAGGTTCACCTCCTCCTCCTCCTCCATCCCTTCCCTGACCCAGTTTCACCTCCCCCACTAATTCTATTCTCCTCCCCCCTCTCTCTCCCTCTGTTCCACCCTCTCCACCACATCCTGGCTCTCTCTCCGGTCCCCTGCTCCCTGCATTATCTCTCGCTCCGTCTCCTTGCTTTGACTTCGTACTTGTCTCTCTGTCTCTTTCCCTATCACTCCTCTTACTTTCGGTTCTTGGTGGCTCCTGATGTACCACTTCCTTACTTGCCCTTCCCTTATTCTCCAAAAAAATTTCTTCTTTTGCTCTTCAGACAACTTTCCATTCTCTTCATCAGCCTTAGCTTGGAGTTCCCTTAACTGTTCTCGTTCTTCTACACTTAGGTCCTTTTTTACCCTTATATGATTCAGCTCTGTCGAATTTAATTTCCAGCTCACATTGGCTACTGCTTCTGCTGTTGATCTAAACTTTAGTTCCACTCTTAGTGGTCTCATCTCGCCCTTCTTATATATTCCTAACCTTCTCACCTCCTCCAGTTCTTTTACCCATCCATAACCCTCGTCTAAGTAATCCAGTATCCCCTTGACTTTCACAACATCCCTTTCCTTTCTTACCTTCATATCTGCCAGGTGCTCTTCCACATCTCCAAAGATTACTACACACTTACCTCTATCTATTGTCTCTCTCACTACCTTCTCTTTCTTCTTTAAAACTTGCACTACATTTTTTTCAAACTCTTTCTTTTCCTTTTCTCTCTCTTCCTTCTGCTCCTTCACAATTTCTTCAAGGGCTACCATCGTGGCACTCTCTACCCTTGTCCACTCATTTTTTACCTCACTAATTCCTTTTACTTCCTCACTCAGGTGGCCCTCATATTCCTTAAGCTGAGCCTTGAGTGCCACATTTTCCGACGCTAACTCGTCTACTCTGGCCATCACTGCCTCTAGGCTGTCACTTACTGGCCTAGGCCTATCCACCCCGCTAGTAACGCCACACATATCGGACAAAACTTCTACTTTAGCCCCTAACTCCTTCCTCCAATTTTCCATCACTCCCCTCCATCTCACAAGACCCATTAATTGTTTTTTCATACTTGCCAACTGATCATCCTTGTCCTCGGTGATAAAGCCTTCAAATTCATAATCCTCCTCATCCCCAGCTAGGCTTTCACGCCTTCCCGCCATCGCGAGGTGGTCGTCTGCCAGCCTAAAAACAACAATCGCCCCACTATCCCATCTCACTCCAGGAACTGTTTTACTTAATCTATATTTTCAATTACTTGGAATATCCAATTAAATCTGAATTGCTCATAAAACACCTAATTACTTATTGAAATGCACATATAAATTTCCGGGACAACACTTAGACACTCCTATCAACTTCACACAAGGTAACTCATTATCGGAGAGCAGCTGCGAGGTGTTGACAGCTCGGAGGTCGGCGGAGGTGTAACACAATGTAACACAAAACCTATGCGCATCACCCAGCCACCAGCAGCGGCAAATAGCTTACACCCTATAGCCCTCCATGATGACACCCCTCTCGAGATCGTAGCTTCTTACAAAGAGAAAAGTCTTAAGTTGTCTCTTGAAGCACTCAACAGAACTTAGTTGTCTCATGGTCAGTGGCAGTCTGTTATATAACCTTGGAGCCATGTAAGAGAATGATCTCTCAAAGAAATATGACTGCCGGAAAACCCATGGCTCATCAAGACGCAGGGGGTCATCGTCATGGCGCACGACTACACCATGGCGTGCCAGTGGACGCCTGAGCAGCTCTGCAAGATACCCGGGCTCACCAAATTTGAGGACCTTGAAAGTTACCAGACACAACTTAAATTCTATTCTAGCTTTTATTGGTAACCAGTGCAGTTCGATGTGATAAGAAGTGGTAGGGGTTCCAGGTGGAATTCCAAAAATAAGTCTTGCAGCTCTGTTCAGAACAGATTGTACTTTCTTTAATATGTAATTTGGAAGACCCACAAATAAGGCATTGCAATAATCAACACGAGAGAATATCAATGAGTGGACCAGTGTCAGAAGCAACGTCTAGGTATAAACTGCTTCACCGAGTAGAGATTTCTGATGTGTAGGTAGCAACTTTTGACAATCTGATTTACGTGCTCCTTAAAATCCAGTCTTGAGTTCAGGTACACTCCCAGATTCCGAACAAAGTTTACTGGTTGTAGCTGTGAGTCATCCGTATCAATGAGAGTGCATTTACTGCGTCAGTAGCCCTTCTGTTTTCTCGGATGATGAGAATTTCAGTTTTGTTATCATTTAGTTTAAGTTTTCTTGTCCTCATCCACTTCTTGATATCGGTCATCAGCATTTCCACCTTCCTCTGTGTATCAGCTATGCCTGTGATCTTCACATAAATTTGGGTGTCATCAGCATAGAAATGATAGGTGACACCGTGTGCACGAAGCAGAAGAGATAAGCCACTAGTGTATATCGTGAACAGGACAGGACCCAACACTGATCCTGCGGAACGCCATAGAGCAGGGGTGCCGAGTCCGAGACTATCCGATTCATCATCACACTCTGGGATCTACCTGACAAGTATGACCTGAGAAGCAAGAGAGCAGAGTCACGCACACCATAGTCATAAAGATCACTCAATAGCAGCTCATGGTCCACTGTGTCGAAGGCTGCAGAGAGATCAAGCAAAACCAACAATGATATCTCGCCGTCGCAAATGTTCTTGAATAAATCATTATGTATTCTGATCAATGCTGTCTCAGTCGAATGATGCTGCCGATAAGCAGACTGAAAAATGGGAATAGTTTCATTTTGCTGAAGTAGCGGCAGCAGTTGATCAAGTATGGCACGCTCTAATATTTTTGATAAAAAAGACAAGTTGGAGACAGGACGGTAGTTCGACATGTTCTCTACATCAAGTCCAGGTTTCTTAAGGATAGGCCGGAGCAAGGCATGTTTTTCAGACACTGGGAAGTTGCCTTCGGAGAAAGAGTTGTTAACTATTTTGGAAATAAGCTCCACTGCATGATCATATACACCAGGTAGTTTGGAAACATTTATAGGATCCAATGGACCAAATGTTTTATTAAGGTTTCTTATATAGGATGAAACAACATCAGCCTCTACTGGATGGAATGATGAGAGGACACTATTAGGAGTATGTCGTGGTTGGGGTACAATTGAATATTCTTCATTAGAGGGGCCTTCATCCAGTTCATGTCTCATACGAGTTATCTTGCTAGTAAAGAATGTGACAAAGTCTGCAGCTAACTCCGCATCAGGTGCAGAAGGTCTTGAGTTCACGTGTTTTTTTCCAAATAAGCCACTGACAACCGAAGCCAACTTTCTTTGATCACCACCACATGAGTCGACTTTCCCCTGGTAAAACGCTTTCTTTTCGTCTTTGATTGTGTGGACTACGGCTCTTTTTGCCAACATGTATGGCAACCATGTGATGTCAGTTTTATTTTTCCACCATTTACGTTCGGCTCTTCTACGCTCTCTTCTAAGAAATTTGACTCGAGGGCTGTACCATGGTGAGTCATCTCACACTATGATTCTCTTTTCTACCTCCGGATAGTGATGATCAAACACAGACTTAAGTGCGCCATTGTGTACCTCCACCAGCTCGTTTGAAGAAAGATTGGAAGTATCAATACTTGCAAGATGCTGTCTTATTTCATTGCAAGCAATATTCTGGTCAGTATTTCTGTAGTTTCTAAACCTGATAACTTTCTCATATATGGGCGGCTTAGGGAAATCAAAGCCGAAAGTAATCAGAGAATGATCAGAAATAGAAGTCTAGAACCTCCACCTCAACATCCAGAAGACCATCACAACCGGTGGGAGATAGAACCAAGTCAAGGGTGTGTCCTGAGATATGAGTTGGGTTGGATACGTGATTTACAAAATTATTCTGGTCAGTCAATTCAAGGAACTCTGAGGAAAATGGTTTCAGATGAGGGTTGTCAATCCAGTAATTAAAGTCTCCGCATATCAAGAGTCTTCCGGTTTTGGCAGAAAACTCCTCAAGAAACTGTCCAAACTCATCCATAAAACCTCTATCTGTTCCTCGATGGCCAGGCCTATAAATAATTGCTATTCTTAGGATTTGTTGACAAACTTTTATTTCCAATTCCAACAGTTCATAAAAAGGAGGGGCTGGGTTATGACTTATCTGAGAGATATTTACTAGCGACGCAGAGTATAAAAACGCTACTCCACCACCCGCATGATCACTACAAGACCTAGGAACACTTATTATTGAATGAGTTTTAGGCAACGCAGCTTGAATAATATTTAGATCTGACTCAAACAACCAGGTCTCAGTGAGGCAAAGTATATCGAGACCGAGCTCATCCAAGACCTCACCAATGTAATCCATCTTGTTGCGCATCGAACGAACATTTAGCATACCCAGTTTCAATCGGCTCCTTGGGACGTTTTTCAGTTTTTTGAACTCACAAAATTGGTGTTTTCAATAAGTCTATTTCTTTGGGCTATCATAAGAGGACAATTTCTACTTGAAGCAAAATGAGTTGGTGGCTCTGTGACTGATGAGGAGTTTACACAATTTATGCATTTAGGGGAAGCTATATTTGTGCAGCCTTTTGAACTGTGAGTACCAGCGCAGAAACTACATTTAGGGTCCTCCCCTTTCAGAGTACAGTAAACCCTCGCCATCTCGGACCTCTAGAGGTCGGAAACCCGTACTAGCCGGACTGGCTACGGCCTCTCGGACATGCACTTCCATATTTCGGACATTTCTGTCATCGTTCCGACAGTGTCCGACGTTGTCGGATGACGCCCTCAGGTCACCGGGCAATAAGGGTGAATATCCGACAAACAGAAGGGACGTCCGACACCATCTACATCCGGGGCAAATTTTTGTTGCGTGAACTATTAGTTGTATGGGATTAATTAGGTTAGGTCCGAACCATCAGGCATATACCCCTATAATGTTCATAAACACCAAATAAAAGTCATAATCTATCTATCTATCTATTGCCTGACGCCGTGATCCCCGAAGGGGTGGCCACGAACGAACCGCCCCCATGCACCTCTGTCCCCAGTCAGTCGACGCCCCTCCCCCCAACCAGCACCGCCTTCGTTCATGTACTTCCTCACTCATAATAAATTGTTATAATAAATAAATGATATACAGTAAACCCCCACTAACTATAAGGATCGTACCTAACTATAAGGGTCGTATTTGTCATTAATATGATAAATTTCACATGGAAAAAAAAAAAAAAAACAAAAAAATATATACAGTAAACTTCCGTTAATCCGACGACCGATAATTCGAATCTCCCAATAGTCCGAATTTTTCAATTTGAGGCCAAATCAGAATTCACCCAATAGTCCGAATTTTTCAATTTGAGGCCAAATCCGAATTCACCCAATATTCCGAATTTTTGAATTTCCCGGGCGCGTGATATTTCCAAATATCGGCCCTCTAGCGGGCCAGGCCGGACTAAACTGTCTGCCGTTGTCGGTCTACCTGAAACGTTGTTTATCCCGTGTTTATCCTGTGATATAGTGACTTAGTGACTAGTGATGGGTCCCACAGCAAGTTCAGGTGCACGAGGGAGGAATGACAAGAACAAACATAAGAGGAAGCACGTAACTCTGTCCATAGCTGATAAATTGCGAGTGATAGCGATGGTAGAGAAAGGCAGTGATCGGCGTAAAGTTATGGAAACTTTTAATATCGGTGCCTCCACAGTTTCAAACATAGTGAAGGCAAAGGCTAACTTATCGAAGTTTGTTGCCTTTGGAAAGTCAAAAGTTACCCGGGTGATGTGAGAAAGACAATGAAAAAACCAAAACATGAAAAACTTGACGAGGCAGTGCATAAGTGGTTTACGGCCAAGCGGGCTGAGGGCAAGCCTATCTCAGGGCTTATGATAATTGAAAAGGCCAAGCAATTCCTGCGTGATATGAATATGGAAGACGATATAAAATTCTCCGACGGCTGGTTGAGAAACTTTAAAATTAGGCATGGGATTAGGGTCCTAGATGTCGCCGGAGAAAAGAATTCTGCCGACAAAGAGGCCGCCGATCGGTTTGCACACATTTTTGCTACCATTGTTCATGATCACCAGCTGACCCCAGACCAAATCTTTAACGCCGACGAGACAGGGCTATATTGGCGCTGTTTGCCAACAAGGACATTAGCTGGTAGAGGAGAGAAGGCTGCACCCGGATTCAAAATGAATAAAGAACGTCTCACAATCCTGCTGAGTGGGAATGCTTCCGGTAAATGTCGCAATCGTTTGTTTGTTATCGGCAAGGCTAAGAATCCCCGTGCTTTCAAGAACATGCGAGGGAAGTTGCCAGTGATCTATGATGCACAGAGCAATGCATGGATGACTGCCCAAGTATTCCATGATTGGTTCTTTAAACACTTTGTTCCCGAAGTCAAGGCCTACTTCAAGTCGATTGGCCTTTCTGAGGACACCAAGGCTGTCCTATTCCTGGATAACTGCAGAGCACATCCCCCTGCCCACGAACTAGTGTCTGGAAACATCTTTGTCACCTACTTGCCCCCTAATGTGACTAGTCTGATACAACCAATGGACCAGGGTGTGTGCCAAAAGTTTAAGCAGAGCTACAAGTCCTCATTTGCCCGCAAGCTGATTAACTCTGATGCATCAGTAAAAAACTTTCCAGTCAAGTTTTTCCATCAAGGATGCCATATATGATGCTGCCCTAGCCTGGAAGGATGTTTCAGAGGTAACCCTCAAGAAATGTTGGAACAAGCTGTATGCCCAGGTTGATGACCCTGAAGAGGTTGAAGAAGATGAGCACGATTTCGAAGGCTTTCTTGGGCGTCGCAGGGAGGCAATCAACGAAATCCGAGGCCTGATGGATACCGTGCCGGTCAACGACCCCAAGAGGATGACTGAAGAGGATATTGAGGAGTGGGTTGATGTGGATGGTGACCTGCAGGGCGAGGAAGAGGTGACAGATACAGAAATTATCCGGAGTGTTGTGGAGCCAGAATATGTTGAGGAGCACTCGTCTGAGGAAGAGGAAGAGGCAGATGACGATGGCAAAGTAACCTGGAAGGAAGCTGCTACCTATTTCGATGGTATGGTCAAATTTGTGGAACAGTCTAGCCAATATAATGCAAGTGAAACAAACGATTTCCACATCCTCCGTAATGAGTTCTATGAGAAAAGGGGCAGGGCAGTCAAGCAGGCAGACATCAGGGACCTGATGAAAAACATGCACCAACGGGGCCGCCGATCAGATGAACCAGATAACCCTAGACCTGCAACAATGCCTCTCACAGACGACTCGCGTACCAGCTCACCTGAACCTCTTACCACACCAGAACCTATGCCTCCTGCTGATTTTGAAGGCTGGGAGGACCTAGCATCCCCTGTGAAGGCCACTCCTGAGGTAGCCCCAGCCGCCCCTGTGGTAGCTCCTGCCAGCCTAGCCACTCCTGAGGTAGCCCCAGCCGCCCCTGTGGTAGCCCCAGCCGCCCCTGTGGTAGCTCCTGCCAGCCTAGCCACTCCTGAGGTAGCCCTAGCCCTAGCTCCCCCTTCAAATATTGAAGGCTTGGAGGATATGGCTGTGGAGTAATAATCAGTGAAGTGTAGTAGATTTAAGGACCCCAAAAAAATATAAAACCAGCAAAATACAAAAAAAAAAAATAAGTCTTTTTAAGTTAATTTTACATTAAAGTACACTTACAGTACAGAGCAGTGATTATAAGTTACTAATATGGGGCTAGGGGGCTAGTGGCTGGGTTGGGGCTGGTGCTGGGGGCTTATCTTCAATGCTACACATCTCTTCTCTTCATATAAGGTGAGTTAAAGTCATGATTAGTCATTATTGTCATTATTATCATTATTATCCTGTGTTTGTGTCTTGGTTTGGGTCTTCAAAAAAAAGTCGGGGGGGGGGGTAACGTCCGATAATCCGAAAAATCCACTAATCCGAACGAGGGCCGGTCCGCTGCCCTTCGGATTAACGGAAGTTTACTGTATATCCCCGTGCTGTAGGCCTAATCCCTCCCCTCCCTGTCCCAAGCCTCAACTCCGACCCCGTTACTGTGATGATGTTGATAAGCCTATCTTATTTATTATTTATCTATGTGCTGGAAGGATGTTATATTTTTCAATTCCATCACATTAGAAATGATTCAAAGATTACAAAAAGTCCAAAAAAGACATAGTTATGTTAATGTATAAGGGAGTTAGGTAGATGAATTAGAGAGATAGATAGATAGAAAGAGAGTGTATATCGAGGGAAAAAAAAAAAAAAAAAATCTATCAAACGTAAATCTTCCGTCTCTGCTCGCACGGAGGGGAGGGTTGAACTATTTTTTTGACTATCTCATTTATTATTTATCTATGTGCTGGAAGGATATTATATTTTTCAATTCCATCACATTAGAAATTATTCAAAGATTACAAAAAGTCCAAATAAGACATAGTTATGTTAATGTATAAAGGAGTTAGGTAGATATGCATTAGAGAGATAGATAGATAGAAAGAGAGTTGCAGAGGGGGAGTGAGCGATTTTATGTGGAAAAAAGCTAAAAATACCCTGGCAAAAACTTCCGAACCATCGGTAAATCTCGGTAAAAAATTTGTAAAGTCGAGCCAAAGTGCTTGTTGTGCGGGCAAGGGGTAGTACTATGCAACCTTCGTTAAAGTGAAAATTTGTTGCAAGAGTGTTCGTTGTGTAGGGGTTTACTGTACTGTACTGTGTTTTGTATTACAGATTATAGGGTTCGAATAGGGTTGTCTTCGTTTTCTAGGTTGACGCGGACGTCTCTCTTGAGGTCGGATTTTTTCCGTAGTCTCCGATTTCATTGTTGTCTCGGACGGACATTGGTTAGGTCGGATTTTATCCTCTGTTAGGTCGGACACAAGCCGGACTCCGGACATCTCGGATTTTCGGTAATCTCGGACTGGGTCTCCCCCCAATTAGTCCGAGATAGCGAGGGTTTACTGTACACCTGTCAGAAGTATGACCAAAGCCCTGACAATGGTAACATTGCGTCACCCAGATGCGATCATAAGCACGACATTTAGTGAGTCCAACGTACACAGAGTTGCCCTCGTTGACAATTGAAGAGCGTATTTCAGGAGACATTTTTACTACTGCTATTTTTGTATGTGCATCCTTTTTCTGCTTAGTGAACACCAAATTTAGAGTTAGGCCCTCGTCGAACAGAGACTTTATGCTTGGATTCTTGCTTAGGATGCTGGGGATGATCTCGTCATCATCCGTGTCAGTAGAGATACCAACCAGGGTAATTTTTGGTAGCATCTTCTTGGGTTCTGACACACTGAAGATGCTGTCAGTCCCGAGACACTGGTTGATGGCCCTCCCTGCATCCTCTTTGGCTTTCTTTGATGGAAGTCGTACTACTAAAGCACCTGATTCAGTTCTAGTACATTTATTTATTGGGATTGCAGCTAAAGCTTTCTCAATAGCCTTAGTATCAGGTGGGCTTGCAGGCTCAGAGTACGGTACTATCTTTGGGCTTAACTATTAAGACTTGATGGTCCCAGACAGTTTTTTTCTTCCCACCATCCACCACCTCAGTGGTGCACTTGGTAGGCTCCTTTTTTGTGTCCTCTAACGTTTGCTGGACGACTTTGGCGAACGAGGGAATGTCTGGTGTGGCAGCGTTGGTTTCGAGGTTGGTAATTCGGTCCCCCATTTTTTCGATTTGACTTGCCACAGCAGCGAGGGCGCCAGAGACCTCACTCACTATGGTGTCCTTCAGATCCGTTGTGGCCTGCGAGCTGAATAATGCGTTCTCGGCGTCTGAGGGGCAGTTGTCACAGAACCACCTCCATCCGAATGGATGGATTTTTTGAAAGAACGCATTGTCCTTGCAGAGACTGTCAGGGAGTCCAGAGCATAGGGGGTGGTACCAAGAACAGCATCTGGTACACTTGAACCCCCTACTGGTGACCCGGGAGTCGCACTTAGGGCATGCACTCATGGTGGCAATGGGCTGAGATGGCAGTGGTTTCAGTTAAAATAATAAAATATTTATTACTAAAAATTTGAAAACTACCTGGGACAGACCCCAGGTAGCGCCGCCCCCGTTTGTGTCACCCAAAATGAAAAAGTAATATATGGAAAAAGGAAACAAAGAGTGTCTGCGAGGATACCACGGGCAGGTGGGGTGCGACTTGGCTACCCTTTGGGGGTAGCCCAACCGAGGTGTGCGGAAGAAGATGGTATGGCGAAAACTTTAACAAATTTTTTATTGTTTTGAGCCTTGGTGCAGAGCCTTATCCTCATTGGTTACGATACTGCCACTGCGCAAAGCAGTGGATAGATAGATAGGGCACCGCAAACGGGTGCATAAAACGGCCGTCAACGAGACCTGTTACATGACATACATTATACAGTATTATTGTACTGCTATCACCATCTTTCTTCTATTCAACAGCTGAGCTCTGGAACTCTCTCCCAGAATCAGTCTTTCCTTCATCCTATGACTTAAATTGCTTCAAACTCTGTGTGTCCAGGCATTTTGGCTCGAAAGTCCATTGATTTTGGCCCTGTCACTCTTTCAACTCATCACAGGCAGTTCTGCCTTTTGTCTCCCTCACTCACATACAAAAATATACAGTATACAGTATATATATCTACGCTCACCATCAACACTACTATTATTACAACTATTACTATCATCATTATCACTATTACAATCACCATCATCTCTACTATCATCACTAAGGCTATCACCATCATCACTCCTATTACCATTATCACTACTACTATCACCTAAATCACTACTACTATCACCAACATCACTACTACAATCACATCATTACTCCAACTATCATCACCATTAACCCCTTCCTGGTGGTGATGGGCATCAAATTCTGCTTATTATGTGTCCTGGGAGTGAGGCAAGCGAGTGAAGGCATCGCGGGACCCCTTCGTCCGTCGTTAACCAAGGCTGGGCGAGCACTGACGTAACTCAGAGCCATCTGCCACATCAATGCAGCGTTACACATAGCGAAAACAGCTCAAAACCGATAATTTTTAGCAATTTTGGCCAACCTTTGCAAGATCCTTGGAAGACAACCAGACGTCGTACAGAGAAGCTTCAGGTGTCATTGGAAAGCTCTGTCACTTTACTTTCACGGATACATCATTGTATTACATTTCACGGATACATCATTGTATTACATTCTGGCTCTTGTTTATGCATGAAAATGTGCAGGAAATGAAGGTCAATTAGAGCAGAACCCCCGCAGGCAAAAAAATTAATATCATCACCATACTACTACACCATCATCACTACAACAATCACATCATCACTTCTCATCACTAACATCACTAAGGTAGAAAAGTAATGTTGTAAATCATACCAAAATCGGTGAAGAAATAAAGGTGCTCGAGTGACGACAAGGAGTTAACCCATAGGGTGTCGGACAAAGAAATTTGGTGGAAGCATCCCTAGATTTTCTGATAGGACGCTGAAAACTGAACTCGTCCAAGGCCTTATTGTAGAGAAGCTATATTGTAAATCTTATCAAATTTATTAAAGAAATAATTAAAGTTAACCCATACGCTGATGTCAGTCAGAGAAAAACAAACTCATTCAAGGTATTATAGTAGTGAAGGTATGTTGTAAGTCTTATCACAATCGGTGAAGAAATACAGGTGCTAGAGTGATGACAGGGAAAGTTAACGCACAGACAGAGGGTATAGCAAAATGCGTTCCGTCGAATAACGGCCGTATAGAAAGCCTAACAAAAGCAGGTAAGGTTTTACTCAGTTAACACTTACCTATTAGCCACTAAAATAAATAGATTCATCTCGCATACTTGCCACTCATGAAGTTACCTCATGACCATATCTTGGATGAAGACTTTTTAAGATTACTATGTAATGAGAGGGGAGTGTGTTATACTCCACCCATTTGAGATCCAGTGGGGTCTATTGGATCGTGTACTGTACAGGTATATAGCATTGGTAGAATATTGTGGTGGGAGTTCATGGAGGCTGCATAACTTGTTCTATCAATTTTGAAAAGGATGTGTATTTACAGCAGTGGTTGGGTTATTTTGGTGGTGGCTAAAGTATCAAAGGGTATGGTACAGTAGGTAGGGAATGAGGTACAGTATTGACATCGAGCCGGATATCCGGGCCGGATACTGCAATTATCCGGTATCCGGTATCCGACCGGATATTTGTCTTATCCGGCCGGATAAGCCGGATATTAGCAATAGAAACAAATCACTTCAATGAAACTAGTACTATGAATAAATCTGAATAATTCAGTTCGATTTAGCAGACACATCCTTTAATGTATGACCATCAGTGAGCACTACTGTTCTGAATACTGTTGTGACTTAACTGGCAGATGATACAACAGCCCAAGTGGTACAAACAGTTTCCTGTATTGGACCTGAAGTGAACATATTCAGATTGCAACTTTACTGTATCGGATCCTTACTTGGGGAGCTAGATTATATACTCAACTTTGTTTAATAATTACCTTATCTTTTAGTACTAATATACTCGTATATACAGTATTTCTGACATAATTGAGCGTACGGACAATATGGTGTTAGTCCTTTTGCAATAAAAAAATTTGCTTCCATGCTGACTCCCTGCCTAGGCAAACTATTTCGTCTGTCTTTTCTCTAACATCTTCCCTTCTTGCTGGAAGTTTGCCCTCTTTCAACCTGTCCGACAGAAGGGTGACTGCTGTCAATCCTCCATTTGTTGTCCAATTGCTCTCATTTCTTGCATCTCTAAAATGTTTTACAGTATATCTACTCTTAATTCAAAATTTCTTAAGCATTTGTGAGCATTGGACGTGAGACCGGATCCGCACTTCGTATGGAGCACTTGGTCTTTTAGTTAATTTTATGTATGTATGGTTGTATTCCCATAATCTTCTTTCAGATCGCCAGTATGGTTTCCATAAAGGGTGCTATACTGATGATCTCCTTTCTTATCTTATTATATCTTGATCATCCTCCCTTCGGGTCTTCGGTGAGACCTTTTCTATTGCGCTAGACATAATGAAAGCTTTTGATAGAGTCTGGCACAAATCATATATTTCCCAACTACTCTCCTCAGCTTCTATTCCTCTACCTGTGCCTTTATCTCTAATTTCGTTACTGGCCGTTCCATAACTGCGGTCACTCACTTCCTCAACTCCGGTGTTCCTCAGAGCTTTGTCCTATCTCCAGTTCTATTTCTAATACGGTATTCATTAATGATCTTCGCTACTGTACCTCCAGTCTTATCCATTCATATGCTGATGACTCTACCTTACACTATTCAACTAGTTTTCTATAACGTCCCACAATGCAATCACTCCAAAACTAACGTGATGAGGCCATAGCATGCCTATCTTCTGATCTGTCAACAATTTCCGAATGAGGCCGAGAAAACGTTACTTTCATTGCTTCCAAAACGCAATTTCTACATCTATCTACCAGTTACAATCTTCCACACGACTATCCCTTCCTCTTCAACAACACACAAATCAACCCTTCAAAGTCCATATCACCACTCTCGGTAAAAACAGCTTTCCAGAAGTTGGGTGGGCTCTCTTTAACCCGGCAAGCGCGATAGGCCTCACGGAAGGCTTCCTATAGGGAACGCGATAGGCCTCACGGAAGCAAGACCATAAAAAAAGCCTTCCAAAAAAAAAAAGGGCCTATCAAAACAAAGGATTTTGTCTCTAGGTGAGATAATTCCCCTCTAGTACTCATCCATGTGTTTCTCACCCCTCCCCCTCCCCTCCTTCCCCACCTTATTCCCCCCTCCTCAATTATCACCTATTTTTCCGCTTATTATCATCATTTATCGGTTATTTTTCTCTCCCGTGATAATGTAGCACAAGTGGGTTGCATAAAAGATCGTTATGCAACACCCAGACACCGGCACACACCGCCCCGCTCGTCTCAGTTGACTCCCAGACAGCGAGAGGGGAGGGCTGCCTGTGGCTCTCTCTCGCCTGAGATTATGACCGGGTGGCCAATATCTTCGTTTTTCACCACCCAAATGCTTTTCCCACTTATTTTAGCACTCTTGAAGGTTCATATATACATCATATATGTAAAATAAAAGCATACCGAAAACAAATAATGCTTTATATTGTAAATATAACGAATTCTGTCAGAATCCAGGGCTAGAAATGCACAAATAACTACCCTAGCACCTAGGTCTATATCGCGCTTGTCAGGTTAATCCAACATAGATTCTTGCTCTGTACAGGGGCACAGTGCGCCAATGTATCGAGTACTGTTCGCATGTGTAGGGAGGTTCCACCCATACCACACTTCTCGAAAAGGTACAGTCAAAACCATTTCGTCTCATCAACTCACACGCCGCAATGTTGCATCTCTCTCACTCTTCTACCGCTATTACAATAATCAGTGTTCATCAGAGCTCTCTCAGTGCATACCTCCTCCCTTACAGAGGGAGGAGCCTTTCAACAGACTGCCACCCATATTCTGTCCAACTCTCTAACCTAAGCGTGAACCGATTTTCCCTGTCTTTCTTCTATTCAACAAGTAAACTCTGGAACTCTCTCTCTCAATCTATCTTTCCCTCCTCCTATGACTTAGACAGCTTCAAGCTCCGTGCGTCCAGATATTTTGACTCTAACATATCTGGATTTTGGCTTCCTATCACTCTTTCAACATTGGGGACGATCCTTGTTACAGGCAGCATTGCCTTTGGTCTCCTTCCTGCACATAAAAAAAGGGGGGGGGGAAGCATACAGAATATATTTGCTCTATGGAGGTGAGAATACAGAAATGGAAATGAAAATTCCTAAAGTATGTTGACATTCAAATTGACATGAATGCAAGACTGCAAGATAATTGTATAATCGTATGCTTCAGACAAGTGTTCAATATTAAAAGCAACAGGTTTATAACTAGGATATAAGGAGTTGATGCAAGCTATCTTGGTGCAATGAGTTCTGATAAGCTACAGAAGTTTAAAATTATGGAGTCTTTGGTAAGTAGTTAGTTATTTTTTGTATAAACCAATTTTGTTTATTATCCGGTATCCGGCCGGATAATTTTTTTTTATATCCGGCTTATCCGGTATCCGGCCGGATAGCAAAATCTACTATTCGGTGCACCCCTATTTGTTATATATTGAATAACCATGGGGACGGACATCACACTCCCTTGCTTTAACCCAACATTCATATCAAAGAACACGCTCTGTTCATTCTCCACATGCACTACCGACTTTGCACCCTCAATAATTGTTCACCGCTTTCAGTAACTTGCCAGCTACTCTGTATATTCTCAATACTTGGCACAGACCTTCTCTAGCCACTGCAGAGTAAAGTAAAATAAATGCTATACTGCAATGAGGTACTGTACCTTGAAGAGAGTTTCATCTTTGAGGTGAAGCTCTTGTCGTGAAGAGGCCAGGTGACTCTGTAGTTCACGCAGTAATACACTTTTCTCAGCAACCTGGTAAGCAGAGCAAAGCATGAACATAAGTAGTCATGATAAGCAAGCTGAAGCTTCACCAAAACAGACCAACATAGCTCAGTTATGAAAACCATTCTCTTAAGAGCAATATAATTATCTGGACATTTACTTTCACCTTTGGCTCTCATCTCAGTCTTTCAGAAAATACCCAGCGTCTATAAACATTTGTGCCACTGTGGATCTGCGCCAAAAATGCAATATTGACACACATATGGAAGCTAATAGACCACCTACAATGTTCAACTAAACTACATAATCTTTGGCTTATGTTACTTATAAAAATATATTAGGTTTTTCTTTCTTCACCTTCAGGTGTCAAACCCATACACAAAGTAAATTAAACAATGGCGATGGGCTGGTCTATCAGAGTGAGACCTGAGCGATCTCTGCCATACCCATAGCTTACTCTGACTGTTCCTTTTACTTATATATTTTCTAGATCTCAAGTGACGGCGTCTCTTCCGTGGATTGACCTCCCAATCTACCAAGATTGGAAGCTAAAGCGTCACATTATTCCTTTGCCCCTCAACTTTCTCTTCATAATTGCTGAGGGGCACAGGGCCCTGGGTGGGGCTTTGGTTTCCCGGGCGTTTACGCACCCTCTCAGCTCCCCACCATGGAGTGGCTTCGGTCACCCAGGCTTTATTGTGGTCGGCAGGGAGGGTTCTGTGGGGGCGCTCGTTTATGGCCTTGGCCTTACTCGGGGCCTTGGGGCTGTTCGGCCAGGCAGCTTGGGGAACAATAACATACAATAAAGTTTATAAGAAAGATGCACACTTATAAATGGGCAAGAGACAAAAATTATTTTCAATAACTTTATAGGTGACTTGAAAATTACATACTTTTTTACAAGTACCTGTATAGCATTTATAAATTATGTGAGAAAATACTGTAGTCTGTAAAAACAAGCGCTGAAGGTCTGTATAAATTAAAATGTAAAACTTGCAAACTAAACAAACCAAAATTGGGGCAAGGACAATATAAAGTAAAATTAAATTATCAAAATCGCTATGTGAAAACAACGCTTACTAAAATGAAATTTATGAAATAAAAGAACACAATCCACCACATAGGGTGTACATTACTACATGAGCAAGTCAATCTGTTTCCCACGCAAACTAATCGCACACATAACAACGCACTATCGTCACGTTCAAGGAAGTAGTCAAATTTGGGAAGTCCGGGACGTTCTGGTAAATTTTTACTAAACTCTGCATGAATAAAGAAACTACATGTTAAATGTCAAAATATTAATTTAAAATCAAATTTGCAACATGACAAGACATTAACAATACAGTAGTACAAAATACAAATATTGATAAGATATCTATACTATTACAAAATAATATATAAAGTACAGTACTGTACAGCACTCACTAATGATAGTTGTTGTTGTTGTTGTTCCCCAGGCTGTCTGGCCGAACAGCCCCAAGGTCTCGAGCAAGGCCAAAGCCATAAACGAGCGCCCCCACAAAATCCTCCCTGCTTACCACTAACAAAGCCCAGGTGACCGAAGCCACTCCAAGGCAGGGAGCTCAGGAGGGTGCGGAAATGCCCGGGAAACAAAAGCCCCACCCAAGGCCCTGTGCCCCTCAGCAATTATGAAGGGAAAGTTGAGGGGTAAGGGAAAAATGTGACGCTTTGGCTCCGAATCTGCCAACTTCTAAGTTGGCAGTAGGGAGGTCAATCCACGGAAAAGACGCCGCCACTTGAGATCTAGAAGATATATAAGTAAAAGGAACACTCAGAGTAAGCTATGGGTATGGCAGAGATCGCTCAGTTCTCACTCGGATAGACCAGCCCATCACCGCATGACTAGAACCCAATCCTCTCAGCATCAGCTAGGAAAGGCCCTAGAAAGCCGCCTTTGGCGGGGGGATAGCTCCCCTATTTCAACTCCTTTCGGGGTTGGGCACCCGCCACTAACGATAGAGGCATGCTATGCTTACAGGTACCTACCCGATAGCACTAACGATAGTGCTATCGAGTAGGTACCTGTAAGCATAGCATGCCTCAAGTGACCCCTATCAATAACTACCCTACAAATAACCTACATTTATCGCACAAATAAACTAAGGAAATCGCAAAAGCAAGCAATTGATACTATCGACAATGAATACATATAATAGAAAGAAAAATAATTGCAAAATATGAAGAAGTAACAACAGATTTAAACAATGAGTACTCTTTTAACAAGAACAATTAATTTTAAAATTATAAAAAATCATCAATATTAATATTAATAATAGAAAAAGAAAAAGATAAACAATAAATACAGACAAAAAGTAAGCAGAGGTTATACAAGAAACTTCAAGTTAAAAAGGTTTGATTAAAATTATTGATGTCAAATTTTAGAATACAGTCACAATATTTGACCCTAAAAAGATTATATTTATGTAACAATTTACTTGCCTCAAAACCTCTGTCTACTAAGAGTCTGTATAATAACCTAGCTCTAGCCCAAAAGTCATCTACTTTAGTGCAAATTTTACAAAATCTTATTAACTGGGAATAAAAACAATTATAAGTTATTTTACTATCGATATTACTAATAGGGAAAGGAAAGTTTATTACGTTAAAATTAAAATCATATATAATAAAGGTAGGCTAAAGTAATGGCTCGTGCAAGCCGTCCGAACACAGCTGGACTCGACCTAACGTGAATCGCACCAAAGCACCTCCACTTCTCTCTTCACTACTGAGGCGAGAGACCAGCTGGGATTTTTTTTTTTGGTGTCTCAATACAGGCCAGAACAGGTACATTCGTGCTTTGAGCAGCTTCGGTCACCTGGGCATTCTTAGTGTTAAAGCATGGAGGGTTCTGTGGGGGCGCTCGGGTATGGCCTTAACCTTGCTCGGGACCTTGGGGCTGTTCGGTCACACAGCCTGGGGAACAACAACAACAAAAACAACCACCTCCATATACATAAATTTAAACAAAATCAGTGATCTACACAAGGACAGACTGGGAAAAAAAGAAAGTAGCTTGCCTCATTCTCAAGCTTGTGCAGTTTTAATTCTTGTGCTTCAAGTAAACTCAAGCTGGCTGGGGACACTTTGCTGGTTACTTCTTCTGGTTCTTTTTCATCCCTGATGTGAGAGAGTGCCTGATGGAAACAAAATAATAAATGCATATAAGCTTTATATAAGAACACACCTTTCAAACCCCACATACATTCTCACATGCTGCACAAATCTCTTCTTTAAACACTCGGCTAGCCTCTTCCACTTCCTCCATTCTCTCCAAGTCAAACCTACCTAGTCGTCTTTCTACTACTCTCTTGAACTCTTCCGTACATTCCTCCTCTTGTAACCTTTCCACCCTCTTCAACACTCCACCTCCCTCCTGTCCTACTCTAGCTCTCTACACCCACTTCTTCAGTACCCTAACTTTAACTACTACTACATAATGGTCAGAAAAATCTCCCCAATAACCCTGTATACCCTGGCATCTAACACTGATCTCTTCACTCGTTCATCTATATATACATATTCAACCAGCGCCTTTCGTTCCACTATCTCTCCCTTCCTACTCCACTCCACTCTTCATGTGTACAGTCGAGCTAATAAGTGATGTCTCGGCACCAAGTATATCTTGATCAATAATTGGTATCAGCAATGTCTAAAACTTGATTTATTCGTTTTGAGTGAGATATAAAAGCATGTTTCTACACTTACCCACCCTATTCAACATCTGACAGACCTTAATACAGCACAGAGAGAGCTAAACGTAATGAAAGCGGAGACATGACTTATTAGCGCCACTGTATCTGTGTATCATTGTGTCGAAAGAAGGTGTTGGCTATCATCAGCCTCCTCCCCACACATATGTCCACAAGTGCATTGCCATTCCCATTCACCTCTGACTGTACATCCCACCCTCCTTCCATTCCATCTATTTTCCAATCCCCCACCTTTCCATTCATATCACCACTTAGAAATATTCTTTCAACACCTCAAAACCGTGTATCAAGTTTTCAGTATAATGCTTCGGACCCCCATCGTGTACTAGGTAGATTGAGTACTAAAAAGACGGATACTACGAGGATGGACCGTATGGACAACGACCTATATTATACAGGTGCCACACACTGTATGCAAGAAGGGTGTGGGTAGCAACTCTATCCAGTGTAATATGTGTGAAAGTTAAGTAATAAGTGTAGTGGTGAGGAAGGTGTAAGTGCTGTGGTTGTGCTACATGCTGTGGGAGCTGCTAAGCCCAGCATAGGGTGGAACTAATAATAATTGCGGATGTGTACCTCTGGATTGTGTCCATTAACACTGCTATATGGGACACATGATCTGTGCTGGGGATGGTGCAGAGGCTAGCTCAATTGCAAGTCAGAAATAAGTGGAAGAAGTTCTGATTTTTGTTGCCACTACAGTATTAACAATGAAGGACTGCTTCCTCCACACAAACGGAAACCTGCATGTTGCATGTATTAGAAATGTCCTGCCATACTTACTCCAAAATATTGAGATGTAGAGTTAATCTTTGCACAGTAATAGTATTTGATAAGTGGTAAACAGATTGTATCTAGTTAGTAATGTTTAGTGAGTGAAGCCAGACTTACTTCAGAATGTTGGAGTGTTGGTGATCCCTCCTTCAACACCCGCACCTCCTTCCTCAGCTCCTTGATCACCTCAGACTTAAGCTGTAGTTGCATCAGTGTCTCGTGATGCTGCTGCTCCTGGTTCTTTAGTTCATCACACAGGGACACTATCTGGTCGTGACGCTGGGCCACCTCTGATGTCAGCACCGTCCGCAGCTCATCCTGACTCTAAAAGTTAGTGTGCTAGTAATAGAGGGAGTTTGTTAAAGTAGGTTAACTTCATGCTTGGTTCTTTTGACAAGCCTATGACATAAATAATGGTAAAATACCTATAAGTATAGCATGCAGACTCATTCTATCTATTGATCCATCTAACCACCCATGTGTATATATATATATACAGTATATATATATATATATATATATATATATATACACACAGAGAAGAGAGAGAGAGAGAGAGAGAGAGAGAGAGAGAGAGAGAGAGAGAGAGAGAGAGAGAGAGAGAGAGAGAGAGAGAGAGAGAGAGAGAGAGAGAGAGAGAGGAGAGAGAGAGAGAGAGAGGAGAGAGAGAGAGAGAGAGAGAGAGAGAGAGAGAGAGAGAGAGAGAGAGAGAGAGAGAGAGAGAGAGAGAGAGAGAGAGAGAGAGAGAGAGATAGAGAGAGAGAGAGAGAGAGAGAGAGAGAGAGAGAGCGAGAGAGAGAGAGAAGAGAGAGAGAGAGATAGAGAGAGAGAGAGAGAGAGAGAGAGAGAGAGAGAGAGAGAGAGAGAGAGAGAGAGAGAGAGAGTAACAGCGACCATCGTACGATAACTTTCACTTTAAAGTTTACTAGTAACGAACCAAATAGTAGCATCGAAAAAGTCCCTAATTTCAAGAAAGCAAACTTTCATAAACTTAGAGCTATGTTTAAAGAGACTGACTGGAGCTTTTTAATTAACAATAACGACATAAATACATCTTGGAAGTTATTCGAAACCATTTACCTAAAAGCAGTGCAAGACTGCATACCATCGAAAATACGGCGTCCAGGCCATAATAATAAGCCCAAATGGTGGAATAAAGATATTTCAAACTGCCTGCTTGCTAAAAAATTTGCTAATGATAGATTAAAATCCTCACAAAATGACGAAGAACGGGTGAAATTTGTAGAGCTACGACGCAAAGCCAAAAAGTTAATTAAGCAAAGTAAAAAGACCCTAGAGTTACATATTGCGAATCAAAGTAAAACAAACCCGAAAGAATTCTATAGTTATATCAGAAAGAAAAAAGTAGTTACTTCAACTGTTGGACCGTTAGTCGATGAAAATGGAGAATACACCAAAGACGAAGTACAAATGAGTAATGCCCTCAATACCTTCTTTGCATCAGTTTTTACAACAGAAGACCTCAGTGATATCCCTACAACCATCGCCGATTCAGATTGATAATTCAGATGTTCTAAGCAATATCACCGTTACAGAGAGAGAAGTATTGAATTGTTTAGATAAACTCAAGGTAAATAAAACGCCTGGACCTGATACAATCTCGCGTAGAGTTCTAAAGGAAGCTAAGGATGAGCTCTCCAAACCACTGACATTACTATTCAATAAATCCTTGCAGTCTGGAACTATGCCTGATCAGTGGAAGATAGCCAACGTAACACCGATATTCAAAAAAGGCAGCAAATACCTACCCAGTAACTATCGTCCAATTAGCTTAACCTCAGTTGTACTGTATGTAAAATGCTAGAAACGGTCATATGAGACAGACTCGTAAATCACTTAGAGGAAAATAACATACTTAAAGATACTCAACACGGCTTTCATAAAAAACGTTCCTGTTTAACAAACCTCTTAGACTTCTTCCACGATATCCTCAACCTCTACGATGAGAGTAAAGCTGTAGATATTATATACCTTGATTTTCAAAAGGCCTTTGACAAAGTTCCCCACAAACGTTTACTGCTAAAACTAAAAGCGCATGGAATACAAGACGGTGTGTTGAAATAGATAGAAAATTGGCTCAGCGACAGAAAGCAAAGAGTAGTCATAAACGGTAAGGCATCTAAATGGACCAATGTAAGTAGCGGGGTACCCCTGGGATCGGTACTAGGACCAATTCTCTTTCTAATTTACATCAACGACATAGATGAGGGTCTCACCTGTACAATCTCAAAATTTGCTGACGATACAAAAATTGCAAATAGCGTACTCTCAAAAGATCAAGTTGACGATATGCAACACAATCTAGATAAATTGTCACATTGGGCCCAAATTTGGCAAATGAGTTTCAATGCGGATAAATGTAAAGTACTACATATCGGATACCTAAATGAGAAAGCAAACTATTCGATGAATGGCACTCAGCTTAAGAATGTAAACAGAGAAACCGATCTGGGAGTAACAATATCGAGTAACCTAAAACCGAGTCAACAATGTTCAGAAGTTGTTAAGAAGGCAAACAAAATAATTGGCTTTATAGGCAGGTCATTTGAGCATAAATCCAAAGAGTTATCCTAACCCTTTACAATTCCTTAGTCCGCCCTCTTCTGGAATACTGCGTTCAATGCTGGTGCCCTTATTACCAAAAAGACATAAACAAGCTAGAACGAGTTCAACGTAGAGTTACCAAAATGATACCTAGCCTAAAGAACAAACCATACGAAGAGCGTCTTAGAGAATTAAATCATTTCCTTTAATCCAGCGCAGATTAAGAGGTGACTTAATTCAAGTGTTCAAAATCATCAAAGGCATCGACAATATGAACTGTATTAAGTACTTCACTATCGACCAATCTAATTACACGCGGGGAAACGGTTGCAAAATTATTGGTAAATCTTTTAACTCACACGAATCTAAGAATTTCTTCTTCAATCGAGTTGTCAACTTGTGGAATGGGCTTCCCCAAGACGTTATAGACTGCAGCACCGTTGATTCATTTAAACTCCGCCTAGACAAATATCTCGCATCAAACCCGCGACTGACTGCGTTTGTAAATGAATAACTTTATTTTATCCTCCCCTCAGTTACTAACCCATATGTCCCCTACTAACTTCCTAGTCCTGCCACGGACATTAGTTCCAGGGCAGTAGTTCCCTTTCCAATGTTACCATACCCACTCTAAACCACTGTTTGGACACTTGATCCTCAGTGTTTTGGAGGACAAGCAGCCTAGAAGGGTCACTAGACCTGTTGTTGCTTGATTTCCTTTGTACTCCTTTGTAGAGAGAGAGAGAGTGTGTGTCTAGGGTTGTGTGATGCTCTACTTCACCTAAGTAATGATTACCTGCAAGACAGAACACTTCACACAGTTGTCAATGGACATAACTCTGCTAACTATGCCATCAAAGCCAGTGTCCCACAGGGCAGCGTTCTTGGACCTTTGTTGTGGAATGTTTATTTCAATGACATTCTGCAGCTCATCCCCGAGGCATTTGCTTATGCTGACGACTGTACTCTAACATTCACTTGTAACAAAGATGAGAGGCAAGCCACCGTCACTCATATCAACAATGCCTTACATAGTATCACCTCTTGGGCAAAATGCTGGCAAGTGAACCTTGCTCCGGAGAAAACTCAAGTAATGCTAATCTCTCGGAGACAAGATATTCCAACATATACACCACCAGATATTCAGCTTGATGGGAGGAAGGTTCAGATGCAGAGTCAAGTGACAATTCTAGGAGTAAAATTTAATGATAATCTGTCTTTCACCAGCCATGTAAAGGACATCACAAAGAATGCTGCATGGAAACTTGGTTGCATTCGACGTGTATCACATCTCCTGGACTCTAAAGGTGTTGCTACTCTGTATAAGTCTCAAGTTCGTCCATTGATGGAATACTCTCCACTTGCATGGTCATCATGTCCCCCCTCATACTTGAAACTTCTGGACCAAATACAGAAAAGAGCTGAACACTAGATCCAACTCAAAGAACAAGAACATCATGCCCCCAGGTTTCAGCCTCTACAACAGCGTCGGGATGTGGCAGGTTTGTGTGTAACATACAAAACCCAAAAAATGCACACTCCACACCTGGCAGCCTTACATCTACAACCTGCCCAACCAACATCATATGCAACAAGAACCGCATCCACTAGGTATCATCAGGTCAGTGTTCCATTTGCTAGGACAGAACACTACCTTCGTTCCTACTTACCAAAGTACGCAAGACTGTGGAATCACCTGGTTCAGCACACTGACCTGCATCACTTAACCTCACTACAACAGTTCAAGTCGGAGGTTAATAACTGGCTCAGGAATATCACAGTTCCGTACTAAATCTTGGTAATATAATTATTAATTATCATACTTCATAAAGAGGGATCTTTGATAAAATATATACTGGTATCTATTATATCTATCTATCTATTGAATTGTGTTGTGGAGAAGTATCTGGAGAAGAAACAAAAGGTGTATGTTGCCTTTATGGACTTGGAGAAGGCCTATGACAGAGTGGATAGAGAAGGTTTGTGGAAAGTACTTAGAATATACGGAGTAGAGGGCAAGTTGCTGAAAGCAGTGAAGAGCATGTATGAGGGTGCAAAGGCGGCAGTACGTGTGGAGAGTGAGCAGAGCGAGTTCTTTGACCTGAATGTTGGTTTGAAACAGGGGTGTGTGATGTCCCCGTGGTTGTTTACTGTATATATGGATGGAGTCATGAAAGAAATACTATCAAGAGCAGTGAATGTTGGTGTATCGCTGAAAAGGGAGGGAATTGAGTGGAAGCTACCTATACTGCTGTTTGCGGATGATACAGTTCTGATGAGTGATAATGAATGGGAGTTGCAGGGTCTGGTAAATGAGTTTGGAACAGTGTGCGAAAAACGGAATTTGAAGGTAAATACGGGGAAGAGCAAGGTTATGGTCTTCGAAAGGGGTGAAGTCACAGAGTGTGAGGTGAAGCTGAACGGTCAGGCTATGGAGATCGTCAACTCTTTTAAGTATCTGGGCAGTGTGTTGAGTAAAGATGGGACTATGGATAAAGAGGTGCGGGAGAGGGTACAACAGGGGAAGAGGGTTGTAGGAACGCTAAAAGCAGTAACAAGAAATAGGGTGGTCAGTATGGAAGTGAAGAAGTCCTTGCATGACAGTGTGGTAATCCCGACACTGACTTACGGAAGCGAAGCATGGACGTTGGTTGAGAGACTCAGACCAAGAGTGAGAGCAGTGGAAATGAATTACTTAAGGAGTGCGTGCGGAGTTACATGGAGGGATAGACAGACTAATGAGGAAGTAAGAAGGAGGTGTGGTGTGGAGGTAGATGTGCTGGAAAGTGTGAAAAGGAACAACTTGAGATGGTTCGGCCATATGGAACGTATGGAAAGCGAGAGAATGACTAAGAGGGTGTACGAGAGCAAGGTGGAGGGACAGAGGGGGAGAGGTAGACCGAATATGAGGTGGAAGGATGGAGTGAGGAACTACATGAACGAAGGCGGTGCTGGTTGGGGGGAGGGGCGTCGACTGACTGGGGACAGAGGTGCATGGGGGCGGTTCGTTCGTGGCCACCCCTTCGGGGATCACGGCGTCAGGCAATAGATAGATAGATAGATCTATTATATATAAATATATCAATGCTATATATTTTTTGCATTTTAAATGTGTTTCGCTATAGATAATTTCACGTTTCATCACTGGAATTTTAGCTGTAAGAACACCATATAATGTCGTGAAGTTTAGAGAATAAAAGAGAGAGAGAGAGAGAGAGAGAGAGAAGAGAGAGAGAGAGAGAGAGAGAGAGAGAGAGAGAGAGAGAGAGAGAGAGAGAGAGAGAGAGAGAGAGGATAAGTAGAAAAGAGAGAGAGAGAGAGAGAGAGAGAGAGAGAGAGAGAGAGAGAGAGAGAGCGAGAGAGAGAGAGAGAGAGAGAGAGAGAGAGAGAGAGAGAGAGGGAGAGAGAGAGAGAGAGAGAGAGAGAGAGAGAGAGGATAAGTTGTCAACACCTTTGGGAAGTGGCTGAAACAAATTGAATTAATTCCCATAAGGCCTATTATTTCTAATACAGTACACGGTTTTGATATACACTGCACGTACACGGTACGAATTAACCGTATATATCGAGACCTGACTGTACTGTCAAAACCTCCCACAGGTCCTCCCAATCTATTCTATCAAAGGCCTTTGCCAAACTTATGGAAGCGGTATAAAGTTATCTATTTTTATCTAGATACTTTTCTCGTCAGAATTAGATGTGGCTGGGGAAGTTCAGAGAACTGCTACCAATTCTAACCATGAGAAGAATCCCTCTCCCCTTGAAAAGTAAGGTGTACGTTTCATGTATTAGCAGCGTAATGACCAATGCTTTAGAAATGTAGCCTGTCAAAATGGACGATATCAACAAAATAACAAGATGAGAATGATGAGATCGATGTGTGGGGCCAAACTGCAGGATAGGATATCTAGTGAAGAGCTGAGGAGAAGGTTAGGTATTATGAATATCAGTGATGAGATGCGTAACAAGCAGACTTGGATGGTTTGGGCATGTGGACAGGATTGATGAACTAAGTTGGGTGAAAAGATGCAAGTCCGTGAACATGGAGGAAGCTGCACCAAGGGGCAGACCAAGAATGACGTGGGATCAGACAGTACGGTCTGATCTTGAATTATAATATATGACAAGTCAGGCAGCTCTGAAATTTTGGTGTGAGTATCCTAGGTTCGAGTCCTTAGAGTGCCACATGTATTTGTTGATTTCATTAATTGAGTTTGGAAGTAAAGTTGGTTGGTGAAAAAATATGAATACACCTCTCCGGGTATGGTAAGTAGACTAACTTCCCTATAACTCATACAATTTTCTTAAACAAGGTTGTATGTGTATCACAATCTTTACTCTCCCTAGTAATCGGGCATGCAAGTATGCTGTTTGGGGACTACTACTAATGAAACTCGGGTCAACAATCCCCTAGGCACCCATGTTTTTGGTAGAGGAAGCATCTAGTATCAAACGCTAGACTTCTCGCATGAGCCAATCGTTCTACTTATTGGGGGTGGGAGATCTACAACACACATTATCAAAACAATAAGCACAAAATGAAATGTACTACCTTCTGTGCTTGATTAAGCTGGTCCTGCAGGGTGTGTATGGTGGAGGAGCAACCAGTGTGAGAGAGCTGCAGGTTCTTGTGCGCCTCCTGTAGCTTTTTGTTTATGTTGCGCAGGTCACGACACTCCTCCTCCACGTCCCTCAGTCGACCCACCAGTGAGTCCACGTTGTCGTTCACCTCTCTCTACACAAGGAAAATACACCGGCAGTTAACCCTTTGATTATAGGAGACCTTTCCTGAGCATAGTAAAATCATCTAGGGTCAGACATAATAAAAAAAATCAAGTCACAATTGTAATGAAGTAGCTGCTTGAGGTAGTATATATTTTTATCTGCTAATTCTATTACTTCAGAACATTGTTGGGTGGGTTATGGATCACTTTTACTGATATTCCTAAATTGGTTTCTTTGCTGATGCTCTTGCAAATAGATATATACAGCACAGATCTTGAATAAATGCATATAAAATTTTAATTATTTCATCCATTATTAGGAGTGAAAGCAAGTGCAGAGGTAGTATGCGGCAAAAGGAAAGTAGGAGACAGAGGTATCAGGAAGGGAAGCGAGTGGTGGAATGATACGGTGAGAAAGGCAGTTGAGGAGAAGAGACAGTGTTTTGAGAGGGTTTTACAGGATGGTAGTGTTGAGGTATGGGAGAGGTACAAGAAGAAAAGGAGAGAGGCAAAAAGGAAAATTGGAGAAGCGAAAAACGATGCAAACGAAAGGTAGGGTCAAAGGTTGAGTGAGAATTTTGAAGAACGAAAGAAGATGTTCTGGAAAGAGGTAAATAGAGTAAGGAAAGGAGGACAAAAGAGGGAAGAGTCAGTGAAAGATGTAAATGGAGAATTACTAGTGGAACCAGTTGAAGTGAGGAAAAGATATGCTGAGTATTTTGAATCTTTGCTAAATGCAAGAGATGGAAGAGAAGCAGTGATTGAAGCAGTGGTTGATGGAGATAGGTTACCCAGGCCACCCAGGTGGCAGGGAATGAATGAAAGGATTGAGGAAAATGAGGTGAAAGAAGCAGTGAAACAATTGAAAGCGGGAAAAGCAGAAGGTTTGGATGGTATTGCTGTGGAGTGTATAAAGAAGGGTGGAGATGTGATAATAGATTTAGTCCTGGAGCCAAGGGGTGTTTGCATGCATGAATGGGCCAGAAAATCACCCGCTTGATTTAGTTAGAGGGTCCACTGGGACACCTTTTTAGCGAGGGTAGACATCCCGAAACCCGGCAGTTATCGTGTTATTCGGGGTTTTCGCTGAATTTAATGAAATCAAAATAACTCCTTTTTTTACGTGTGACGGTTACATAAATTGCAATAACTCGGCAATGAAATGGTCTACAGAGCTCTTTCACCACTCAAAATAAAGCTTAAAGAATTATCTATTCAATGGATACAAACACAATAAGATTGGTCAATACCCAAGGTCACAAGAGGTCAAAGTATGACCTTTTCTGATGAGGAACTAAAATTTATGACTTTTCAAAATTAAATATTTGTGAAAAATAGGTAAATGGATTGAACGTTTAATGCTTTTATATTCTGGTTAGGTACACCATAGGCAAGTTTTTGAAATTAGTTGGAAAAGTTGATTACGTATTTTAACCCGTGTAGCAATCAATAAAAGGTATATATACCGTATCAACGTACTGAAGCATAACAGATATATGCCGTAATTTGTATTCTTTAGGATTGCAATAGGAATGCAAAAATGAGTTAATCCAGTATATTTTATGTTCTCTGTTCATATATTGTTCATTTAAAATTTTGGGAAAACTAATTTTTGTTTTTTTGTTTTCAGTGAAGAATGTCTGGCTTACCAAAGAAAATATTAAGGGCATCACAGTCACCATCCTCAAGTGGTTCTTGCGATCCCAAGAAATGCATAATCTGCCAAAAGTATGATGATAAATGTGAAACGACCAGCACAGAGAATGGCAGGGCACGTATCATTGAAGCAGCGGAAGTGAGAAAGGACGTAGTTTTTGAAAGACTGAAGCAAGTGGACAAAGGCAAATTCTTATACCATGTTACTAACGAATGTTATAAACAGTATACCCTCAAGAAAACACTGGATAAACTCAAGCAGTTAACCGAAGTCTCCACGGATATTGCTGCTTATTCCCCAGAGGATAGCTCATCCTCTAAAAGGAGTAGACGGTCTATGGTGGATTCTCGAGACCCCGCATCTCTGCCAGCTAATATTAACAAGTTTTTAAAGAAATGTGTCATTTGTGGAAATTCAAAACACAACAACGTATACGATAAATGGAGGATTTCTGAAAAAGGACGGGCTGAATCATTCCTAAAGGCAGCCATGATACTTCAGGATGATGTGTTTACCTGAACTTCCGACTTGCAAGATGCGAATGCCGTATTTGGAGCGGATCTTTACTGTCACAGCCAGTGTATTCATAACTACATCAGGAAAGGAGAGAAAGTAGCAACTGAATCATCGTCAACGCCAACTGGCCAGCAGAAGTTTGATATCTTTGCAAATTTTATGAAAGATTTAGAACCAGGGTTGAACTCGGGGAGATGCTATAACCTGACTTATATTTCCAAGTGCTGTAATGAAGCGCGGAGTATTGATCAAACTCGTTTTACGTACACAAACAGGGATGTGAAAATGTACCTAATCCACCTGTTTGGGGGGGATGTCTCATTTTTTGTCCCAACCGGTTAAAAAAAAACACCATTGTTTTCAAGCCAGGTGCAGCTGAGACAGAGCCAGAGAGAAGTGAAAGGTCGTTAGATAGGGAAACAGTAAGAAAGTGTGGTACCATGTTGAGAGATTGCATCCTCAACGAAGACTTTGAGCTGAATGACAGGTTCTGTGATGCCAATGAACTTGAGAAAGCATATTCTGACATGATAATTCCCAGTGACGTTGCAGACTTTTTTTCAGCTCTTTTTTATGTTGATATTTTACACAGTGACAATATTGTAGATGGTGAGCCTGAAATTTATGAGGAGAGTGACACTAGATCTTCCAAGATAAAAAAAGTACTATCTGTGTATAAAGTCATCTTTTACATTGTAAATAATGGTAAAAAGCGAACCCCTTTGCACATGTTGAACTCTGAAGCTATTTATAACGTGTGTAGGTCAAAAACGCTTATTTCTAGTCTCAATAGGTTTGGACTGGCCATTAATGACGAGCTACTCCGCTATCATTCTGATATGGCATCATTTGTTACAGAAGCAAGTCAGGGTCAGGTCCCACTTCCTAGTCATTTAAACACATCAAGCTTCACGTTGGGGGCCTTTGATAATTTTGATCATGAGGAAGCAACACTATCTGGCATAGGAGGAAGTCATGACACTGTTATGATTCTTATGCAGGACAAACTTCAAGGAGTGACTCTGAATAGTAAGCCTAAGATATCGGAGACTGGTGTCACCCACAGAGAGAGACAATTCACACAAGAGTTAGGTTGCCAGACTTTGTTTCCTTACACGAAAACTGGTAAAAAGCCAAGCCTTCCAACAATCTACAAAGTTCCGGAAGAACTGTACAAAATAGACAAATCACATGCAAAAAGTGTCAGCAGGAAGGACGTAGCTTGGACTGTAAGTAGAATGGATCTATCATGTATGACGGAAGGTGTTAAAGAAACAACTATGGACCAAACAATGCCCTCTTGGAGTGCCTTTAACTCTCTTATTACTGATGAGAATGTGTGTCAGAAGGTTGTAGGTTTCCTACCAGTCCTTCCCCACCCTGTTACGGAATATGGCACAGTTTACACAGCATTAAAAAACTTCCAGAATATTTTGAGTCAACTAGACCAAACACACTTGCCCGTGGTATGTGATGAGGGGGTGTATCACATTGCCCGTGAAATCACCATGAGCAAACCATTTGAATTTAATAACTTGGTGTTATGTCTGGGCTCTTTTCATATGATTAAGGTAGTCATGGGTGCGATAGGAAAGCTCATTAATGGCAGTGGAGCAGAAACTATATTGGTAGAGTCTAAAGCATTTGGCCAAAATGTGGTAAGATCAGTTCTTGATGGATCACATTATACGAGGTCGTTGAAGGGTTTGTTCATGCTCTCTGAGTGTATAGAAAGGCTGCAGTGGGTGGAGTTCTTCAAAGTGGAAGGAATTGAGAGGTACAGGGATGAGCTTGAGCATCTGAGACTGTTGAAAAACTCTGTAGCAGAAAAGAAGAGGGAGGAAAGCAAGGTTCATTTGGAGGCATTTATGTCAAACTCAGAAGTCATGGTTGAAGACTTCAATAAATTTAGATGTCAGAGAAGTGCAGCGTCAGAGACTTTTACATTCTGGGACCACTTCGTCAGAATGGTGGCTGTTCTAAAGGACTTGGTTAGGGCAGACCGTGAGGGAGACTGGAAACTCCATCTCCAAAAGTGTTCAATCTGTGCTGCCGCTATTTGCTGGATGTGATAGCGTCAACTATTTTAGATGGGCTTCATTATACCTAGAAGATATGAGAAAGCTACCAGAAGATGTGTACAAGAGTTTCCTGGCAGGCAAGTTCGTGGTGAAGCGGACAGATGGACCATTCAGTGCTGTAGGGGCAGACATGTGTCTCGAGCAGACGATAAATCGATCCCAGAAGAGTGCTGGGGGTATCATCGGTAGCACCAAAAAGAAGCAATTTGTTGCTCAGTGGGAGATCATTTACCATGAAATGTTAGCTGTTGTCAATTTCCAACGTCAGGTCAGTGGAGTCGTCACACCTGTTGATGATGCTTTTATTTTATACTAGCCCACTGGGCCTAGGCCCTCTCAAGGCTAGTGGTGGAGGAGGTGGTACAGAGTTTAAAGTCACGTATATGTCAGCAGTTATATGTCATTGTATAAATTTATCGCTCTCAGGAAGTGACGAATAGGGGTGAAATTGAAAGAGTCTGAGTCAGAGAGGATGCCATGTAATGAGGTGTTCAGCAAGAATCTCCGTCGTTCAGATGCATAGACGGGACAAATACAAAGAAAGTGAAAAACAGTCAATGATGTATGGCAATGTTGGCATTCAGGTGGTGGACCACGAGGGGTGGACATCAGGTAACCATGTGTGAGGCGCGTGTGGCCTAAACGTAATCTAGTTAATAGGGTTTGGTCTGCACGTGAACCATTAATTGAAGAGGGCCACAAGTGTATGTCATCCTTAATGGAGCGAAGGTGGCCAGTTAATGGTTGCGCTCTCCACTCAAGTCGCCAAGCGTCATAAACATGGCGACGGAGGACAGGGAGCATATCCTCCGAACGCAGCAAAGTAGTAGAGGGTGTACCATGACACACTTGCTTAGCGAGGAAGTCTGCACGCTCATTCCCGGGAATTCCTACATGCGCGGGGATCCAGCACAGTGTGATGGAACGATTAGCGCACTGTAATTTGTGTATTGTGTGGATGATAGTCTTGACCAATGGGTCCTTGGGGGCAAATACACATAAGGCTTGCAGTGCACTCTTTGAGTCACTACAGATAACGACCCGTGGAGAGTTCCTCGACAATGAAGAGATGGTGCTTAAAGCACCTTGAATAGCCCATAATTCAGCAGTGAAAACCGTGGAGTGATGGTGTAAGGTACTTTGAGACAAGCCATGGTCTGAGACTGCAGCGCAACCCACGGCATCCGCAGTTTTCGAGCCATCGGTGTAAATGAAAACAGCCGGGATGTGATCATCAAGATGTTGTAAAGCGAGATGTCGACGTTGAGATGGGGCTTGGGCATCAAGTTGATCTGCCAAGTGAAAGCAAACTGTAGGGTGTTTTAGGGTCCACGGAGTGATGTGACTAGGAGGGGGAGTTATGGGAGGAACGGTGATACTGTAAGTGGAGAGCAATTGGCGAGACAATAGTGGGAATGGCACTGGAATGGTTGAACGATAGTTATCTGTGGAATGGAATAGTTCTAGTAGAGTTGGGTCATGACGGAGGCGAACAGCCGTACGCATGAGGACTAATCGACGGTGATAGGCTAGAGGTAAGGTCCCAGCCTCACATAGGATATTGGAGACACGAGAGGAACGGAATGCCCCCGAGCTAATGCGGATGCCCAAATGGTGTACGCTGTCGAGGGTTCCTAATGTGGAAGCAGAGGCCGTGCCATAGACAGGGCTACCATAATCTAGGGCTGAGAGGATGGTAGCTCTGTAGAACAGTAAAAGCGTAGCGCGATCTGCGCCCCAATGGACTCGTGCGACTGTTTTCAGAACATTCATTCTCTGGAGGCAACGTGCCTTTAAGCAGGCAATGTGACTCTTCCAATTGAGGTGAGTATCAAAGATTAAACCAAGGAACCTGGTATGTGGAAGGATCTGAATATTAGAATGTCCCATGGTGAGAGTAATGGACTGGTTACGTAAATGTCGAACATTTCTATAGAATACAACGGCGTTAGTCTTTTCAGCAGAAAATTGAAAACCAGCAGTGGATGCCCAAGAGTGGATGGATTTTAGAGCAATGTTGAGATGCCGTTGTATGTGAGTCAGACTGGGAGAAGTATAATATATTGCGAAGTCGTCCACATACAAGCTATACGATATTTCAGGTGGGAGGCTGCGTATCCTGTGTCTCCATGTTGTGTCATAAGCCTTAGCAATGTCAAAAAATATTGCCACTGTGGGTTGGTTCTTGGAGAACCCATCACGTATTTGGTGTTCAAGGCGAATAAGTGAGTGCAGTGTAGAACGGCCAGGGCGGGAACCATTCTGATATGGGGATAGGAGGGCATGTGACTCAGCGTAATGTAAAAGTCGAGGATTGATAATTTTTTCCATTAATTTGCAGAGGCATGAGGTAAGCACAATCGGTCTGTAATTTGTGGGAAGACTATGATCTTTTCCAGGCTTCGGTACGGGTATAGTGTAAGCATGCCGCCAAGACGGTGGGAAGTAGTTACTTATCCAAAACTGATTGTACAGTTGTAAAAGATGTTGTAGCGCACGTGGATGGAGGTGACGGATGAGAGCGTACGAGAATCCATCCGGGCCAGGAGTAGTGTCTGTACACAGGTCGAGCGCGTGTCGCAATTCCGGAATTGAAAAAGGGGTGTTATATTCATGTGTTTTCCCGCTATGAAAAGATAGCGGGCGAGATTCCTCCATACATTTATAACGAAGAAATTGACGAGGCAATGACTGGTCTGAGCTGACGTGACAGAAATGTTTGGCATGTATGGCAGCGATGTCAAGGGGGTCATGTGTAAGCGAGTCCGAGGCAGGGTCTTTGAGTGGAGAGAGTGGAGGCCGTACAGTGCGTCCGTTGATACTGCGAAACTTTTTCCATAAAGTAGAGAGAGGGGTGCGGGAATTGAAGGACGAGATATATGATCGCCATGAAAGTATCTTGTTGTCAAGGATACTGCGTTTGACAACTGCACAGATCTTGTTATAGAACGTTTTAAGGGCAATTTTTTCAATAGTGATGGTTATAAGGTCAAAGTAACGATTAGTGGAAAAAAGCCGGGGGGAAACAGTCTTTAAACACCGCTGCCTAACACTCAGACGCTTAAGAAGGCGTTCCACACGATGCTTGAATTTTATCATTTGGGCAAGAGTGGGCGTCCACCAAGGGACCTGGCGAGGGTGCATCAGCGAGGAGGTAAGCGGGATATGAGTGCGTGCAATGGAGTTCAGGAAGGACGAAAAATAAACAAAATTGTGGGCAGGGGAAGAGGTAGGGGAGAAGTCCGAAACGTCTGCAGAGACGTATAAGACGTCCAATCGGCTTTAGAGATTATAACTCGATATTTGAGGGGAGGATGCAGGGCACAAATACTTAAGGAGTATAGGGTAATGGTCGCTGGAGAAGCGATCCTGTAAAACTGACCAGTCAAATAGGGGAGCTGCGTCATCCGAGGCAAAGGAAAGATCAACAGCGGAAAATGTACAGTGGGTAGCAGATCTGTAGGTGGGGGTGTCAAAGTTGAGACAACAAAGAGTAGAATGAAGGAGATATTTTTCAATTTTATCGCCTGGGATGTCTGTGTTTGGGTTGCCCCAAAGGGGAGAGAGTGCGTTAAAGTCGCCCAGAATAAGGTACGGTGGGGTCAGTTGTTGTACTAGTTGATGAAGGTCAGAAGTATTGTAATGACAGGAGGGTTGATTGTAGGAGGAGCAAACAGTCAAGGAAGGAAGGTTTGGTAATGAAATGGAGACGGCAGTTGTTTGAAAAGGGTTGGGGTCAAGGGTGACAGGAACAAATACGCACTTATAGTGCACAAGGATGGCCGTTCGGAGATGTGAAGGGGTTATAGGGGAGCTAGCAGCAACAGTATAATGCCTGGGGGGGACATCAAAATTGCCTACATGTTGGAGGCAAATGCATAATGGTGAATATAATTTAAGTAATCGTTGTAATTCTCCCATACGGAGGCGAGTTTGGTATCCGTTTATATTCCATTGCAAAATGTTATATGCCATCAAGAATAGGATTGTCAGAGTCATCGACAATAGAGGTCTCTTGAAGAGAGTCTGGTAAAGGTTGTGAGTGTGGAGAGGGTTGTGTGGATGAAGGTGAAGGGGTAGATGTAAGGTCTGTAAATTTTTCAGCAATAGCTGTGAATTGTGTGACTAGTTTAGGAACAAGGGTGGGGCAGTGGAGGAGTTTTTGGCGCAGAGTGTCCATAAATAGATAAGCGGAGGTAACATCTTCATCAGGGTTAGGGGGAAGTGTACGTGTGGTGACAAATTCCTGCGTCCGAGCAAGGAGGCAGGGATCCGTGGCACAGATATGGGGTGTGATGTAATTACGGAAACAAATTGGACATCCACATTTGTCAGGTGGGATATTGGTGTGACATATCAATACAGGAGATTGTGAGGGGCTCGGGGTATGATGAGTCTTTATCGAAGGTTTGTCAGAAGATGGTGTCGTAGGGTTAGCAGGAGTTTGTGGGGGAATGTCTCTAGGTTTGGGAGCATCGGGATCTGGGCAGTGGGGAGCGGCTAACGGAACATGT
Organism: Paralithodes platypus; assembly: GCA_032716605.1. Taxonomy (NCBI): domain Eukaryota; kingdom Metazoa; phylum Arthropoda; class Malacostraca; order Decapoda; family Lithodidae; genus Paralithodes; species Paralithodes platypus. The sequence goes on from CM064507.1 coordinate 33,500,856, forward strand.
CGCTCAAGGTTACAGGGAGGATCAGGCGTGGTGAGGGTGGTACGCACATTGACAGGAGGTTGGTGAACATCAAATCGGGATCGTGATAGCTCTATATTAGTCAAGTCAGAATCCAACAGGTTATTGTCCTTCAGGAATCTCTGCATCAAGTCCTTGGGCGTAGGATCAGATTCACAAATATGGGTGACACAATAACAAGGAGTCGGGTGAATTTGAGTATCTTCCGCTGGAGCTCGCTTGGAAAGAAATTTGTGAAGATGTTCGGTGAGTACTGTACGGGTAGAAGTCTTGCGCTGAAGTAGAAAGAATCAGCCGCAGTTATGGCAGCCACAGTCCGAATCGTGGGTAGGCATAACCCACTTCTGTATGGTGGAACCGAGTTTCGAGGTCCGGGATAATGACCGGATAGGACTTGCAACCTTACGCTTTTTCCGAGGCTGCGACTGGGTGGAGCGAGATTGGGGAGAAGTCTCTATATCTGGTACTGTGTTACATTCCATGAGGTTCTCTTCGGCAGTCATGTTCCAAAACTCAGTATCATCGGTCAAGTTAGTAAATCCCTCGAACCTGTTAGAGGTGGATAGGTCCGGGGAGTTAAGGTGAACTAAACGGAAGGTATCATTGGTGGGGTAATGTTGTGGGCTAATAGGTGGTGCCGGAGGCTGCTCTGGACACTGGTGGTCAGAGGAGTCAGCGGGTGTAGTTGATTCAAACCGTCGATATGGAGGAGATTTACCTTCCTGCCTTAATTGTGCTGCAGCAGACCGGAAGGGGAGTCCTTTTGTGGCCTGTAAATGTAATATGTCACGATGAAACGCAAAGTGCGGGCATGTTCTGTCATTGGCTTTGTGGGACCCGTCACAATTTGCACAACGGGGCGCGCTGACTTGACAATTGTTGAGAGCATGTTGTTCCGAGCCGCAATTTAAGCAACGAGCATTGAGAGCCCGACACCGTGGGGTTGAATGCCCAAGCTTCCAGCAATTTGTGCATTGTCTCGGCTTGTTAACATACCTTCGTACCTGCAGTTGGCGACCTGCAAGACGGACATGCATAGGGAGGTCATGGCGCTTAAAATAGATTTTGACAATGCGTAGTGGGGGCCGATTTCCACGCTGAGGAGCAGTATAAGTGTCAACTTTAACAACAGTGGGGGTCAGTTCTTTGCAATAATTTTAAGATACGATTGGTTGAGTCTGTAAAGCTCTGATCTGCAAATTCGAAGTCGGAAGGGAGCACAACCGTGCCAGTACACTGATTCAGGTATTCATCTGGTTTACCTGTGTATCTGTCGTTGGGGGTGTCGAGGTAGGCTTGTAAGGCTTCTGATTGCTCCTGTGTTTTCACCTCAATCATGCGCTTGGCCGATCCAACAGCATGCATGGTGAAGTCACCAATATCTTGTGCGAGAGTATCGTATAGACTGAAATCATCCATAGGTTCACCAGAGACCTTGAAAAACCGTGACCAATCAGGGGGACTGAACATAGCGTTATAAGTGTCCTTCGAAGCAGGGGTATACGTGTTACGTTTACGCCTTTGTCGGTTATGCGAAGGTACGAACGGTTGAAGCGTGTGAATGGCAGAGGAAATACCGGCAAGGTCTTTTCCTGTACCTGCATTAACGGCCCGTTGAGATCGTAGAGGTACAGAAGCAGGTTTAATTGAGGTAGGAGATCCTGCATCCGGAGGGAAGATGGTAACAGATGGAGTCACAGACGGGTCAGGGATGCAAGAAGCATCCGTAGGGGTGTCAGCTGAGGGCATGCGAGGTTCTTCAGTAAGGTTGTCAACGGAATGAAGAGGTAGGCTAAGGCTAGAATCATAATCTGGTAATGTAGAAGTTAAAGTCGAGACTGTGGGGTTGTCATCACTATTATTGATCACAGAGGCAGTACTGTGCATAGGAATTGATGCCGGGGAGATCACCTGATGGATCTCACTACCCGACGATGGAGAATTCGTCACAGTATCCTTAGGAGGTTTGCCAAGGTCTGTGGGTGCCATGCCTGAGTGGGGAACTCCGGCACTGTTGACAGCAGGGGAAGGGTCCTTGAGGCAGTCCAATTTCTCGCAGGGGTCGGCGTCAGAGGGGGCAATTTTAGATTCCATAGGACGAATATTTCGAAATTCATCTGAGTCAGATTCCAAACCCACCATGGAGCCACAATTAGAGGACGGGACGACCGCCCTAGGAATTCTTGCAGATATACACCCCGACTAATGCACCTTAAGGGCCGTCGATCCGTCGATCGCCGACCCAGCACAAGGGTTAGGGTTTGGCATAAAAGTTTCCCCTCGCTCGAACACGTCGGGTACCACAGTTCGACGGGTGTAGGGATTGCCGACCCACAACACCCTCCAACGAAACCAAAGAGTGAGTACGGTCGTTTACCTCATGACAGTCACGGTGCTCCCTAAGGAGGGGGCAGCGGGAAGAAGGGAAAAACGGAAAACAGAAAGGATGAGAAAAGATAGGGCCCACTACAATTAGTTGGGGGCGGCAGGAAGGGTGGGCATGCGGGCATGCACTCCCCTCCTGCCGCCTCCGTCAGCCCCCGCACGTGTTCAAAAGTGAAACCAACGAAGCAGGCAGAGCGGGGGGTCGTCACACCTAGCATAGAACTTTTAGTAAACCACGAGTTCAACTTATCAGCAACAAGGTCATCTGAGACATTGATTCAGGATATGATTGAGTATGTAAAAGAACATGACAACCCCATGACATTACCGTGTGAAGGAGACAAAGACAAGCGTCACAACATCCTCACACAGGAAATCATGACAAAGGAAATCCGTGACAATCTGCTCGAATTTGATGAAAGATCTAGGAAGAAGTATGAAACATTCCGAAATGAAAGAATCGTAATGAAACACAGATCCATCTTTGATACCATTCACAGGACGAACCTTAAGACATTCAAATCCATGAAGGGAGACCAAAGTACCTATAAGTCTACAAGCAAAGAGACCAAGAAGCAAATGGCAAAAACCCAGAAGATCTATGACATTGCTCGTGTCCGAGGATATGACATGAAACATTTAAGAACATAAGAAAATGGGAGTCTGCAGAAAGCCGATTGGCCTAAGCAAGGCAGATCCCTGAAATTTGCTGGGGTTTGACCTGATTGACAGCAGGTACCTCTTTGACAAGAATGGACTAATGACCAAACCAAACAAAAGTGAACTGTGCACTGAGTTAGAAAAACACGTTGAAAAAGCAGACTATATACCACCATCTAAATGGAAGCCAGCAAATACAGTGACTATCATTGATGTAATGGCAGGCCTTCGTCGTATGCGGGTATCCCAGATGAACACCTTTGGTGAACTCTGCGATAAGTTCTTGGAGGTGTCATATGGACTTGGCAGCAACTCTAAACGTGTCGACTTCGTCTTTGACACATACATTGAGGGTTCAGTGAAGGACAGCGAAAGAACTAGAAGGTGTGGTTGCAGCCCAATTGATTTATATGGGATAGGTACAGGAACGCAATTGCCAGTCACAATGGATGCTTTCTGGGCCTCATCTGCAAACAAATCCAAGCTACAGAAACTCATTCGACAACGCATCTTAACCAAGCCAAAACTGATGACAGATACAGTTGTTAGCTCGATTGGACTTCCACCTGAAATTGAACCATGCCTGGCTATTTTGAATGGAAAAGAGACACCATTACCTGATCTAGACACAACGATTGAAGAGGCCGACGTCAGAATTATCCCACATGCTCGTCATGCAGTTGAGAATGGGACTAAGAGAGTGGTTATTATATCAAATGATACTGATGTAGTAATCTTGGCCCTACACTACTGGTCGCTTCTGAAGGCACATGGCCTACGAGAGATGTGGATTCGTGCTGGTGTTGGTAATACCACAAGATACATACCCCTTCATGTTCTAGGCGATAAGTTGGGATCAGATACTTGCAAAATCTTAGTTGCCCTGCACCATCTCACTGGTTGTGATTCCACAAGTATATTTGGTACAAAGGCTGCTGCACTGAAGGCAGATCCGGTGCATTACCTGATTGATTTTGGAAAGGAATTGAACTGTATTAACTTCATCTTGGTGGAAGAGTTCCTTGTGAATGTGTACAAATCAGGAACCTCATGCAGAACAATGGATGAATTACGGTACTACCTCTACCACCACAGCAAAAAGACCATTTTGGAACTGCCTCCCACCAGCCGATCAGTCAAAGGTCATGTCCTCAGGGCATTCTTTGGGACATATCTACAGCTACACTGCCTAAGCAATCCTCAACTGGATCCCAGAGACTTTGGTTTCATTGAAGAAGATGGCATTCTTCAACCGGACCATCTTCAAGTCTTGCTACCGGATGACTTTGCAATGCCCTGTAAATGTACCTCCTGCTCTACTAAACGCTGTGTCTGCAGACAACTAGATATGACAAACAGCACACCACAAACATTAAAAAGAAACTGACACCCAGACTTAACGCCCTCAGGTCACTTGCTCACACAAAATTTGGACACAACAAAGAAACTACCACCACAGTATATAAACAATACATAAGATCAGTGATGGAATACGCAAGCCCAGCCTGGGCTTCTAACCTAGCTGAAACACATCATAAGACCTTACAGACTATTCAAAACAAAGCCTTGAAGATCATTACAGGCTGCACAGCTACTGCACCCACAGATCACCTACATCAAGAAACCAAAATCCTCAAAGTCAAAGACCATCTGGACATGAGAGGCACTCAATTCCTGGCAGCAGCCTCCACGAACCAAGACCACCCACTAAACTACATGGCAACACACCCACAGACACCAAGAAATATCAAAACAACACCCAGCACACGGTATCACACACAATTATTGTCCTCTCTCCCTCCCTGCCCACCCCGAACCAACTTCCAGAAGCACATCCATACTCATATCTCTCACCGATCCATCCACTCACTCACAGACAACACGCAGCTGCATGCACGATCTCCCGAAATCCATCCTTCCGAATCCTCCCTTCTTCGCGAGGAGAGAGTCCACCTGGCCAGGCTGAGATGCGGACACCATCCAGCTCTCCTGAGCTATCAGAAGAGACTGGATGACTCCGTTGTCGACGCCTGCCCGGGATGTAACACAGCACCCCATACCATTAAACACATCATAGAACACTGCATTTCACACAACCACTTACGCCAACAACACAATCTACACTCAATGAGAGCTCTGTGGGAAAGCCCGATCGTGGCCATGGCCTTTCTCAGGGACTCGGGGCTGTTCGGCCAGGCAGCTTAGGGAACAACAACAACAACTAGATATGAAATGCTGCCCTTACTGCAAATGTCAGGTGAAAGGATGTCAAAACCTAGGCCATTAATGTGACACATCACAGAATACATTTCCAACTGTATCCCCGGCTCACCCCTCTCCCCAAAAGTAGGTCATTCATTAATGTGACAAAAAATAATTGAAATCTGCTTTGAAGATATATATGCAATGTGTGATATTGTGATACAGAGTGTTTTGATAGAACTTTAGCTGACTCAGTAGTACCATAATTATATAACCAATACATAGCTATTATTGGTATATCATTCGCAAACTTCATATTATTGTACTGGACGCCAAGGGGTTAAAATACGTAATACACTTTTCCAACTACTGTAATTTCAAAAACTTGCCTATGGTGTACCTAACCAGAATATAAAAGCATTAAACGTTCAATCCATTTACCTATTTTTCACAAATATTTAAATTTGAAAAGTCATAAATTTTAGTTCCTCATCAGAAAAGGTCATACTTTGACCTCTTGTGACCTTGGGTATTGACCAATCTTATTGTGTTTGTATCCATTGAATAGATAATTCTTTAAGCTTTATTTTGAGTGGTGAAAGAGCTCTGTAGACCATTTCATTGCCGAGTTATTGCAATTTATGTAACCGTCACACGTAAAAAAAGGAGTTATTTTGATTTCATTAAATTCAGCGAAAATCCCAAATAACACGATAACTGCCGGGTTTCGGGATGTCTACCCTCGCTAAAAAGGTGTCCCAGTGGACCCTCTAACTAAATCAAGCGGGTGATTTTCTGGCCCTTTCATGCATGCAAACACCCCTTGGCTCCTGGACTAATTGGTTGGTGAGACTTTTCAATGTGTGCTTTGTGATGTCAAGGGTACCAATAGACTGGAAGAGTGCATGTATTGTGCCGTTGTACAAGGGGAAGGGAGATCGGCAGGAGTGTTTAAGTTATAGAGGTATTAGTTTATTATCAGTGGTTGGAAAGCTGTATGGCAGGGTGTTGATAGAGGATAATAAAATGTACGGAAGTTGCAATAGGAGAAGAACAGTGCGGCTTTAGGAGGGGAAGAGGGTGCGTGGATCAGATGTTTCCAGTAAGACAGTTATGCGAGAAGTATTTAGAGAAGCATAAGGAGATATTTTGGGCTTTTATGGATTTGGAAAAAGCGTATGATCGTGTGGATCGTGAAGCAATGTGGAAGGTGTTAAGGATTTATGAAATTGGAGGAAATTGTTGGAAGCAGTTAAGAGTTTTTATGAAGGGAGCAGAGCATGTGTTTGAGTAGGAAATGGCGAGTTGAGTGAATGGTTTGAGGTAAAGGTAGGTTTGCGACAGGGTTGTGTATTGTCACCATGGCTGTTTAATATGTTTATGGATGGTGTGGTGAGGGAGGTGAAAATGAGAACTATGGGAAAAGGATTGGGTTTAGTTGTTGTTGTTGTTGTTGTTGTTTCCTAAGCTGCCTGGCCGAACAGCCCCGAGTCCCTGAGAAAGGCCATGGCCACGATCGGGCTTTCCCACAGAGCTCTCATTGAGTGTAGATTGTGTTGTTGGCGTAAGTGGTTGTGTGAAATGCAGTCTTCTATGATGTGTTTAATGGTATGGGGTGCTGTGTTACATCCCGGGCAGGCGTCGACAACGGAGTCATCCAGTCTCTTCTGATAGCTCAGGAGAGCTGGATGGTGTCCGCATCTCAGCCTGGCCAGGTGGACTCTGTCCTCGCGAGGAAGGGAGGATTCGGAAGGATGGATTTCGGGAGGTCGTGCATGCAGCTGTGTGTTGTCTGTGAGTGAGTGGATGGATCGGTGAGAGATATGAGTATGGATGTGCTTCTGGAAGTTGGTTCGGGGTGGGCAGGGAGGGAGAGAGGACAATAATTGTGTGTGATACCGTGTGCTGGGTGTTGTTTTGGATATTTCTTGGTGTCTGGGTGTGTTGCCATGTAGTTTAGTGGGTGGTCTTGGTTCGTGGAGGCTGCTGCCAGGAATTGAGTGCCTCTCATGTCCAGATGGTCTTTGACTTTGAGGATTTTGGTTTCTTGATGTAGGTGATCTGTGGGTGCAGTAGCTGTGCAGCCTGTAATGATCTTCAAGGCTTTGTTTTGAATAGTCTGTAAGGTCTTATGATGTGTTTCAGCTAGGTTAGAAGCCCAGGCTGGGCTTGCGTATTCCATCACTGATCTTATGTATTGTTTATATACTGTGGTGGTAGTTTCTTTGTTGTGTCCAAATTTTGTGTGAGCAAGTGACCTGAGGGCGTTAAGTCTGGGTGTCAGTTTTCTTTTTAATGTTTGTGGTGTGCTGTTTGAATGTCATATGAGTATCATATGTTACTCCTAGGATTTTGTGTGTGTGTGTGTGTGTGTTAGGGGTGTGTTGTTTATGGTGAGTTGAGGGATGTATTCGTGTTCTCCTGTCCAACTTGTGAGCAGGGTTTGCGGTGGATTTGGCTGGGGCTAGATTAAGTCTGTTTGTAGTGCACCAACCCATGTAGTTGTGTGTTGCGATAGGGTTGAAGGAGATCTGTTGCTCTTTTTGGGTCATGGTGTGTGCATGTGAGTGTTATGTCATCTGCATAGGAGGCTAAGTTTATTTGGGGCGTATTGGGTGTAGTTATATCGTGCATGTACAGATTGAAGAGTGCGGGCGATAGGACGGATCCTTGTGGGACTCCGTTTGGAAAGTTTCTGATTTTAGATGACTGACCGGCAAAAGATACGTGTGCACATCTGCCTGCTAGGAAGTTGGCCAGCCACCTTTTTGTGTTGTTGTGCATGTTTGTGTTGTAGATTTTGTTTGTTAGGTTGTGGCGGGGGATGGCATCGAAGGCTTTACTAATGTCGAGTGTGGCTAATAGTGATCTGTGTGGTGTGGTGTGGCTGAGTTGATGCCGTCGAAAGCTCTTTGTGTAAGGTCTGTGAGAAGAGTGTTTGTGGAGTGCAGTGGCCTAAAGCCATGTTGTGTTGGAGCTAGGGGTAGATCAGGTGTAATTAGTTGTAATACTAGGCGTTCCATGACTTTGGAGGGGGAGCAAAGAAGTGTGATGGGGCGGTGCGAGGAGGGTAGCGTGGGGTCTTTGTTGGGTTTGGGGAATGTGATGATGATACCATGCTTCCAAATGTCTGGTATTGTGTTGTGTTGTGTGAATAGCTGTAGTTTGATATGTTAGTGAGTGCTTGTATGCCTTGTGGTCCCAGGTGTCTGAGGTGTATGTTGCTTATGTTGTCTAGGCCACAGGCGGGTGAGTGCTTGAGATTGTTGATGATATGCTTTGTCTGGTGATTGGTGAAGGGTGTATAGTCAGGGTCTGTGGGGAATTGTCTCTTACGTCGGATGACACGTCGGTCGTCTTTGTGAGGTTTTAGGTGGCTGACATGTGAAAAGTGATTGATGAGAGTGTTTGCTTGTTGTTTACATGAAGGAGTAGAGTCTGTTGTTGTGATTGCAGCATGTGATTGTGTTGTGTTGCTGTTGGAAAGTGTGATGCTGTTTAGTGTTTTGTAGAGTTTTTGGGGGTTTGTTTTGTGATCAAGTGTTTGTAGGAAGTTATTCCAATTTAGTTTTTTGTTGTTCTTGTATTTTGTTGTTAGTTTGGGTGTTGAGTGCTTGAATTTGTTGTGTGATGTCTTGTGTGTGGGGTGCTGGGGAGTGTTTCAGTATGTCGCGTTGTCTGATGAGGTTTTGAATTTCTGGTGTGAAGTTGGGTTGTGTCTTTTCCTGTTACCTCTTGGAATGTGTTTCTTGTCAGTGTTTTGGATCGTTTTATTGAGTATGTGTACAGCATTGTTGATGTTAGTGATGGGTGTACTGTTTAGAGTTGTGAAGTGTTGTTCTGTCTCATTTGTGAATGCTTCCCAGTTAGCTCTTTTATAATTGGTGTGTGTGTGTGTTTGTGGCTAGCTGGGGTGAGTCTGGTTTTGGTGGTGATAATGATCGGGAGGTGGTCAGAGCCTAAGGTTCTGACCACCCTCCAGGATGTTGGGGGGGCGAGTTCTGGGGAGCAAAAGGTGATGTCAGGAGATGATGGGTTATAGAGGGCTTGGTGAGGAATATGGGTATGTTGATGGATGTCGTTAAGGATGATGAGGTTATCGGTTTGGTTTTGTAGTACCAGCCCTCTGTCTGTGTCGGGGTTGTCGACAAACCAGGCCGACGTCTTGGCGTTGAAGTCACCACCCAGGATGATGTGTGGGGTGTGTGGGGTGTTTGTGATGTGTTGTAAGTGTGGTCTGTATTCATTTGGTACTGTAGGGGATGTTTGGGGAGGGATGTATGTGTTTATGATGGTTATGTTGGAGTTGTTGCCAGTGCGTATTTTAATTGATTGTATTTCTGTTGTGTTATCATTTGGGGGGGAGGAGGGATTTGGTTTGTACACTGGTTACTATGTATGATATTTCTTTGTGTACCAGGGTGATGAGTCCACCGCCCCCGCCGACAGCCCGGTCTTGTCTGATGGTGGTGAAATTATGAAATGTGGGTGTTTTTTGTGTTGTGCGGAGTTTTGTTTCTTGTAAGATGGCAATGTGTATGTTGTGTTGTTTGATGAAGTGTGAGAGTTCGTGTTTCTTTGTGTTGATGCCATCTATGTTCAGTTGAAGAATGTTAATGTTATGTGCACGATGTATGTTGGGTGCTGCTGCACGAGGATGGGGTGGGGGTGGGGGTGAGGGAGGGGCTGGGGGGTGGGGTGGGTGGGGTGGGGGGGGGGTTTGGGGAGCAGGAGATGGGGGTTGGAATGGATTAGGATGGGGTGTGGTATGTTGAGTTGAGGATGTGGATGGTATGGGAAGGTTAGGTGGGTTAGGGAGGAGAGGTGGACGGGTTTTAGGGGGGGAGTGGATGATATGGGAAGGTTAGGTGGGCTGGGGAGGAGAGGTGGACGGGTTTTAGGTGAGGGATTTGACTGGGAGAGGGAGGGGCATGAGGAACAGGTCCAGGTGTTTGTGTAGTGTGTTTCTTGGAGGCAAGTGTTGTGCAGGTGAAGTGGGTCCAGTTCCCGCGCATGAATTGCAGAGAACTGAACCCTTAGTATGGCGACTCGAAGTGATGGGTTTTGAGCAAGTTGGACATATGTATGTGTACGTGGGTCCTGGGTTGCTCTCAATGTCTCCGGCTAGAAGAAGTCTTCGAGAAATGACAGCCGGAGAGTCATTTCTCGGTGTAGGAAAAACTGTGTGATGTGTGTGGTGTGAGAGGTGTGGAAATTCCCGGCGCGACCGAAGCCGCTCCAAGGACCCGTGCCCCCAGGGAGGGGGCAGGGGATGGTTGTGACGGTTTGGCTCCCGAAACTGCTCCCCGCGGCCGGCATCCGGTTTTCCTCCACTGGTCGTTGATTTTGTCTTCGGCCGTGGAGGGTCGGCAGCCATCCGCGGTTGGCAGCCTCGGGAGGTGGCCCCACGGCGTAGACGCCGCCACATGGGTTTAGTAGGAAAGAATGGTAGAGATTGGGAGTTGAATCAGTTGCTGTTCGCTGATGACACAGCGTTGATGGCGGATTCTGAGGAAATTGCAGCGGGTAGTCAAAGAGTTTGGAGTGGTTTGTGGGAGGAGGAAACTGAAGGTGAACATCAATAAAAGTAAAGTAATGGTGTGTAATAGGGGTGATTGTAGGGTGAATCTAGATGTGAGGCTGGATGGGGAAATATTGGAACAATTAGAGTGTTTTAAATATCTAGGAGGATCGATAAGCAGGAGTGGAGGTAAAACAGAGTGTGTGAAGGAAGGAAGTTTTTTGGAGCAATGGGAAGTATGTGGAAGACAGCCAGAGTGGACAGAAGGGTGCTGAGCTGGTATGGTCATGTTGAACGAATGGGAGATGAAAGGCTTACAAAGAGAATATATGAGTCAGATACAAGGGGAGATAGAAGGGCAGGAAGACCCCCATTGAGATGGAGAGACTGTGTAAGACAAGGTTTGGATGATAGAGGAATGACTATAGATCAGGCAAAGGAAGTGGTAAAAAACAGGAATGAATGGAGAATGCTTGTGAATAGTTGAGTGAACACGTGGTCATTTGAGGGAAGGGGTCGGGCTCAAGTTGGACTAGATAATAGTCCATCAGGCGCCTGGCCCGGGGAGACGATTAATATGAAGGGTGCGCCTGGAAGTGTGGTGGGCGGGCTTGTGGCTTTGGCTCCGCTGCATGTCTGCCTGCCGAGATCGGAGCCTCTCCGGGGGGCCGGGGGGAGTGCTGGAGCGACCTTGGTGACCCTGGTCTCTGGGTATTCTCCTGGGTGACCTAGATGTGTGTGAATTTTGTGTTTTGTCTGTGTTTGTTCATTGTTTTGTCTTGTGTTTTGTGTTTTCCTGTTCTTGCTCTGTCTTGAGTCGGCCACCCCCAAGAAAATATATCTATCTATCTATATGCTCAGGCCCAATCCCCACTTTTCCTATTTTTTTATTTTATTTTTCCTCTATTTTATTATTTTTTTGTTTGTTTGTATTTTCTTGGGGGTCGCCGGCTCAAGACAGAGCAAGAACAGGAAAACACAAAACACAAGACAAAACAGCGAACAAACACAGACAAAACACATAATTCACACACATCTGGGTCACCCAAGAAAATACAAAAAAATAAAATAAAAGGAAAATAAAAATAAAAAATAGGAAAAGTGGGGATTGGGCCTGAGCATATAGATAGATAGATAGATAGATTATTAGGGGAGATACAAATGAGAGGGCTCTTATGGTAGTCATACACATAAAGCTCCATTAGATTTACCACACAAACCACTTAGGATTGAACCCTGGATCAACAAGCAGATATTGATCAAAGTGTCCAGGGTTCAACCCCAGGTGGTTTGTATGGGATTTTTCTCAAGCAGCAATGCTTGATTTAAGGGTCCATTATATTTCTTACCTGTATAAGACTGGTAAGATCATTATGAAGGCTGGCATTCTCCTCCAAGACACTGGCATTTCTGCATTCCAGGCCTTGTATCTTTTCTCCCAGGTCCTCTACTTCCAGCTCCAGACCAAACTTGTCACGCACCAGGCTTGTCACCTTATAAAGTACCCCGGGACACATTTAAAGCTTGACACTTTTTAAATACACCAGGAAACATGTAAGGTTTGACACCATTAAAATATATACACCAGGAAACATTAAAAGCGTGACACCTTTGAAATACACCAGGAAACATGTAAGGTTTGACACCTTTAAAATACACCAGGAAACTGGGGTGCTGTGTTACATCCTGGACACCTGTCCAGGATGTAACACAGCACCCCATACTATAAAACATGTCATAGGAGACTGCATTCCACACACTCACTTACGCCAACAACACAATCTACACTCCTTGAGAGCTCTGTGGAAAAGCCCGATCTCAGCCATGGCCTTCCTTAGGGACTCAGGGCTTTTCAGCCAGGCAGCCTAGGGAACGACAACAAAAACCAGGAAACTTTAAAGAGCATAGCGCTCACGAGGTCAGCTATCATCATTATCATAAATATTAGTGTGCAATATTTCTCCTATGTGCAGTAATAGTAGTCCAAATTTCTTACAAATGTAAATATAAATAAATTAGTGTTTTGGATAGTGACGGTGAGAGGCAGTTTCGACATGTCGTGACATATATAGAGGAATTAAGGGTACCCATAGAATATCACAATCGGACAAAGAGCTTCAGGAGTCAGGTCACTGGCCACCATTTTGTTTCTCAGTATCTCTGTTAAGCACTCCATGCTCTGAATGCAGTTACAAAGATGGACAGATATTTAAAGAGAGGTATGAGTACAGTACTGTAATTGCAAGAGCAGCATAAACTTAATAATGAAGTGTAGACAAAATGGCAAGCTATCGAATAATGCACTGTGAAAGCGAAAATCAAGATGGAATATTTTGATATGTTGGCCGTACGCTATTTTACAAAGCTACCCTTTTCCCGTTGTTGTTGTTGTTGTTGTTGTTGTTCCCCAGGCTGTCTGGCCGAACAGCCCCAAGGTCTCGAGCAAGGCCAAGGCCACAAACGAGCGCCCCCCACAAAATCCTCCCTGCTTACCACTAACAAAGCCCGGGTGACCGAAGCCACTCAAAGGCAGGGAGCTAAGGAGGGTGCGGAAACGCCCGGGAAACCAAAGCCCCACCCAAGGCCCTGTGCCCCTCAGCAATTATGAAGGGAAAGTTGAGGGGCAAGGGAAAAATGTGACGCTTTGGCTCCGAATCTGCCAACTTCTAGGTTGGCAGTAGGGAGGTCAATCCACGGAAAAGACGCCGCCACTTGAGATCTAGAAGATATATAAGTAAAAGGAACAGTCAGAGTAAGCTATGGGTATGGCAGAGATCGCTCAGTTCTCACTCGGTAGACCAGCCCATCACCGCATGACTAGAACCCAATCCTCTCAGCATCAGCTAGGAAAGGCCCTAGAAAGCCGCCTTTGGCGGGGGGATAGCTCCCCTATTTCAACTCCTTTCGGGGTTGGGCACCCGCCCTTCGGGGTTGGGCACCCGCCCTTTTCCCGTTGAGTCCGTTACCTTTAGTTTTGCCATATGGGTTGAGCTGCCAATATGAATTTATTTATGATTAACCCGGGAGCTGCGGGGAGACTCTTAAGAGTTCCCCCGGCGCACTGCGGGGAGACTCTTAAGAGTCAGAGAAAACAAAAATCAACTTTTGACATCGAAAAAAAAAAAAAATTATATTTTTTTTTTTTATTTTTTTTTATTTTTTTGGCCCCTGGGCCATGCAAAATCTCAGTCCTCTACCTCCCCTCCTTCCCCACTTTCCTCCTCTCCTTCAGTTATCACCTATTTTCCCTGTTATTCCCTTATTCTGAGGTATATTTTCGTGCTAACATTAGAAATCCGATTGGAGGGTGTGGTCATCACTGATAGCAAGCGAGTGCAAGAGAGAGAGAGAGAGTATCGATCGACTGTGTCTCAGTGGCCTTGGGGGAAATTGGCGGGAAAGCAGATTGCCTCACCCATACATTATACAACTCGCGGGCTATATCTCCGATTTTGACCATCCAAACGCTGTTTTCACTCGTTTTATTGTTGTTTCAGGTTAATACCTTTATAATCAACCCATAATAGGCGCATATGGATAAGTATTAATGCTATTAATGGCACAATGAATATTTTAGTGACGGAAACACCTCAAATACGTCAGCACAGGGGGACGTTTCCAATTACCCCCATGCGCACTTCAGAGGTTAACAAGGCCAAAATATGAATAATTGGATTGATAGATACAATCGAATAGACAAATTTTATACTCAATGTGATATAGATATAAAATACTGCCTTCACATTATTTCATGTACGAATTATATCAGGGTAAGCTAAAAGACAATATCAAAACAGATTTGAATCCCGCGGTATAGTTTCATAAGAGAGAGGCGACAGGGTTTGCCATTAACCTTCCAAGCTTAAAATATCTTACATAGCTTTGTTTACTACTTTAGATCAACATTTCTGGCAAACCAAGACAACTGTCCAGTATCAATCATGCTTTAACATGCTTTAGACAGTGATAAAATGGAAAGTGATTTTTCATGACCAACATCGGCCACTGTGATGACATAATGGGGCTGTGCTGTGGCAAGTCTTTATTGTACTGTACTACAGTAATTGATTGATTATGTATGTGTGGATGAACGAATGAAGAAATCTGTGATGGATGCTAGGGTGTATAGGGGTATTGGAGGGGGTCTGTCTGATCATTATGTAGTGGTAGCTAAGGTTAGGATACAAAAGAAGTGGGTGAGGAGAGCGGGAGGGAGGCGAGAGGAGGGTGGAATGGTGAGGAGGGTGGAGAGGTTGCAGGAGGAGGAAAGCAGGGAGGAGTACAGGAGAGCAGTGGAAAGACGACTAGGTGGGTTCGACCTGGAAGTTATGGAGGAAGTGGAGGAGATGAGCAAGGTGTTTAAGGATGAGATCTGTGCAGCATGTGAGGAGGTGTGTGGAGTGAGGAGAAGAGGGAGGGGAGTGAAAGGTACAGCATGGTGGACAGAAGAGGTACGAATAGCTGTGGAAGAAAAGAAGAAAGCATATAGAGAGTGGTTGGGTAGCAGAGGGAATGAAGATTCCGAGAGACAGAAACGAGCGAGGTACGTGGAGAGTAAGAGGGTGGTGAAGAGAGTAGTGAAGGAAAGTAAGAGAAGAGTAGATGAGGAATTTGGAAGGAATCTGAGTGTAAAATGGAGGGAGAGTAAGAAACTGTTCTGGAAAGAAGTCAAGAAAGTTAGGGAAGGTAGCAAGGGAAACAGTAAGGGTGTGAAAGATAAGAATGGGAGAATGCTAGCCGAGAAGCAAGAGAGAGTCGAAAGATGGAGGGAGTACTTCAGTGAGTTGCTAAATGAAAGGAATGAAGAGCCAGCAAACATAGCTGGATATGGTATGGGAGGGAGAAGAAGAGAAGTAGTGGAGGAGGAGGTGGGGATCAGGAGGTCAGAAGTGTGGGAAGCCATGAAAAGAGTGAAGTTGGGGAAAGCACCAGGAACAGATGGAGTGTGTGGGGAAATGTTGAGGTATGGTGGTGAGATAGTGATAGAATGGGTATGGAAAATGTGCAAACTAGCATGGGAGAAGGGGAGTGCACCCGATGACTGGAAGACTGGCATAATAGTCCCCCTATATAAGGGCAAAGGGGAAAGAGGAGTGTGTGGTAACCACCGAGGAATATGTCTTCTAAGCGTAGTAGGGAAGGTATACAGTAGGGTAGTGATTGAGAGAGTGAGAGTGAGAACGGAGAAATGGATAGGCGACGAGCAGGGAGGTTTTAGGAAGGGAAGAGGATGTGTAGATCAGATTTTTACCCTGAATTGTGTTGTGGAGAAGTATCTGGAGAAGAAACAAAAGGTGTATGTTGCCTTTATGGACTTGGAGAAGGCCTATGACAGAGTGGATAGAGAAGGTTTGTGGAAAGTACTTAGAATATACGGAGTAGAGGGCAAGTTGCTGAAAGCAGTGAAGAGCATGTATGAGGGTGCAAAGGCGGCAGTACGTGTGGAGAGTGAGCAGAGCGAGTTCTTTGACCTGAATGTTGGTTTGAAACAGGGGTGTGTGATGTCCCCGTGGTTGTTTACTGTATATATGGATGGAGTTATGAAAGAAATACTATCAAGAGCAGTGGATGTTGGTGTATCGCTGAAAAGGGAGGGAATTGAGTGGAAGCTACCTATACTGCTGTTTGCGGATGATACAGTTCTGATGAGTGATAATGAATGGGAGTTGCAGGGTCTGGTAAATGAGTTTGGAACAGTGTGCGAAAAACGGAATTTGAAGGTAAATACGGGGAAGAGCAAGGTTATGGTCTTCGAAAGGGGTGAAGTCACAGAGTGTGAGGTGAAGCTGAACGGTCAGGCTATGGAGATCGTCAACTCTTTTAAGTATCTGGGCAGTGTGTTGAGTAAAGATGGGACTATGGATGAAGAGGTGCAGGAGAGGGTACAACAGGGGAAGAGGGTTGTAGGAACGCTAAAAGCAGTAACAAGAAATAGGGTGGTCAGTATGGAAGTGAAGAAGTCCTTGCATGACAGTGTGGTAATCCCGACACTGACTTACGGAAGCGAAGCATGGACGTTGGTTGAGAGACTCAGACCAAGAGTGAGAGCAGTGGAAATGAATTACTTAAGGAGTGCGTGCGGAGTTACATGGAGGGATAGACAGACTAATGAGGAAGTAAGAAGGAGGTGTGGTGTGGAGGTAGATGTGCTGGAAAGTGTGAAAAGGAACAACTTGAGATGGTTCGGCCATATGGAACGTATGGAAAGCGAGAGAATGACTAAGAGGGTGTATGAGAGCGAGGTGGAGGGACAGAGGGGGAGAGGTAGACCGAATATGAGGTGGAAGGATGGAGTGAGGAAGTACATGAACGAAGGTGGTGCTGGTTGGGGGGAGGGGCGTCGACTGACTGGGGACAGAGGTGCATGGGGGCGGTTCGTTCGTGGCCACCCCTTCGGGGATCACGGCGTCAGGCAATAGATAGATAGACTACAGTAATAAGACTAAAACCACGCTCTCTGTGGATGAAACGGTCTTTAAACTTGTATGTATGTACCTTTTTAACCTAAAAAGTGAGCAGGGGGGGGGGGGGAGTGGCCACCCCTCCCTGTGCGGAGGTATTTAGGCTGTTTTCTTCACTCAAATCGTCATCGTACCATAAATATCATTAATACTTATCCATATGCGCCTATTTTACGTTGATTATGAAGATATTAACCTGTTACAGCAATAAAACAAGTGGAAACAGCGTTTGGCTGGTCAAAATCGGCAAGAGGCCGGGAGTTGTAATTATCGAGTGTGAGCCAACCTCCCTCTCCTCCACGCGTCTGGAGAGACACTGTTGCGCAATACTCTCTCTCTCGCTCTTTCCCACACTTGGTAACACAGATGACCACGCCCTGCTTGCAACTCGCTAATGTTAGCACAAAAATATACCTAAGAATAAGGGAATAACAAGGAGAATAGGTGATAATTGAAGGGGGGGGGGGAAAGGAGGGGATGTGGAGGAGTGATATTTGCCATGGTCAAGGGGCAATAAAAAAAATAAAAAAAAAACACACAATTGATACTGGGCTGGTTTAAAAAAAAAAAAATTTAGGCCTTGGATTATACAGTATAAGGCTTCCCGCAGCGCATCGGTGGGCCTTATGTAAGTCTTGCCGCACTTGCTGGGTTAAAGGCTTGACCTCTTTAAAACACACCAGAAAACCTTTACGGCTTAATACCTTTATACTGTAGTACACCAGGATACTTTCAAGGCTAGACACCTTTAAAATGCACCAGGAAACTTTAAAGGCTTGACACCTTTAACTCTTTCACGCTTTTATGACGCAGAGGTTGCCAGATTAGCAATAAGAAATAGAGTTCTCTCAATCTTATAATTACCTCTCCAAAATTAGTTTTCTGGCCACAGCTAACTCAAAGACAACTGCAGAGGTTGAAGTAACTAAACTAAAGGTTTCAAAATACCCCTGATGGTAACAAAGGCTTTAAAGTATCTCTAATAGGCTCAAAATTGCGTCATAAGTGTGAAAGGGTTAAAGTACACCAGGAAATTAAGAACTAATATTGGAATGCTTAAAATTACCACTAAACTTTTTCCCGCTTTCAGAGCGGGACGATTCATCGGTACCACTTGCGGTGTCAAATCAATTAATTCTAGAGAATACACCTCTAATTCTCTATTAGGTACGTAGGACCACTATTTAATCAGAAAAACAAAAATAAAGCTAATAAAATAAAATAATAGCTAGTGCTACCCATCCATCTAGTACCCTCCTGAGTGCCGCTTCGCTGATCAGTCAAATACACCAAAATAACAAACAAATGCATATTCAACTTATCACCACAGGAAGAAAAAAAGTTACAAGAGAAGTATTTCTATCTATCTATCTATCTATTGCCTGACGCCGTGATCCCCGAAGGGGTGGCCACGAACGAACCGCCCCCATGCACCTCTGTCCCCAGTCAGTCGACGCCCCTCCCCCTAACCAGCACCGCCTTCATTTGCATTCATTTTTAAGTATGGTTACCGTGTTTCATCATAAGGCACTTAGTTTTTTTACCTAGCCTATCCATTTTTCTTAGAGAATATAATGGGCAAAAAATTACTAAAAACAAATGTTAACCGCAGTACTGGGATTCAGCACTTAGATACCTATACAGTACAGTATATACATAGCCTATCGGTACATCCATAAGAGGTCAAATTTAGTACAGTACCGTATTTAGGTTTTGTTTCTATAGCCTATTCCACAGAATATCTTACATGTTACAAAAACAGTTTGTCTAAAAATAATTGTGTCTAGACATTTTGAGGGATGGATGTAGTTACCGGGTGTACCACTACCGACATACAACATATATCATCTATAAATACTTATAAATCTATAATACTAGGTTAGGTTAGGTTATAATTAGGTTGTTTGGTTAGGGTAATGTATTTTTGTATCCAAAGGCAGTCAAAATAGACGGGAACATGATGGTGAGCGTCCGCGTAGTGTAAACAAGACGGGCGGTACACCCGGTGACTACATTCGGGATGGATGTAGTTAGCGGGTGTACAGTCGCTATACTTGTGGCGCTTACAAATACAGTACCGTATCGCCTACACCTCGTAATTGTAAATAGCACGTAAATAATAATAACGAGTATAATTATGATAATTGAAGTTTGGTGTGCCATGCTATATACAAATATATGTTTTAAGACATACATAGAGAATAACACTGATTTTAAATACACGTATTGTTATTCGCGTGTCCAGCGTCCATGTCAACAAATGCTACTCCCAACACCAGCAGAAACGATTCCGAACACAGTCAGGGGTGTCTGTCCATACGGTATAAGAGCTCTGTTTCTATTGGATATATATGATGTCACCTGTTGCGTCCCTGTAATGAAATATAGTTAGCCATTTATGTTTAGGGTCCCTTTTACATAGCGCATCACTGCTACCTTTCCCGCCCGCTAGATCACTGACAGCCGAGCATTTCAAAACACAGGTCGGTGTCAAGACTTTCTAAGAGATTATGGTTTTCTTATATAAGGAATAAGTATTAATGATTTCAGATGAATTGATGGTTTAGCATATAATATAGGGATATGAGAAACTCCTAGACTACATATATTTATTAGTTATTTTGTTTAGAACTGTAATACTAAGGATTGTTGTTGTTACAGGATGTGATGTACCGGACCTCAATTGTTTGTACAATAAAACCACAATACTAATCAAGCTGGTTTCACTACAATTTATTGTACAAACAATTAACAAGTGGACATGGAGCGGTTCTTACGACCAGAGAGGTTCGACACAGACCCAAACTCCACCACAGCAGCTAAGGAATGGCACTACTGGCTCAGGACCTTTAACAACTTCTCAAAGGCCATACAACAGAATACTCCCACTGCAGACAGACTTGTACAGTACTTCTGACAAATTACATCGCCCCGCAAGTATATGACTATATTGCTGACTGTAAAACCTATGAGGCTGCCGAGGAAACCCTAACTAACTTGTATATCAAACCTAAAAATGAAATATTTGCCAGGCATGTACTAGCAACTCGACGCAAAGAACCTGGTGAGTCACTGGATCAGTTCCTACAGGCACTAAAACTTCTTGCCAAAGACTGTCAGTTCAAGGCTGTGATGGCAGTGGAAGCCTGTGACAACTATGTTAGAGATGCCTTCATTAACGGGATAGTTTCTCATACGATACGGCAACGTTTATTAGAGAACAAAACCTTGGATCTGCAAACTGCATATGAACAAGCCCACACTTTAGAAATGGCTCAGAAACATTCTGCCTCTTATATGCACCCAGAGTCAATAAATGCTGCAGTATCACTAAGCAAACTAGGCATAGATACAGATGAACAAGAAAGAGTCCAACATCTACAACAACAACAACTAGAAAGAGTAGAAAAGAATGCTGATCCAGTGAGTGCAGCTACTTCCAGTGCTTCCCGGTGTTTCTTTTGTGGATACAGCCGGCATCCACATAGTCAGTGCCCAGCAAGAGAGGCTTTGTGTATGAACTGCAAGAAAAAGGGACATTACGCTAAGGTATGCCGAGCTTCTAGTCGTAAACAGACAAATACTGCTTCCACCTCTCACCATTCAGCTGCAATGCTTGCTACTCTAGCTGGAACTTCTCTTTCGTGTCTTAACAAATCTGTGAGCAGCTCAAAAATTAATGGCATAGCAGTTACTACATTAATTGATACAGGTAGCTCCGATAATTTTATCCATAATAATATCGTGCAGCAGAACAAGCTAACAATCTATCCTGACAACGGTGATGGGCTGGTCTATCAGAGTGAGAACTGAGCAATCTCTGCCATACCCATAGCTTACTCTGACTGTTCCTTTTACTTATATATATTTTCTAGATCTCAAGTGACGGCGTCTCTTCCGTGGATTGACCTCCCAATCTACCAAGATTGGAAGCCAAAGCGTCACATTTTTCCTTTGCCCCTCAACTTTCTCTTCATAATTGCTGAGGGGCACAGGGCCCTGGGTGGGGCTTTGGTTTCCCGGGCGTTTCCGCTCCCTCCTCAGCTCCCCGCCACGGAGTGGCTTCGGTCACTCCAGGCTTTATTGTGGTCGGCTGGGAGGGTTCTGTGGGGGCGCTCTGTTATGGCCTTGGCCTTGCTCGGGGCCTTGGGGCTGTTCGGCCAGGCAGCTTGGGGAACAACAACAACAACAACAACGGTGAGGTTTCCATGGCAGATGTATCACATTCTTCTAAAATCCTGGGCCACTGCACTGTTAACCTAGAGCTTCAGGGAGAAACTTATTCCAATGTTAAACTCAAAGTCCTTCCCAGTTTATGTAGTGATGTGATTTTAGGCCATGAGTTCCTATAACAACATTCTTCATTAGAGATGGCCTTTGAGGGATCAAGACCACCCCTCAAGATATGTGGATTAGCAGCTGTAAAAGTACCTGCTCCATCGCTGTTTAGAAACTTGGCACCAGACTGCAGGCCTATCGCTGTTAAATCCAGGAGATACACAGAAACAGACAAGAAATTTATACAAGCTGAAACTGTACGCATGCTGAAAGAAGGAATCATCAGACCTAGTAATTCTCCTTGGAGAGCTCAAGTACGGGTAACCTCAGGGGAAAATCACAATAAAAGAATGGTTATAGATTACTCGCAGACCATAAACCGGTACACAGAGCTGGATGCCTACCCCTTACCACGTATTGATGAGATGGTGAATGATGTTACTAGGTTTAGAGTGTACAGTACATTGGATTTGAGAAGTGCCTACCATCAAGTGGAGATAAAAGAGGAGGAGAAACCTTACACAGCATTTGAAGCAGGAGGAAAGCTGGCGGCAGTACGTGTGGAGAGTGAGCAGAGCGAGTTCTTTGACCTGAATGTTGGTTTGAAACAGGGGTGTGTGATGTCCCCGTGGTTGTTTACTGTATATATGGATGGAGTCATGAAAGAAATACTATCAAGAGCAGTGAATGTTGGTGTATCGCTGAAAAGGGAGGGAATTGAGTGGAAGCTACCTATACTGCTGTTTGCGGATGATACAGTTCTGATGAGTGATAATGAATGGGAGTTGCAGGGTCTGGTAAATGAGTTTGGAACAGTGTGCGAAAAACGGAATTTGAAGGTAAATACGGGGAAGAGCAAGGTTATGGTCTTCGAAAGGGGTGAAGTCACAGAGTGTGAGGTGAAGCTGAACGGTCAGGCTATGGAGATCGTCAACTCTTTTAAGTATCTGGGCAGTGTGTTGAGTAAAGATGGGACTATGGATGAAGAGGTGCGGGAGAGGGTACAACAGGGGAAGAGGGTTGTAGGAACGCTAAAAGCAGTAACAAGAAATAGGGTGGTCAGTATGGAAGTGAAGAAGTCCTTGCATGACAGTGTGGTAATCCCGACACTGACTTACGGAAGCGAAGCATGGACGTTGGTTGAGAGACTCAGACCAAGAGTGAGAGCAGTGGAAATGAATTACTTAAGGAGTGCGTGCGGAGTTACATGGAGGGATAGACAGACTAATGAGGAAGTAAGAAGGAGGTGTGGTGTGGAGGTAGATGTGCTGGAAAGTGTGAAAAGGAACAACTTGAGATGGTTCGGCCATATGGAACGTATGGAAAGCGAGAGAATGACTAAGAGGGTGTACGAGAGCGAGGTGGAGGGACAGAGGGGGAGAGGTAGACCGAATATGAGGTGGAAGGATGGAGTGAGGAACTACATGAACGAAGGCGGTGCTGGTTGGGGGGAGGGGCGTCGACTGACTGGGGACAGAGGTGCATGGGGGCGGTTCGTTCGTGGCCACCCCTTCGGGGATCACGGCGTCAGGCAATAGATAGATAGATAGATAGGAAAGCTTTATGAATTTAATCGTATCCCTTTCGGAGTGACAAATGGAGTGGCCAGTTTCCAAAGAGTTATTGATGAAATCCTTGAAAAAGAAAGTGTGAAGGGTACATTTGCTTATGTGGATAATGTTACGGTATGTGGTGAATCTGAAGAAGACCATGATGAAAATCTGAAGCACTTTACGGATGTTGCCAAGAAGTATAACCTGACCCTAAATTATGACAAATGTGACTTTCGCCTCCGGTCCATTAATCTGCTAGGTAACTCTATAAAGGAGGGAGAAATCAGACCTGACCAAGAACGTCTAGAGCCACTATTGAAACTTCCACTACCACAGGACATGGCTTCGCTACGCAGGATGATGGGAATGCTTGCTCACTACTCTCAATGGATACCTGGGTTTTCAGAAAAAATACAGCCCCTCTCTCATGCTGATGGGTTTCCCTTATCTGCTACAGCAGCTCAAGCTTTTGAAAATCTAAAGAAAGACATTGCTGATTCTGTGATACTATCAATAGACCCAAACTCTCCCTTTACAGTAGAAACCGATGCTTCAGATCATGCGATTGCTGCTACCCTTACCCAGAATGACCGTCCAGTGGCTTTCTTCTCCAGAACTCTCTCAAGTAGTGAACAGAAGCACTCATCAGTGGAGAAAGAAGCTTATGCCATTGTAGAAGCTTTAAGAAAGTGGCGACATTATCTCATCAGACATCACTTTCGGCTTGTCACAGATCGGCGCAGCGTGGCATTCATGTTCAACTCTAAATCAGCTGGCAAATTTAAAAATGACAAAATAGCAAGATGGCGTATAGAACTCTCATGTTACCATTATGACATTGTGTACCGCCCGGGCTCAGAGAACATTCCTGCAGATGCATTTTCACGTGTGTGTGGAGCTACTGGTACAGATAAACTCAAAGAGTTGCATGATAACCTATGTCACCCTGGAGTAACCCGAATGGCTCATTTTGTCCGAGGTCGAAATTTACCCTATTCCGTTGAAGACGTGAAGAAAATGACAACATCATGCCCCACATGCTCTAAACTGAAACCTCAATTTTTCAAGGCAAAATCTGGATCATTGATTAAGGCAACTCAGCCCTTTGAGAGACTCAACATGGATTTTAAAGGCCCACTTCCATCTCAATCAAAAAATAAGTACATACTTACTATTGTAGATGAATACTCTAGATTCCCCTTTGCATTCCCTTGCTCCAACATGACTACTGCTACTGTAATACAATGTCTGGTGCAGCTGTTCTCTATATTTGGTATGCCAGCTTATATACACACTGATAGAGGAACATCTTTCATGTCTGAAGAGCTAAAAAAAAAATTGTGTAAGAAAGGGGTTGCAACCAGCCATACAACACCATACAATCCTAGAGGAAATGGCCAGGTATAGAGATATAATGGAATAATATGGAAGACTGTGATGCTAGCTCTCAAAACCAGGAATTTAGATGTCTCTCAGTGGGAAATGGTGCTTCCTGATGCACTCCACTCCATCCGATCATTATTATGCACCTCTATAAACTGCACACCACATGAACGCTTCTTCCAGCATTCTAGGAGGTCAACATCTGGACAGACACTACCTACATGGCTCACTTGCAAAGGCCCTGCCCTCCTAAAGCGACAAGTGCGATATAGCAAGAGTGATCCCTTAGTTGATGAGGTTGAGGTCGTGGATGTGAACCCTGAATATGCCCATGTCAAGTTCCCAGATGGCAGAATTACTACAGTTTCCTTAAGGCACCTTGCTCCCATGGCCCCAGAGAGCAGAGAGAATGCAGACACAAACATGTCCATCTCCCAACAACACCAAGACACTCCAGATGCAGAAGTGAACCTGACACCATCACACGAGGAGTTACTTAACCTGACAAGCGCTAAATAGACCTAGGGGCTAGGGTAGTTATTTGTGCATTTCTAGCCTTGGATTCTGACAGAATTCGTTATATTTACAATATAGAGCATTATTTATTTTCGGTATGCTTTTATTTTACATATATGATGTATATATGAACCTTCAAGAGTGCTAAAATAAGTGGGAAAAGCATTTGGGTGGTGAAAAACGAAGATATTGGCCACCCGGTCATAATCTCAGGCGAGAGAGAGCCACAGGCAACCCTCCTCTCTCGCTGTCTGTGAGGTAACTGAGACGAGCGGGGCGGTGTGGGCCGGTGTCTGGGTGTTGCATAACGATCTTTTCTGCAACCCACTTGTGCTACATTATCGCGGGAGAGAAAAATAACCGATAAATGATGATAATAAGAGGAAAAATAGGTGATAATTGAGGAGGGGAGGGAGGGGGGAATAAGGTGGGGAGGGAGGGGGGAATAAGGTGGGGAAGGAGGGGAGGGGGGTGGGTGAGATTTACATGGATGAGTACTGGAGGGGAATTATCTCACCTAGAGACAAATTCTTTTGTTTTGATAGGCCCTTTTTTTTTATGGAAGGCTTTTTTTATGGTCTTGCTTCCGTGAGGCCTATCGCGTTCCCTATAGGAAGCCTTCCGTGAGGCCTATCGCGCTTGCCGGGTTAACCAAGAACAAAACTCAGAAGGATTTGCCCCACTAGAAGGTAGTGAGCGGAATCCCTCTTCAACGCCGGAGATGCCGTCATCACTGGACTCACTTCGACGATCTGGAAGGAAACGGCGCGCTCCTATGTACCTCCAGGACTATACATAAATATTAGGGGGGAAGAATGTAATGAAATATAGTTAGCCATTTATGTTTAGGGTCCCTTTTACATAGCGCATCACTGCTACTTTTCCCGCCCGCTAGATCACTGACAGCCGAGCATTTCAAAACACAGGTTGGTGCCAAGACTTTCTAAGAGATTATGGTTTTCTTATATAAGGAATAAGTATTAATGATTTCAGATGTATTGAAGGTTTAGCATATAATATAGGGATATAAGAAACTCCTAGACTACATATATTTAGTAGTTATTTTGTTTAGAACTGTAATACTATGGATTGTTGTTGTTACAGGATGTGATATACCGGACCACAATTGTTTGTACAATAAAACCACAATACCAGTATTAGTTAAGAACCCTATGACAGCAAAGCACGTGGAGTTAAATAATGACAAGGCAGAAATAATGGCAGTTGAACTCAATGATATAGAAGGAAAAAAGATAGACATAGCAGTAGCTTACATGCCACCAAAGACCAGAGCATGGAGGGAGTTGGAGTTTGAGGAGATGGTCGAGGATATGATTCAGTCGTTGAGAAGATTGCTTTTAAGGAAGAATCGATTGATCTTGGTAGGAGATTTCAACTGTAGTGAGGTTGATTGGGAATCGGGAGATGCAGGGCCAAATCAGAGATCTTGGGGAAGTCGGCTAGTGGAGTTGGTTACGGAAAATGTACTTGCACAACATGTGAAGGAAAATACTAGAATGAGGGGTAATAACGAACCTTCTAAACTCGATCTGATTTTTACAAAAGATCCTCACAAAATTAGTGATATAAATTATCTATGTCCTGTAGGTAAAAGTGATCACCTATTACTAAAATGGAAGTTGACCTCGAGTAATGCCAATAGATTAGACAATGGCTATATAAATGACAGATTAAATTATAGTAAAGCTGATTATGTATCCTTGAAAAGATATTTAGAGGGAGTAGATTGGGATCTTATTTTGAAGGAACAAGACGTACAAGGTAAATATAGTAGATTCCTCGAAATTTATAGAGTAGGAACCAATCTGTTTGTCGGAAGATATAAAACTGGAAATTTTACTAAGCAGAAAGAATGGTTTAATTTGAAATGCAAAAGAGCTTTGGGTAGGCGTGATGCAGCTTGGGCTAGATTAAGAAGAAGGAACACTGAGAGTAATCGGAATAAATATAAACAGGAGAGGAATAGATATGTTAACATAATTAGGCAAGTTAAAATGAACTATGAGAAGAACATAGTAAATAAATGTGAAAGTGACCCTAGATTATTTTATAAATACAGTAAGTTGAAGGTAAAGAAACAAATTACTAAATTAAGAGTTGATGCTAGGACGTATGAAAATGTATCGGACAGTTTTTACTAGAGAGGAAGGTTTTGACGAACCACAGGCGGGAGTACTGGAGAGTGGTCTTAGTAAGATTGAAATAACTAGAGATGAGCTGTTATCTGCAATGAGAGGACTTGAAGTAAGGAAAGCTATGGGACTGGATGAAGTGTCTGCCTGGGTTTTAGACCAGTTTCACTTACTAGTATTGTATGCAAGATTTGTGAAAAGCTAATTAGGAAGAGATGGATGAAAATGTTGGAGAGAAAGAAGATAATAACCCCAAAGCAATTTGGATTCAGAGAAGGGACATCTTGTGTTACCAGTTTGCTATGTTATTACAGTAGGGTGATAGATGTACTCCAAGAAAGAGGCGGATGGGTGGACTGCATCTACTTAGACCTTTCCAAAGCATTCGATAAGGTACCACATAAGAGATTGTTATCTAAGCTTGAGACGCTAGGATGTGTCAGGGGGAGTTTGCTGAAATGGATGGAGAGCTATTTAACAGATAGGGAAATGAGGACCAACATTAGAGGAACTTACTCATCGTGGCGGAAAGTTGAGAGTGGTGTGCCGCAGGGATCTGTGTTGGCACCTCTCATGTTCCTTATGTACGTGAATGACCTGCCGATAGGCATAAACTCCTACATGTCAATGTTTGCAGATGACGTAAAAATTATGAGACAAATAACAAATAAAAGTAGTTGTGAGGAGCTGCAAGGGGATTTAGATAAAATATACGAATGGAGCACCAAGTGGAAAATGAAATTTAATATAAGTAAATGCCATGTGTTAAATATGGGAAGAAGTGTGAATAGACCAAATTGGGAGTACAGGATGGGAGATAATATAATTAGCAAGGCCGAAAAAGAAAAGGATTTAGGGTTGATTAACCCTCCAGCCCCGGCTATGTATTATATATATATTCCTCGAAACCCGGGTGTTTTGGCCGAAAAACGTCTAGGCTAGGCTACCGTATATTCGTTAATCAGACTGCTTCCCGCATTCCCGCGCATCCCCAAGCGTAGCTGTGTTATTTACCTGTAGAATGGCATTAAGTAGAGCTCTCTAAGTCAACTGGTTGAGTTGTGATGATGATTTCATTGGAGATAACTTTATGGCCAAAACAGCCACTTTACACTACTTTTCGATACTTAACAACAACATACAGGCACACACGAACAAGCGACGCTCTCCTTCTTGTGGCCGGAGATGCGGGGCGTCGGTCCAGCCGGCTGTTGTTTACATGCGTCGGACCGACGCCTCGCACACGAAGCTCACAGGCTTTCAACCACTGGGCGTTCAAGAGCCCTTCCGGGTACCTGTTATATGCTTTTTTATGGGCGTTCAAGAGCCCTTCCGTGGTGAGAGGGTTAATACAAGATAACTTGTCGCCAGAGAAACATATTAACAAGCTCTTTAGCGGAATGTATGCAATGGCCGGGAATATGAAAGTTGCTCTGAACTACTTGGATGAGACCATGGTAGCGAAAATTATAAAAAATATGATTAGACCAAGATTGGAGTATGCAGCAGTGGTGTGGTCCCCGCATCTAAAGAAGCATATTCACAAGTTAGAAAGAATCCAGATAGCAGTTACTAGATTGGTTCCAAGTCTCAGAGAACTGCCATATGAAGGGAGGCTAGACAAATTAAATCTACCGAGTCTAAAAGAGAGGAGAGAGAGGGGAGACATGATAATGATGTACAAATGCACCCGGGGGCTGGAGAGGCTGGATAGGGAGGATATATTAATTATGGATACAGAGACAGGTACTGCGCAATTTATGTGTGGAAAATCCTGGAGAAGCTGGTTCCAGATCCAACTGGTAATGAACTCCAGGAAAAACAAAATGGTCGGACTGGAAGGAAGTGTGAGAGGAGATCCCTTCCAACACAGGCACCAGAACGAGTGAGATCCCTCCTCGCGTCCAGCCTAGGCCACAATGGACCAAAAAATTTCAACTCGCTGCCCAAGGAAGTGCGAGACATAGTAGGTTGCCCGGTAGACAGGTTCAAAGGGTTATTAGACAAGTTTCTAAAGACCCTCCCAGATGAACCACCAGTGTCTGGATACACTGCTAACTGCCGGGCAGCCTCAAACTCTATACCGGACCAGACGGACCTCCTTCGAAGGGACGCACGGGACGGACGCAGCGGTGGCGGACCACGACTGTGAGGACGGGACCTCTAGACGACTTCAAGTAAGTAAGATTCAAGTAAGGAATAACTAGAGGCCACAGCTACAAAGTAAAAAGACCTACCTGCAAGAACGATATCAGGAAGTTTAGCTTCCCCTATAGATGTATTGACAAATGGAATGGGCTGGAGGAGGAGGTGGTAGGGACATCCATATTTTCAAGAAAAAATTGGATAAAAGTAGACTGAGAGACGGGACAACACGAGCTTAGCTCAACTCCAATAAACTACAATTAGGTAAATACTAATCAAGCTGGTTTCACTACAGTCCCTATCAAGTACTGTACGTCATTGCAATCGGCCAATCACAGATACCCACCTTGATTTACCTGATAATCGCCAGTCGAGTCATGGCGGTACACTGTAAAGGTCCAGGATGTTCGCCTCTGCCACACTGTGTTATTGTAGAAACTACAAGAAATAATACTGCTGCCCTGAAAGTATTTACAGAACATGGGTGCTTGCCTACTGATGTGACGTGTAAAGAGGTAAGATTTTTTCGCATAGGTTTAAACTTCCGGAAATTAATGGGTAATAAATACCACATACTAAGTACTATGAATCAGCTGTAGCTGGCATGCAAGGGCTAGTTTAGTATCCCACGTACTGAGTACTGTACTATGAATCCGCTGTAGCTAGCATGCAAGGGCTAGTTTAGTATACCACGTACTGGGTACTACGAATCCGCTGTAGCTGGCATGCAAGGGCTAGTTTAGTATCGCACGTACTGGGTCTAGGTTAGGTTAGGTTGGGTTGTTTGGTTAGGTTAATATACTAGGTCTCAGAAACAAGATTCGTAGTTGCGGTAGTATTTACAGATACGCCCGAATACTAAATGGGCGGCGGCCCTACCGCCATGGCACCTTAAAACCCGAGCCAAGTTTTGCTAAAATACGTTTTTATCGCCGTTTTACGCATTTAACCCCCCATTTTCCCTGTACTGTACTTCATAGCCCTCCCCACTATCGGGCGGCGTGTCTTAAGATCGTTGTATAATGGGGAAAACGGTTTCTCCGAGGGTTGTAATTATTTCCAAACACTACATATTGATGAAAACTAACAGGGAAAAATAAAAAAATCCATGGTAAAATTAGTGACCATCTTAGTGAAATTTTCCACATATTCCTTATAATTACCCTCAATACACTTCACTAAGCTAGGTCACGCTAGGTTACATTATATTAGGTGATTATAACTAATTAAAGGCTATGTGTGGTGGAGCCTTTAATTTAGCCTTTAATTAAGGAGGTGTGGTGGAGTGGTCATGCCACTGGATTGGTAATCCAATGGACCCGGGTTCAAATCCCGATATGTCAATGGGAAGATATTATTGGGATTGAATTTGTGCTGTACCTAGTATCAGTGCATTACCACAAAGCCCACCGAAATGCCAATAAAATACCCTCGTTGTTCCCTGATTAAATAACACTGTATGAATATTTCCATATTCAAAATATGTTACAGGGGGACAATGCCTAGTGAGCTCACTGCTCAATAGGTGGCGTTCTGAGAGTGAGGGTCTGAGTCTGGAGGGTGAGACGGTGAAGCACTTGAGCGAAGCAACCGGCCGCTTCAGATATGGAGCTGCTTCGAGCCATGATGGATGCTTCGCATGTCTCACTCCCCAGACTGGAACAAGACCTCACGGGCTTCACCGTGTTGGGCGGTGGAATGTACAGGCTCTCAGCCTATGCCCGAGAGGGAGTAGTTGGAATATAGAAAAAAAAAAAAAAAAAATGTGATATTCAATCATACAGTTCGCTTATTTGAAACGCCCGCTTCTGAAACCGGACGTATGGTGGTCGTGACGTCATAGCTGTCGGCCAATCACCGCCATCCTTTCAGATGGCCTTTTGTTTACTCCTAGAACTTGCTTGTGTTCGGACTTATTGCTTCTGTTACTTGTGTGTTTATCATTTAGAGTGCTATATTACTATTATACCTCTTTTTACCCCACAAATTCCCTCAGCTTCAAAGCCCTGCCCACTTTCGGGGTGCGTGTTTTTAGATTGTCAACTAAAAGGGTAGGCTATGTGGTATTACATACAGTAGGGTCTCGTAAGATGCGAGTTTATGGTCGATGGATGCGATCGCACCTTACGAATTCGCATCTTACGATACACGTAGCTTATGGGAAAAACGTCTTATGGTCGATCCGCCCAAAAAAATATGCCGTAAAGTCCCATTTACACCCTATAAATCCAATTTGTTCACGCAAAGTCCCAATTTTGTTGGTAATAATCCCTGAAAAAGGTAATTGGTGCATGATACCATACATTTCGGTCACATACAAACAGAAAATAATAAATTAATAAATGAAAATGAGACAAAATACACACTATCAATAAAAAATTGACGTCAATTGACGCTGTGACGTCATACTACGCAGGTCTGAGCCAGCCAATGGCATGCGAACTCCCGCCTAAGGCTCGCATTTTTAAAAAATGTTCGCATCTTGAGGTTTCTCCTTGGATTTAGCCCACTTTGAGCCTCCGATTCGCAAATTATGGTCAGTCTCGCATCTTAAAATAATTTATTTTTATTATTTGGGGGTCCTCGCATCTTACGAGACCCTACTGTAATTATACAGTCATCGAGGCGATACACCCGGGAACTACATCCTACCCCTACATTCTTGCCCATTTTGACTCTAACATACTGTACCTTGATTTTGGCTCTCTGTCACTCTTTCAACTCTGAGGGAGATACTTGTTAGTTGTTACAGGCAACTTTGCCTTTTGTCTCCTTCATTAACATATACATTTTTGTTTAGCTTTTGGGTTGGGCCATTGTTATAATTCTTCAGTGGGTGAACACAATCCTACAGACAGCTGTATCCTACCTGCACCTGGTGATCCTGTAGTGAAAGACATGACTGACGTGTAGTTGTGGCCATTTTGGCAAGTCTTTCCTCCAGAAGAGCCACCCTGGTAGCAGCCTCTCGCTCCAGTTCCTCTACAGTCACCACCAGAATGGAGTTCTGCTCACCCAGGTCATGCACCCAACCTTCTAACACACACACCTTTCTCTGATGGAAATAAAAATAAATTCATAATAGCCTATCACCAACCCACTAATTAACTTACAAATAGGCCTAAACCTAATTAATGAAATCAATGAAACTAATGAATACATGTGGTACTCCAAGGATTGGAAACTAGCTTAACTAGGATATGGTACCGGTACTCACACCAAAAAAAAAATCAGAGTTAGCCTAGGCTATTTTTGTACAGCCAGTCCAGGACACTTTGTTTACATTCTAGCCTCCTTGGAGGCTCCTCCCCGATGTTCGGTAGCCAATCAGAGTGAGCTTCACCCTAGACGTCTGTACATTTTTATTGGTACCGTACTTTCCTGTTATCGACAGCCAAAGCTGAAAATTGCGGAGTAAACCATATGTGCACCACCTTATCCTACAGGATTGAGGTCAGAATATGCTTAGCCATTCAACCAGCAACATGTCCCAGAATAGACCTATTTTCTACAGCTCCTAAGTTAACCACCCGTGTATCTTTTACCAGAAAGATGTTCGGTGAAAACTGCATGCTCTCTTGTGTGATTGTGGCAGTTGGCAGCACAGATTATGCACCTGCCGTTATCGTAAATAGAATTGACTACAATAACAAGTCGTATATCTATAACAGTGCATGCTTCAATTTAACTATAAAAAAAACGTTGAAAGTCAAATGAATCAATGTGAAAGATAGGCTAATACCATCCAAGATAATAGTAGGCCTATTTAACATCTGCTGCTATCGTATATATGATTGACTACAATAACAAATCTTATAGCCTACCTATAACATCAAGTGCATACTT
Source organism: Paralithodes platypus (assembly GCA_032716605.1). Taxonomy (NCBI): domain Eukaryota; kingdom Metazoa; phylum Arthropoda; class Malacostraca; order Decapoda; family Lithodidae; genus Paralithodes; species Paralithodes platypus. Next base: position 33,533,977 of record CM064507.1, read on the forward strand.
TAATTTAACTACTGTATATAAACAATCGAAAGTCAAACGAATAAATGTGTAAGATAATACTATCCAAGATAATAGTATTCAATACCTGCCGTGTTCGTAAATATAATAGAGACCAAAACAATTCGCTCGTATGCGTCTTCGCGCGAATGCGAATAGGCCGGTAGCATTCAAGGAGACTACAGCAGGACTCTTCTTCTTCTTCCCTCTGACCGGGTATAAGCTATCCTAGTGTTTACTAGCCTATACCCCTTTGAAAGTACATTAGCCTAACCTAACAACCTTACCTAACCTATCCTAGTATTATGGGTGGGGGCTGCCGCCCCCACACCCCCACTATTTGACAGATTTTTGGTGTATTTTTCTGTGAAAAGGGTATTTTTTCAATTTGTCAATAACGAAAATCCTCCATGCGGACTAGCCTATAGGCCTATGGAGAAAAATATGGCGAATCTGTTGGTGCCTATTTTCCCTAATAAATTGTTTCTAATAAGGCGGATTAGAAGAGGTTGAAAGTTTCAAGTAATTGGGAGCTGTACAATGCAAATATGGTAAAATGGAGAGTGAGATAAAAGAGAGAAAAATGCAAGGGAGAAAGGTGATTGGAGAACTTGATAGTATTCTCAAAGGAAGAATGGTTAGCCAGGAAGTCAAAAAGTCACTGAGAAACAGTGTGCTGCTCCCAACACTCTCGTATGGAAGCGAGACATGGACGGCAAGTGACGAGGACCTCTTCAAACTGAGAGCTGTGGAGATGAGCTTTTTCAGAATGGCAGCTGGCATGAATAGGCTAGATGGGCCAAGTAATAGGGAAGTGTACGAGTCCTTTGGAATGGAAGAGCAGGCTTTGGGCATTGATTGTGGTGTGGTTGAGTGGATAAAGAGAAGTACTTTGAGGTGGTATGGTCATGTTCAGAGAATGGATGAAGACAGAATGCCAAGAAAGATATATGGGAGTCAGGTGAGTGGAACCGCTAGAAGTGGAAGACCACCTATGGTATGGGAAAAGAAAGTGGAAAAATATATTGAAGAAAAACTTCCACGTAGTGGAAGGGGCATTGTGGCACGAGCAAGGGAGGCATGTCTTGACAAAGTAGCTTGGAGACGTTTCTGTCATGGCCATCCTCTAGTGGGGGTTTCCCAGGGGGAAACAAGGCGTCGGAGATGATGATGATGATGATGAATAAGGCGGATGTAGGCCTAGTGTCCTTGAAGATTATCAATAGGCCTACGCTCGAAGTGTCCAGATACCGTATTAGGCTGTGGGTGGGGGCTGCCGCTCCCACACCCCCGCTGTTTGACATCAACTTACGTGTTTACACGACGTACGCCCCGTAACACAACTCTTTCCCTAGTATCTTTTCAATGTTGACTAGCCTAAATCGAGTAAACCCTGCATTTCCACTTTCTTCTAGCCTAGATTGTTGGGGTATTGGAATTTGGAATTACAATTAGCGTAACAATGCAAAATTGCAAATGCTAATAAAAAAGGTCCGTAATTGTTTAATCGAAGGCCTTTTCTTCTTGTTATTAAAAATGTATTCTATGGTGTATTATATGATATATAGAAGCAATAGAAGTGTTAAAATTACCTGGGAAGTGTATATTAAACCAAATACTAGTGCGCGGTATTAGAGTAAGTCCACGGATGTGTGTTTACATTTTGGGTATGGAACGATCTGTTGCCTACTCTAACAGCTCCGTTGTATGCGTATTTCCTTAATTTACCCCGACCGTAATTGTTTAATCGAAGGCCTTTTTCGTAATTGTTTAGTAGCCTAGAAGGCCTTTTTTTCTAGTTATTAAAAACGTATTCTATGATGTATTATATGATATATAGAAGCAATAGAACTGTTAAAATTACCTGGGTAGTGTATATTAAACCAAATATAAAACTTTGAATAATGAGGTAAGAGATATGTTTTTTATCACTTTTCAACCTAAGACCAGCGGGGTTTGGGGGCGGCAGCCCCCAGGATGCCCAGGTCAGGTTAGGTTAGGTTAGGTTAGGTTAAGTTAATGACCAGCTATGTGAATACAGTAGTGTATTTTTGGTTTAGTCTGTGCTCAAAAATCCATTTTCTTTAGGATTCTCTCCCCCTCCAAGGCTCCACCCTCCCACTGCTCTTAGTTTTGTATTTGGTTTAATATACACTTCCCAGGTCATTTTAACAGTTCTATTGCAGGGTATCAAACGAAGGCCCAATCCATTATTTTAGGCTTTAGGCTATTATTGTCTATGCACAGCTTAAATTATGATTTAGAGTTCATATTCTGTCCTTGGAAGTGATAAAATGGCCAAAACAATGCTATATCATCTTATTTGTCTTGTATTCCTTTTCATATTCACACAAGTCTTAAAACAACATTACTCCAGTTTGACACCCTGTTCTATTGCTTTTATAGGCCTATATCATATAATAGCCTACACCATAGAATAAATTTTTAATAATCTTTATTTTATTAATTTCACCATAACACCAAACACCCCCAATGAAATTAATTAAAGTATATATGATCCACCGGGATTCGAACCTGGGTTATCACACACAGATTTTTGCCACCTTAACCATTACACCACCAGGACTAAAATAACTAGAAAAAAGGCCTTCGATTAAACAATTACCAAAAGGGCTTTCGGCACTTTCTCACAATAAAATTGGGACGTGGGTATTTGCACCCTCCCGTGAAAATACCGTGAGCGGTATTTTCATCCGGCCGTGTAAATAACACTGTAGGCCTACGGTATTTGCACCCGATGTCGTCTTATTTTGGGTGACCGGTCAACTCAACCAGTAGACCATTTCAACCAGTAGCTCTCAACCAGTACCAAATCAACCAATACGGCTAGGTTAGGTTAGTACTATATTTTGGCACTGGTTTGGTTGGTCTGGGTTAATTTGGCACTGGTTGAAATGGTCTACTGGTTGAAATGACATTGAACCCTTATTTTGCGATACCGACATTAATACATTAAAACAGACCCACTAATATTAAAGAGCTTTCAACCTTCATAAAGTATCGTGTATTTTATAATTTTAATTAAATGCTGGTTTTAAATGACAATACTCGCTCTGTCGTTGCATTTCCAGACCACCAACGAAGGTGTGCAACACTGCCCTTTTTTTTTTTTTTTTTTAGGCTAAATTCAGTGGTGTCTTGTGTAAACATAGTCCACTGTCCCAAGATAGTCTTGGCCAATCAGGGGATATTGGATTGTAACTGCATAGGCTAATCTCTTATTAAAATGCACTCGTCAAAAATAGAATCACATAGCCTAGCTAGGATACCGTACGCACTTAATAATCTCAAAAACACATATCACAGTTGTACCCTTCTACGGTATCTGTGCCTATCGAATGTTTAATGCAAATTAAATTAAACCATTTCCTACAGTTTTTGCCACAGCCAATCCATTCGATGGGCTTGTGTTGGTGTTGGTGACTTGGGAGATATGTTTGTTGGTGTTGGTGACATATGTTTGTGGATATATAGTTGATTGTGGCAAGAGGTCCAAGAGGATATGTTATTGCAACCATTGCATGCATTTTCCAAGTCTTAATAGCCTAGCCTCTTTTAAGAATAAAATCCTTTTAAGGTGGACACTCGTACCACAGGTTAAAACCACTGTCAAACACTGCATATCCTAGTTTCTTGGACATTTTAGTACGGTATTTCTCGTTAGAGGTCATAGGGCGGTGTTGGTGCGATCAGGGTGCGATGATCTTAGTGAACTCTGGCTACGAGAAAAGTGATGTGGGAGTGAACATTTATGAAACAGAAGATAGGCTATTCCGCTCACTACTTCACATATATTATTTATACTAGCCTATATTTATAGGCTAGCCTATTTATGTCTGTATCGAAATATAAATAAGACGACGATCGGGTGCAAATACCATAGGCGGATGATAGGCCTAGAGTGATATTTTCACGGTCGGGTGCAAATACCGCTCGTGGTATTTTCACGGTCGGGTGCAAATACCCACTCCGATAAAATTGGCCGATAGGCTAACGCCCTAGCCGCTTAGGCCTAGGCACTTAGGCTACAATACAAAAAATAAATAAAGGCCTAGCCTAGGCCTAAATAAATAAATAGGCTAACAAGAGTTGTTGTTCTGCAGAATTACCAACCGAATTTCCAAAACGACTGGGCCTAAGCCAAGCCTACCTCTGCTGGCAAATTTAACCTAGCCTACTAGGCTAAGGCCGCTAAGCCTAGCCCTAAGCCCCTAACCTACCCTCACCTCCAAATATTCCTTTTCGTCACATTTTATGGATATTTCTTCCACGCGTTTTAACTTGTCTGCATAAATATTGGAAAATTCATCTAATAGACCCAGCATCATCGAAGAGCTGCTTTTTTTCATGTCCACTGCTTCCTCGGTACTCCCCTCCCCTCCATCATTACGATTTGGCACTCGTTCACAGGTCGGATCCTTTATTTCTTCAGCTCCGATTGTCTTCTCTGGTTTATGATCCATAACTATTTACTGTTAATAATGTTCTTGTTACTGTCAGCCTCAGATTTTGTAATTATTTATGTATTTATTTATTTTTTCACAATACTCCTAACTCTCGAGATGAAGGGCTGTGTAGAGGATGGGAGTAAACTCAAGAAACCATAACGTACGATGAACCTTCATGGGCAATCCCCATCCAGTCACCCAGTGTCGAAATTTAGCCATATTCCAGTTACATCCATAGTACATATCAATGGTTACACCCACTGGTTACACCTAACACCATCCGAATCATGTGGTGATACTAAGTAGAAAGATACAAACAAAGACATTTTAAAGATTACGGTTACTGCGTTATAATTTACAGGATTCAACACTTGAACTACTGGAAGAAACTCAAGAAGTTGCAGCTATAATATCTTCAGAGACGCAGGGAGCAATATATTGTAATCTACGTTTGGAAGATTTTAGAAAATAGGGTCCCAAACACAAGTATTCAAGAAACAACACACCAGCGGCGAGGGAGGCTGTGTTATGTGAGGAGCACTCCTGAATCAACTGAATGAAAAGGGTGTCTCCCGAAGTCGGTCTCCCGACACCTGCATGGTTGGTCAAAATACCTGACCAGCCACCAACACCAGGATACCCCAGTTCCAACTCCAACTGACTTCTAGATTGGAGCATAGAAGAAAAGGAGCTGCCGCCATGGTCGCAGTGCAATGAATGCTGATACATGAAGTGCAGCAACGTAGGCTATGCTTTGTTGACAAATGGAGTGCTGCATTGTAGCAGGCTGACACATGAAGTGCAGCATTGTAGCAGGCAGACATTGTATTAACCCGTACTGTACCGTAGGATACAGTAATAAAAGTCCCCAGCAGTCCCAAGCAATGTGGTAAAAATGGCAGGAGATGTGGGGATCAGTTTTTACACCATACCCGAAAGAGGATTTATGGAGCTCCGATTTTACTCTCAACCATCTGAACAATTTTATCAACACCCCTAAACTTCGTTAAATACGGAAATAGCCTCACGAAAATATCATGCCCTGGTGGGGGCACGAACTCTCGACCCTTGGGTGTGAGGCAATAATAATAATAATAATAATAATAGTTCTTAAAGCTAGCGCATGCTAAGCCAGCTAAGGATAGCTCAATAAGGCCGATTAGGCGTATTTCCATTGGGGTCCTGTACTACTATCCCATCCCTTTGCTCATGAGGGATGGTAACGACTCAGTGCTTGTGAAAAATCTTTAATGCGCCGAGCGTGGGCGCGAACCCGGGCCTTCTGGGTGGAAGTCCGAGACGCTAGTCACTACACCAAGCGAGCCGCGAGGCAGACACCTTAAATTACCAGTTAGACCAATAGAGATATCCCACTTGGCCTGTTCGGCTCAGGGTATTTCCGCATCCGAGGTCTGTTCAGGCTAGCCTACTTTCACTGACTTTACAGAGAGACCACCAATCCACCTCCAAAGATGAGGCAATACTGGCTCTGTCACCGTTCAGTGGGTCTCATATAAGCTGAGAAGTGTTGCCAACACGGGAGCAATGCTCAAAAGGTTGTGGTAACTGGTACAGGGTTGTACAGGCAGTTACAAGGAAAGTACATTACTGACGGATATATACGTCGCTGGGACTGGGGAGTTACTTATCTACTGACGCGTATATACGGCGCTGGGATTGGAGGGGTTAACCCCTTCTGTACCGTCGATATCCTTTGTTATTTATCATGTCTACTACTATTCAGTTTAGGAAGGATCTCTAGCTTTTTTTAATCTTCAAACTGTCTCGATTAAACTTATTTTTTAACTATCACAGATCCTTCCTAAACTGCATAAAATCGTCTAAATAGGCCTACAGCTAAAATACACTATAACAGACGTTGCTGTGTAGTCAGTGAAAATAGGCTAGACTAAAACAGATCGGATGCGGAAATACCCTGAGCCGACCAGGCCAAGGGGGATATCTCTATTGGTCTAACTGGTAAGGTACGTGTCTGCCTCACAACCCAAGGGTCGAGAGTTCGTGCCCCCACCAGGGCTTGATATTTTCGGGAGGCTATTCCCGCATCTAACAAAGTTTAGGTGTGCTGGTAAAATTGTTCAGATGGTTGAGAGTAAGATCGGAGCTCCATAAATCCTCTTTCGGGTATGATGTAAAAACCAATTCCTACAGCTGGTACACAAAGGTTTAATTAACCCAGTTATTGTTGCCACATTAGTCCCACTCTTAACACTTTCGCTGCGGCTATATTTGGGCTATTTAGGGCATATTCAGGCACTCCTGAATGATTAATCAAGCATCTGCATTAAGGGGAGCGTCCGCCATGTATTTCAAAATGGTCCGATCGTGTTCATGTTTTTACAGATGATAGATACCACTTCTAGGAACAAAATATCCAAAAATGAATGAATTCGGATGAATAGTTTTTTCGCTACCTCGGATTTTCGCATTTTGGCCAAATTTTCAAAACCTAAAAACTAAAAAACTTTTGGTCCAATCTACATACAAAAAATACCATTGGAAAGAGGAGAAAAAATGCAATAAAATGTACAGAGGGATTTTTGATACACCTTATAGTTTTTTATTAATATGTTTTTTGTCTTTTTATATATTTAAACGGTTTCAAGCCTCCTGTCAAAAAAGTTATGGGTTTATCAAAAATTCCTCAGTACATTCTACTGCATTTACTCTCCTCTTTCCAATTTTTTTTGTATTTATTAAAATCGGACCAAAATTACTAAAGTTTTTAGGTTTTTTGTTCGAATAATTATAGTTTTGAGAAAAAGGCGAAAAACTAAATTTATCCATTGCATAAGGTGGGGGGGCTGTATTTACGGTAATTTTTATTTTACGGGTCTAAAATTTTGCCAGGAGATGCCTAGAGTGTTGCCCTCACGGGAGCAGTGAAAATCTCAATTTCGGATTTTTCAACTTGCACCTCTAATACCCCATGGCAGACGCTCCCCTTAAATGAACTGTATTCTGCCGAAAACTAGGCGAAAATAGCTTCAAAATGAGACCAGAACGGGCTTCATAGGTGGCGGGGTTCACCCGCAGCAGTGCCATAGACATACGGGAAAACCGCTATTTATTAGCTCTCGCTCGCTCGGCAACACTGTTGTGAGACACCTGCGCGAGACACAGTCTCCCTCAGTGAGCGGCTCGCTGCTCTGAGGGTCGGAGGTGGGTCCCTCACGCTCCCGCTCACCGACACTCGATTTGTACGGCTTTCACAGGCTTTTAACCCTTGTCTAGCGGGGTGTTTTGGGCTCATTTGGGCATATTCAGGCCCTCCTGCATGATAAATCAAGCATCTGCATGAAAAAAAAAATATATTTAGCAAAAGACTAGGCACTAAAAGCTTCAAAATGAGACCAGAACGAGCTACATAGCACTCGTAGTTCTCTTGCAGTGATGCCACGAACATGGGAGTTTAGCATATATCGGTATATTTTTCCCAGCTATGCTCACTACTGGCTACACTGCCAGCCTCTCGAGAACACAGGGAACATGAGTTAATGGGCGGCGGTAAGCCCTGGGAGTTGGCTGTCTGGCCCGCTGTGCTCCCGGCCATTGGCACTCGATTTTAACCCTTTAAAAGCCTTAATAATGCTCCTAACTTGCTGCAAATTGGTGCACGACTTAAGTCGAGCGCCGCCAATAAGGGGTTAAAGCCTGTAAATTGATGTAAATTGCCAGGACATTCCAGAACATCACCCGCAGTCAATGGGTTAAAAAAGAAACGTCTGGGTGTTGCTTAACCCTGGACAGGATTCGTGGGGTCATTTAAGGAACACGAAAATCCGCCTTTGTCTATGCTTGCATGTCACGTGACCGCGGGAGCCAATAGGAGGCTGAATTTCCTGGTGAGGCAAGCCATCTATCAGTAGGAGCTGGGACCCCACCAAAGACAGACCTGCGCCGCTCGCTCCTCCTGCCACAACCCTTTCATCACTTTTCCGGTGCCACATATGACCCTGTAAACACAGTAAGTTTTTTTACCATATTTGTTGAAAGTTACAGTAATCATGTATTTCATGCCTTTGTATTAGACTTAGGACTTTCAGTCTTCTACACATGATGGCTAGATTGTGTGACGTCGTGTCCTGACTGTTGCCAGATATTTGAGTTGCCATATGCCGCCACAATATTTTTTTTTCTTGTTTTTTTTTTTTCGTTTTTTTTTCTGATTTCGCTATTGGTGTATTTCCTCATTGAATTTGACAAAGTACTTACCTGTTATGCCCCCAGTGACTACCTACCCATTTCCTTATAATTTTACCTGGTTTCTGCTGATTGCTTGGTACCAATTAGTTACCTGTCATGCCCCCAGTTGCCCAGGGACAAGCTACCCATTTTATTACCATTTTACCTGTTCCTGCTGATTGAAATTTACCAAGTACTTACCTGTTATGCCCCCAGTGACTACCTACCCATTTCCTTATAATTTTACCTGGTTTCTGCTGATTGCTTGGTACCAATTAGTTACCTGTCATGCCCCCAGTTGCCCAGGGACAAGCTACCCATTTTATTACCATTTTACCTGTTCCTGCTGATTGAAATTTACCAAGTACTTACCTGTTATGCCCCCAGTGACTACCTACCCATTTCCTTATAATTTTACCTGGTTTCTGCTGATTGCTTGGTACCAATTAGTTACCTGTCATGCCCCTAGTTGCCCAGGGACAAGCTACCCATTTTATTACCATTTTACCTGTTCCTGCTGATTGAAATTTACCAAGTACTTACCTGTTATGCCCCCAGTGACTACCTACCCCTTTCCTTATAATTTTACCTGGTTTCTGCTGATTGCTTGGTACCAATTAGTTACCTGTCATGCCCCCAGTTGCCCAGGGACAAGCTACCCATTTTATTACCATTTTACCTGTTCCTGCTGATTGAATTTGACAAAGTACTTACCTGTTGTGCCCCCAGTGACTACCTACCCATTTTATTACCATTTTACCTGTTCCTGGTGATTTAATTTTACAAAGTACTTACCTGTTGTGCCCCCAGTGACTACCTACCCATTTCCTTATAATTTTACCTGGTTTCTGCTGATTGCTTGGTACCAATTAGTTACCTGTCATGCCCCCAGTTGCCCAGGGACAAGCTACCCATTTTATTACCATTTTACCTGTTCCTGCTGATTGAAATTTACCAAGTACTTACCTGTTATGCCCCCACAATTATTATTATTTTTTTTTTTCGACTTTTTTTTTTCTGATTTCGCTATGGGTGTTATTGGTGATTGAAATTTACCAAGTACTTACCTGTGATACCCCCAGGGACTACTTACCCATTTACTTACATTTTTACTTGTTTCTAATGCATTATTTTTTCAGGTTTTGCCATGGCTCGCAAGGGCTTATCCCCGGAGGCCATCTCAAGCATCCTGCTGGAGGACTGGGATGATGATGATGCTGACGGTGCTGACGATGATGAGGTGTTCGAAGATCATGTGGAAGAGGAGGACATCCAAGACGACATGATAAGCCACGCACCACATGACGACTCTCCCGAACGTGAGACCACCCCCTCGCCACTCCCTCGCATTGCCACCACCCCGTGTGTCACGAGGAGGACCAGCACCTTAACGACACTGAGACGCGATTTCTCCTTCCGTGGGAGGGAGGAAAGGAACACCAGGGCCGCCCACAACACCTCTGCACCCACTGTCACCAGGACCAGGTCTTCACCCATCGCTACCCCCAGAAATTCCAGGACAGGCTTGCCTAGGCATAGGGTAAGGGTTCCCTCCAATGATGACGACGATACTGACGAAGAAGTTGACGACCCCCCACCAAATATCTTGCCGCCGCCAAACGCCACTCCGCGGGGCACTTCAGCCAGTCCACAGAGGGAGGAATCCCTCAGCCCTACAGAACTGAGAAGTCGTAAGAGGAGACGAGGGACACTTCAGCCTGAAGGACAACCTTTCAGGCTTTACAACCAGGCTGTTGTCAAGGCGAGAGACAGAACTGCGTGGCACTGTACCCCTAATCCTGCCTTACCCACAATAACCGACTGCTACAGCACCCCAGGAAAGCCTACTGCAGCCACTTCCGCAGCAACAACACCAGAGCAGTACCTGGGATTATTCCTGGATGACACCATGTTGGCTAGGATATGCGTCCATACCAATGAAAGGATGGAGATACTGAAGGTCAAGTATAAAAACAAGGACGCTTACACCTTTTCTCCTATTGAAATCATGGAATTGAAGGCACTCCTGGGTATACTCGTCATGAGCGGAGTAAAGAAGGACAACCATGTGACAACTATGGAAATGTGGGATAAGACGGTTGGTTGTCCTCTGTACAGGTGTGCCATGGCCGAGAGAAGATTTTCTTTCATCGTTAGGTGTCTACGCTTCGACGACGCTGCCACTCGCCAGGAGAGGGTGAAGGACGACAGGCTGGCACCGATCCGACTCACCTGGGACGCCCTCATCCGGCACTGCAAGGAGTTCTACCAGCCTGGCCCTCACCTGACAGTGGATGAGCAGTTGGTGGCCTTCCGCGGAAATTGTAGTTTCCGCATGTACATCCCCAACAAACCTGCCAAGTAAGTGACCTGAGAAATGTTTTTTGTAACAATTTATTTTCGAATAACATTGCCAGGCTAGCACATAGTATATTTAGGCATCTTATCATTACTTACCTGTCATTGCCGAGAGTTACCTGTCTAGTAAAACTTACCTGCCATAACATTCATCAACTCATTATCAAGGAATATTTCTTACCTGTGATGCCCCCAGTTTTAGCCGAGTACTTACCTGTGATGCCCCCAGTTTTTGCCGAGTACTTACCTGTGATGCCCCCAGTTACCAGCTACCCATTTACTGACATTTTTTACTTGTTTCTAATGCATTATTCCGACTCCTCAGATATGGGATGAAGCTGGTGATGGTGTGTGATGCAGACTCCCACTACATGCTGAACGCCTTGCCCTACCTGGGGAAGGGGACAGTGACCCTCCAGAAGCCACTCAGCATGGGGGAGTACTTCACGGTGAAGCTAACTGAACCCTACGCACACCTGGGAAGGACAGTCACCACCGATAACTGGTTCACCAGCTTGCCCTTGGCACTTTCCCTGCGGAAGGAAGGCCTGGAACTCGTGGGAACAATCCGCCAAAAGCCATACCTGCCCCGCCAAGTCCTGGACTACAAGATGGAGGTCGGGGAGTCGGTGGGTGTGTACAATTATGAGGACAAGGTCACCCTTCAGGTCCACCGAGCCAGCAAGACCAAAGTTATGCAGCTTCTCTCCACCATTCACCACAAGCCCAGCTATATTGAACGGCAGAAGTCAGACATACAAATGTTCTACAATGCCACCAAGGGCGGTGTAGATACATTTGACCAGCTCTGCAGCATCGCCAATGTTGGCCGGAAGACCCGACGGTGGCCCCTGTGCCTTTTTTTTGGTATGGTGAATATAGCATTAGTGAACAGCTATATCATCTACTCTCAATCTTGCACGGGGACCATTATGAAGAGGCGCGACTTCCACAAGGACATCTCCATCAGGTTGTGCGACAACTGGGTAAGAAAGCGGTACAATGACCAGGCCACTATATCTCGGGAGCTAAGACAACTCATCTCCACTACATTCGATCTACCAATGCTAGACGCCAGCGGAGCGGACAGATCCGAGAAGAGGAAGAGATGCTACATGTGCCCAACCAAGTCAAGCCACAAGACGCGCATCCTGTGCCACCGATGCAAGAGGTCTGTCTGTGGTCACCATGTGTCGCAGACCTGCTTGAACTGCACAACATAAAGGTAAGGGATTTTACATTATTATTATACATTGTTATTATTTTTATAAGTTAATATAAAGTAAATAATGTTAATAATTGCCAACCTCATTTCTTCAACAAGTTTTCCCTTGCAATGTAACGTAAAATTTTATTTTTATTGGCATTTATGTTATGCCTATTTAATTTTTAGGGTGTAGTATGTATTATTCAAGCAGTATTCATCATTCACATGAGTTGTGATCAAAATCCATGCATTTATAATCATCCTATACATTGTGGAAAGTGTTGTCTACTTTCAGAGGGTTGCGGCCGGAGCGGTGCTGGGAGATAAGGTTAACCCTTTCAGTACTGTGTGTGTATAAATACTCCAAACCCCATTATTCATACTGATATTGTTCATAGGTTGTTTAGGAATGTCCATGGTGATTTATAGGTAGATACATAAACAATTTGTTCAGTTATGAATTTTTTTCTCTCAAATTTTTGCCGAAAACTGTCGGACGTCTCGGAGTTAAGTGTACACAATGCTATGTCATTGCAATTTACTAGTTCTGATCTCAATATTTAGGGTTTTCCTGTGTTCCAGTGTTGTTTGACACTATTCTGACAAAATTTCAGCTAAATCCATCAATATTTAGGCACCCTAATGATTTTTTGTAAACCATTGATCATTTTTTTGAGTTTTCGAAATTAACCCTTTTTATTCTTTGCACAGATCGCGCCCTATGGGACCCAGGTCGACAAGACTGCAGCTGATGAGGTCCACACCATCCCCCTACTAGTCCCCAGAGTTTCACTATCCTCAGGAACTTTAAGTATTTTTTTATATTTTGTTAGTAAACTTAGTCATTTTCTTAAGTTATTTTTCTAGAATAATCATTAAAAATATAAAAATCACTCTGATTTTCAATTCCATCAACACATTCGATTAAGCATTCCTTATATTACATGTTCAAATGTAGACAAAAAATCTATCTCAATTACCTGATTTTTGGCGAATATTTTAGTGCGGCGTGCCACTTTCGACCCTCGTTTCCTTTATCGTACGCATTAGAACGCGAAACCTGTCCAGGGTTTTAAGGGGGTACTGCTTTGTTTTTTGTGGGTATACGTATTCATATATGTATTTAATTTTGATTTTCCTTGTTAAACCTCCATCAAGCTTAAAAAACACACCCTGTTTACCCCCTTTCAAGATATATTTGTACATTTTTCGGTAGAAAAATGTCCCGGCTGAAGGCTGATTACTTAAAAAATTACAGGCTCGCTATCGCTCACCAGGAAACAATCGACACCTAAACGGAACAAAATTTCTTAATATTGACAACGTAATGGGGTGAAATGTCTCAAAATTGCCAAACTAGTGAATGAACGTCTTCAAATAGCAAAACTAATGGGTCTAAACCGTATCCAATTACCGCATCCAATTACCGTCCCATTAGTCTCACTTCAATCATAGGAAAACTACTAGAGTCAATTATTGCTAGGAAAATGAGAAACCACTTAGAAACATTTAACTTAATCAATTCTTCTCAGCATGGATTCACTCAGGGACGGTCTTGCCTTACTAATTTGCTTAGTTTTTTCTCAGAGGTATATGAAGCAGTAGATAATGACAAGTCATATGATATTATATATTTAGATTTCAGTAAAGCTTTCGACAGAGTCCCTCATGAGAGATTGATGAGAAAGGTTGAGGCACATGGAATAGGTGGGGCGTTGTTAGGATGGATTAGGTCATGGCTAATTGGTAGGAAGCAGAGAGTCAGCATAAATGGTACCAAGTCAGAATGGGGAGCAGTCAAAAGTGGTGTCCCCCAGGGATCGGTATTAGGTCCCCTGTTGTTTCTTATATACATAAATGACCTAGATTTAGGTATAACTAGTAGGATAAGTAAATTCGCAGACGATACTAAAATAGGGAGATCAATTGATTCAGATAGCGATATAGAGTGCCTCCAAAGGGATCTAGGTACCTTACATGAATGGTCAGTAAATTGGCAGATGAAGTTTAACATTGACAAATGCAAGGTATTAAAGATAGGGAAGATGCAAACAAATGTTAAATATAAACTAGCTAATTTAGAATTAGAAAATTCAGACTGCGAGAAAGATCTAGGTGTGTTTGTTAGCAATGATTTGAAGCCTAGAAAACAGTGTATAAGCGTTCGTAATAAGGCAAACAGGATTCTCGGGTTCATCTCTAGGAGTGTGAGTAACAGAACTGCTGATGTTATCTTAAAACTTTACTTGTCATTAGTGAGACCCCATATGGATTATGCTGTCCAATTTTGGTGTCCTTATTACAGAATGGACATAGATTCATTGGAGAGAGTACAGCGTAGAATGACAAAAATGATCCATAATATTAGAAATCTTTCGTATGAAGAAAGGTTGAAGAAATTAGGTTTACATTCGTTAGAGAGACGCAGAGTTAGAGGGGATATGATAGAGGTGTTCAAGTGGGTTAGTGGGATTAACAAAGGGGACATGGCAAATGTACTAAATCTCAGTGATAGCGAAAGAACTCGTACCAATGGTTTCAAATTAGATAAATTTCGTTTCAGAAAAGATATAGGCAAGTATTGGTTTGGTAACAGAGTTGTAGACGGGTGGAATGGACTACCAAGTGCTATAGTGGGATCTAAAACTGTAGGGAGCTTTAACCCTTAAAAAGCGGCTCACCACTTAAGTCGAGTTAAATAAAGCTGGACTATGTGGCGGCGCTCGACATAACTCGAGTGGCAATTTCAGCACGTAATGTGGCTGAGAGAGAGAGACAAGTGGTGGCAGGAGACTAGCGAGCGTATGACTGCTCCAGACCACCGCGGCGAACCTACTGACACAAATCTCAGCTCCCTCCTCCCTCTCTCACTCGCTACATACTCAATTATGTACCGAAAGTACCGAATTACCTGCTTTTTGCACTCGCGTTGCACGGTTATTGCAAGAAAACTATCCATCATACAAGGATCGTTATGGTGTCATTCGAAAGCTCTGTTTATGCCCTTTCAGGGATAGATACTTGTTTTACGTTCTGGGTCTTATTTAGGCATGAAAATGATCACGTAAACAGCCCTATTTTGGCTAAAAACACCCCGCTGGGCGGTACACATAAATAAACCGCATAGGCCGCTCGTAAGGTGTTAAGATAAAATTGGATAAGCATATGGACGAGAAGGGTTGGGTGTGAAGGGGGATCAGCCGGGTTGGGCCAATCAGCACTCTGCAGACCTCCATAATCCTGCGTTAATCTCTAACCGTTTTGGTAAGATGATCCTCAGGGTATTAGAGTGTGAAGCCTATAATTGGGCTTTGTAATGAATTGGGGTTGTGTGGGACAGGGATCTGCCTTGCTTAGGCCAATCGGCTTTCTGCAGACTCCCATTTTCTTATGTTCTTATGTTCTTATGTTCTAAACATGAGGGAGAATGAGGTCCAGAAAAAGCGAGTAGTATCTCCTTAAATTCAATAATACAATCGTGATTTGACTGAGAGGATTCCCACCAGTCCTCCTTCCCACCCACCATAAAGGCGGTGTCACACGAGCGATTTTTCCTTCAATTTTTACGGGCAATTGTTGTCTTGCAGCTTCAAAATACAAGTTCAATAAGAATTAAACTATCTAACATAATCTAATTTCGATCTAGTTTCCGATTCCAATGCAAAAACACCCCTAACTATCACCAGAAAAAAACTTGGTCATGGAAAATTGACGGAAAAATCGCTCGTGTGATACAGGCTGTACGCTGGTATCACACGAGAGCTTTCAGTCAACATTCGATAATCAACAAATTTCTGGCAACATTTCTGGATTATTTGGCACTGGTATCGGAAACTAGACTAATGATGGATGAATTTTGATGACAGAAATATATTAAATGTTGACCTCGTAAGCTGCCAGACCAGTGTTGAGGATACATGTTGAGGGCAAAAGTGGTCGTGTGATACCGGCTTTACTTACGTGAGTGAAGAGTAATAAACTGGGGTGGTAAAGACGGTGATGAGCTCAGTAGAGGCCAGGTTGTATTGAAGCCCGTCGTAAAGTTGGCTTCACACACCTTCAATGTATAATATTACGGGACGGTGTAAAGAGAGAGAGGGAGAGGGAGAGAGAGAGAGAGACAGAGAGAGAGAGAGAGAGCCTGGGAGAGGGAAAAAGAGGGAGGGAAAGTAAGAGAATTACATAGATATATTTACTTTTTCTATGTGGACCAGGGAGACAAAAGGCAGAGAGAGAGAGAGAGAATTACATAGATCTATTTATTTGTTTATATGTGGATGAGGGAGAGTAAAGACAAAACTGCCTGTGACGATTGCCTCCCCCAGAGTTGAAAGAGTGACAGGGCCAAAATCAAGGAATTTTCGAGCCAAAATGCCTTGACACACATAGTTTGAAGCAATTTGAGTCATAGGATGAGGGAAAGATGGATTCAGGGAGAGAGTTCCAGATATCAGCTATTGAATAGAAGAACAGATCCCTACTAGTTGGTCCGGCCTATGGATAAAGCATGGTTCACACATAGACGAGTCGGTGCCCGAGTCCAACACGAGTGATGACATTTTGCTATTCGGCAATGACTCGTCAATACTCTGCAACACTCGCGTAGACTCGTGTTACACTCGTGTATACTCTCCGTCATTCGGGGTGTGTCCTGAGTACTCGCTACGTGGCCCAAAAATTTCATACATGCATGAAATTTCTTGTCCCCGTCACGAGTCCGACAAAAATACGTGTAGACTCGTGTACATGCGTGTTGACTCGTGTGGACTCGTGTTGGACTCTGCATAACTCTTCGCTACTCGTGTTTACTCGTGTTAACTCGTGTAACATTCTTTGGTGATTCGTCCTCGATCGTGGACATTTCGATGCTGTATTTTGTATGTCGAAATAAAATATATGTGACTCCAGGTGTTGTTTTGCGTCCAATTAATATTTATAGTTACTTTATTCATATAAGTTTAATTTTCAATTTTACTTTACTCAAGTTTTAAATGACTTGTTAACAGAGAAACAACTAAGTAATATGAATTATATACTTTTTGGAAGAATAGATAAAATAATTATGATGATTAAGCAATTTGAAGGACATACCCATTTCCTACTACCACTTCATGGAAGAACATATAAGGGAAATATGCTGAAAATTATTATAATACTGTTATGGATTATACAGATTGAAATATATACAAAGAAAATATAATAAAGATATGTACCTAGAAAAACATACGAAACATATGAGACAAATATAAATATAAACATAAATAGAATATATTAATGATTCTGAAACCACATAGAAAAACCTACAAAAAAGTATATGAGACAAATATAAATGTATGCATATACAGTATAGAGAGAATATAATAATGATATTGAAAGGACTTGGAAAAACATTACCCAAATATATAAGAAAAAATAAAATAAAATCATAGTAATGAATATCATCGCTGAAATATATATAGAAAATAAATAATCATGTACAAGGATTGTTAATATTGACACTCGTGTTGACCCGTGTTACACTCGTTACACTCGTGTTGATCCGTGTTACACTCGTCGTGACTCATGTTGACTCGTACGGATTCTTCGTTTTCGTACTCTGGAATTTGACAGTTTTTTTTCAAATTTATGCCACTCGTGTTGTGTTCGTGTTACACTCGTGATGACTCCGTTACTCGTGCGAACTCTTGAATGAACACCCATTGACTCGTATTGACTCGTATTATACTCGTGTTGACTCGGGATCGGTTACTACTCTTGTAGTAATCGGCCTCCAGCAACGCCGATAATCGACGAGTGTCACTCGTGTTGGACTCGGGCACCGACTCGTCTATGTGTGAACCATGCTTATGCAACTACCTAAATCTAATGAACATCATGAAACAATACAGCCTTAGTTTGTTTATCCCAATCATAAAGGCAATAGATCCAACAAAGAAAACCGAAGACACTTTCTTAATTGGTAAAACGAAATTACTGTGACTTGATGAACAGAGAGTTACACAGATACTCAGACCACACAGACCTTATGGTCCCTATTAGGTGGTCCGACCTTAATACTACTAGACAGTAGACAGGGACAGTTTATAGTAAAATAATAAGACTGCAAAGTAGAAGGCTCTCTCCCCACCCTCCGCTCTCTCCAACTAAAAAGCCGTACCGGAAAATAGGATGAAGTGTAACCATATTGGTCAGGAAATGCCCACAAGGAAAGTTTGTATACAGTATATAGTATAGACAAAATAAAAAAATAGTCTGAAAGGGAAATTACAATTACGTACCTACTGATTCATTCATATCAATCCAAACTCCATCAGATGAGAGAGAGAGAGAGAGAGAAATGCACCTGTGACGGTCTGTGTTTATTTGTTTTCCTCGTATAGACAGGCTATGAACTTAGCTGAGTAAATATGTCGTTCCAAGCCTTTTATAATATATCCATGAAGGGATCTTGTGAAGTTTATGTGATAGTGGCTATATTTATATTTACCTTGGTGACCCTGGTCTCCGGGTCTTCTCCTGGGTGACCTAGATGTGTGTGAATTTGTATTTTGTTTTTGTGTGTTCAATGTTTTCTGTTGTGTTGTCCCTATTCGGGCTCTGTCTTGAGTCGGCCACCCCCAGACAAAAAAGAAGGACAAGTGGGGAATGGGCCTGAGTATATACATACAACATACAGTACATACAATCTTTCTAAGACTTATCAAAGGTTGTAAATTTACTAGATCAGTAGCTTTTACTGGTAGCGAAATACAAATTATAAAATCTATCGCTTGCCAAGAAAAAAATCTACCTCTAAATGGTAGGAAAAGGTCTTAATAGTGACCTTATAGAAGCGAAAGTCTAGTCCTCTCTCGCTATCGCTTGCCAAGAAAAAAATCTACCTCTAAATGGTAGGAAAATGTCTTAATAGTGACATTATAGAAGCGAAAGTCTTCACATTTGAACACTAACGGCGCTAAACATGAAGGAGAAGGGGGTTAAAAGAAAACAGACACATACTTGCCCTAAAATGTGTGTTATCTGTGAGGTTCCTGGCTATACCCTGTTTCTTTTCAACTGACGATAAATTGAATCCCTTAGCAGCCAACATCTCGTTACTGAATGGAAAAATATGAAACTACCATGTCTCTGCATCCTGTTAAGACCAAGTTTATAAAATCAGCACCATATTTCACTACACAATCTTCAAAATAACTGAGAAATCGTGATGGGAACTTTGCAATTGACCACTTGCGAGTTTCGTTCTATAAGGAAGTTGGAGTTGTAGACATCGATATTTAGCAGAATTACCAGCTAATATACGGTTGTAGTTCATATATAAATACATACAATTAAATTTTCAACATACTCTTTAGCTATCAGAAACCTACATTATTGTTGCATTTCTCTTTAATATCGATGTTCACGGCTCCAACTTCCTTATAGCCTGAAACTCCCAAGTGGTCAATTTACCGTCAGTTGAAAAGAAACAGAATATAGGGACTTTTTAGTATCCCCCAATCTGTTAACCCGTTCAGCGCCATGACGCCCTTTTACCTCGGGTTCTGTGTAAAAGTAGATGATTTTATGCAGTTTAATGGGGTAGTTTTTGTTTTTTGGCCTATGTATTTATATATTTGCTTATTTTTGAGTTCGCTCGCTAGACCCCCATCAAGCTGAAAAATACCCCTCCTATAGACCTCCTTTCAAGATAAATTTGTACACTTTTCGGTAGATTTTTTTTTATTTTTTCCTAGTGAGCTATAGCGAACCTGTAATTTGGTGGTGTAATGGTTAAGGTGGCATAAATCTGTGTGTAATAACCCGGGTTCGAATCCCGGAGGATCATATATATTTTAATTAATTTCATTGTGGGTGTTTGGTGTTGTGGTGAAATTAATAAAATATAGATTTTCGAAGGAATCGGGTGACGAAGGCCTATTCCTTCTAAAATTACAGGTTCGCTATCGCTCACCAGGACAAAATCAACACCTAAATGACATGGAAGCTAGGTCTTAATATTGACAAAGAAATGGGGCGAAAGGTCTCAAAATCGTCAAACTAATGTAACGCACGTCTTAAAATCTCAAAACTAATATGCTAAACATGAGGGAGAAGGGGGTCCATAAATAGCTAGTACTACCCTCTTAACAAGGACCTAATATGTTATTGAGAGGGTTTATACTGCGATCGTATTTTGAGTCGTAGAGGTAGATTATCAACTAAAGAAAATCGTCTAATGGTAACCAGAATATGATGGAAAATGAGGTAATGGTGTTGAAGGGGTTAAGACGGAGTCACACGAGCCGTTTTTCAAGCAATTTTTAAGGGCAATTATTGCCAATTATGGTCTGGAAGCTTCAAAATTTACACTAACATAATTCAGCCACCTAACATAATCTACCTCCAGTTTCCGATACCAGTGCGAAAAAGTCCCGAAATATTACGAGAATAAACTTGCTCATGGAAAATTGACGGAAAAAGCTCTCGTGTGACAGTGGCTTTAACCCTTTCTGTACCGGCTACGTCTTTTTAACTTTATTCTGGCTACTATTAGACGACTTTTGTCCAGTTTAAAAAGGGCCTCCAGCGATTAAAAGGTCCGAAGTATCTCTCTTAACTCTTTAGACAACCACAGATCCTTCTTAACCCGTGGAGCCCCGGCTAGTTTTGTAATGTTTGCGCACCAGAACCCGGCCGGTTTTCAAAAAATGGTTTTATTCCAGAAACAATAGCGAATGGGTTAGGAATGAAGGAAAAACCACGAAAAACCGCTCAAAAAGCTTAAAAAATGGTCCTACAGAGCCCCCGAAAACGGATTTTACAAGAGTAAAAAATTGAAGGCAATTATCCCAAAAAAACAGGTTATTGCGCGCTCGCACGCACGCACGTGGACTTTGAGAGTTTTCAACCATCGGCACGGTTGCGTGGGATACGTACACAGTTCCCATACAAATCTGAGCCCTCTTGAGTGGCTATACCTGAGGTTACGATCGGCGCAATTAGGGTGACGCGTCAGGCGCATCTCTGGGGCTGTGCGTTACATACATCGCCGACGCGTCAGACGCGTCGCTGGGGCTGGACGGGTTAAACTAGCACACAATCGTTTAAAAATATCTACAATCAAATCGAAAAGACGTCGCCGGTAAAGAAGGGGTTTATGATGTTTATCTTGTGTCAAAAGGCGGTGTCACACGAGCGGTTTTTCCGTCAATTTTTACGGGCAATTGTTGTCTGGCAGCTTCAACATACAAGTTCCATAAGAATTAATCTACCTTACATCATCTAAATTCGATCTAGTTTCCGATTCCAATGCAAAAATATCCCTAAATATCACCAGAAAAAACTTGCTCATGGAAAATTGACGGAAAAAACGCTCGTGTGACAGTGGCTTCATGTTGTTCCTTGGGCCAATCATGTGGTGCTGTAAGAGGAGGAGGAGGGACAGGTTATAGGAGCAGGGAATTAATTAAGGGGGTAGTACGGTACTCGCTTTTTATAGACCCCCTTCTCCCTCATGTTTAGCACATTAGTTTCGAGGGTTTAAGACGTTCGTTCTGTTAGTTTGGAGATTTTGAGACCTTTCGCCTCAATTTGTTGACAATATTAAGACTTTTCGTGCCCTTTTAGGTGTCAATTTTTTCCTGGCGAGCGATAGCGAGCCTCTAATTTTAGAAGGAACCGGCCTTTGGCCGGGACATATTTATACCGAAAAATTTACAAATTTATCTTGAAAGGGGGTCTAAAGGGTGTTTTTCTAAGCTTGATGGAGATCTAGCGAGGAAACTCAAAAATAAATTTAAACAGAAATATATAGACCACAAACCAAGCACTACCCCCTTAAGGGGAGGTTTTTAGTTTGCTCCCTAGAGCTCTAGCTATATCAACCTTCAAATATTACCTCCAAGATCCCCCTTCAAGATAAATGTGTAAATTTTTCGATAGAAAAATGTCCCGGCCGACGGCCGGTTCCTCCTAAATCACAGACTCGGTATCGCTCGCCAAGAAAAAAATCGACACCTAAATGGCACGAAAGGTCTCAAAAATGACATAAATGCCGCGAAAGATCTTAAAGTCGCCAAACTAATGGGGTGAACGTCTTAAAATTTCAAAACTAATAGAGCTAAACATGACGGAGAAGGGGGTCCAGAAAAAAAGTAAAAATCTGGCCTACAGTAGACACCTGATGAGGAGATGGGGTTACGTGGGCGAATCTGGACAAGGGTTCTTTTGTCTGTGTCTGTCTTCTGGCGAAGGACAAGTTTTATGTTGGGTCGTAGTTTGTGAAGGGGTTTGAGCTGTTTGATATAAGGGTGGTAGAGAGTGGAAAATTTGTTCTCAGGGTAAGGGGCAGAGTTTGGGGAGTAGTGGTCGGAATTGTTGGTTCAGTAAAAGGCTTGCTGGATAACGTTGGGTGGATACTCAAAGCCAGAGAAGGAATTCTACAGCAGTGTACATTCCTGATCCAGAAAGAATGGGTATGTTTTTAAGTTTGATGGCTGGTCTAGCAGTCAAACTATAAAATAAATAAATTAATATATAAATCGACTAAAAAATATCCACTAGCCCTTTAACCCGGGAGCTGCGGGGAGACTCTTAAGAGTTCCCCCGGCGCACTGCGGGGAGACTCTTAAGAGTCAGAGAAAAAAAAAATCAACTTTTGACATCGAAAAAAAAAAAAAATTTATATTTTTTTTTTTTGTTTTTTTTTTTTTTTTGGCCCCTGGGCCATGCAAAATCTCAGTCCTCTACCTCCCCTCCTTCCCCACTTTCCTCCTCTCCTTCAGTTATCACCTATTTTCCCTGT
Source organism: Paralithodes platypus (assembly GCA_032716605.1). Lineage (NCBI taxonomy): Eukaryota > Metazoa > Arthropoda > Malacostraca > Decapoda > Lithodidae > Paralithodes > Paralithodes platypus. Next base: position 33,557,000 of record CM064507.1, read on the forward strand.
TATTCCCTTATTCTGAGGTATATTTTCGTGCTAACATTAGAAATCCGATTGGAGGGTGTGGTCATCACTGATAGCAAGCGAGTGCAAGAGAGAGAGAGAGAGTATCGATCGACTGTGTCTCAGTGGCCTTGGGGGAAATTGGCGGGAAAGCAGATTGCCTCACCCATACATTATACAACTCGCGGGCTATATCTCCGATTTTGACCATCCAAACGCTGTTTTCACTCGTTTTATTGTTGTTTCAGGTTAATACCTTTATAATCAACCCATAATAGGCGCATATGGATAAGTATTAATGCTATTAATGGCACAATGAATATTTTAGTGACGGAAACACCTCAAATACGTCAGCACAGGGGGACGTTTCCAATTACCCCCATGCGCACTTCAGAGGTTAAAGGTCCAATTTTCTATGTAAGTCGCTGTCCAGATACCGAAGACACGGACCCCTTTTGTGAAAAGCAAACTAAACCTTTCTACGGAAGTGTATCAGAAAACTACAAGTTGATCAAGAGACCCCGAGCCATCAGGAGGATTGACGAACATACTGACAAGAGTTCCGAGTTTTTCTGGTGCTACTGCTTGAGAGAGAGAGAGAGTTACAATGAGTTACAAGGAATGGTTAGTATCTCAGAGACCTTGCGCTCTATTCCGGGGAGATGCTCGAAGTGGAAGGAGAGAGACTGTTCGTTACAGGGTGTGCAAAATACTATCTACTCTCTTGAACTGTTCTACTGAAGAACTGTATACAACTTCTGAGGGAAGTTTGTTCCAGGTAGAACAGATCTTATTTATATGTGAAAAAGTTTCCACAAATACTAGTGATGAACCTTTTCAATTCTATTTTCCAGCCATGGTTGCGCAACGTGTTGCATTCATATTGAGGCTAAATATTTTACTATAATCCACATTGTCAAATCCATTTTGTATTTTAAAAACTTCAATGAGCTGACCTCGTAGTCTGTGTGTCTCCAACGGAAAGAGATCAAGAGCTCTCAACCGGTCCTCATAGTTCAAGCTTCTAAGCCATAGAATAAGCTCTGTTGCCCTAGATTGTACTCTTTCCAGTCGCTCTATATCTGTCCTGAGTGCTGGAGACCAGAATTGAACAGCATACTCCAGGAGATGACGTATGAGAGCGTTGTAAAGTGTGAGGACAGTCTATTTCCTTATTTCTATACTTAAATTGCCTCTTAATTTAGCCCAATAATTTCTGAGATTTCTTCTCTACTTCAATGCACTGCTTGGGAAAGTTTAGGTCACTGTTAATCAGAACACCAAAATCCTTTTCCAAGTAAGTCACTTTCAAAGGCATTCCCAATAACAAATTTCACTCGTACATATTTGTTCTGTGCCATCATAAACATGTTCACTGTTCCAACGTCTCACTAATTTCGTTATTTATATCTAGCAATGAGAGTGTGTTATGGAGTGCTTGCCTAAGTCAAAATCTGCATTTTTGAAGTCTGGCATTTTTTTTTTTTTTCTCAAATAGCATAGCTGCAATCAACATCGAACCTAATGATTCTATGGTCGGAATTTGACAGATGTTCTCCTACTTTTAAATTAGTAACTACATTGTCATGGGTTGTTATGACAAGGTCGAGAATATTCTTTTCAAGTGTTGCTTCCTTTACACACTGATATAGGAAATTATGCTCCATGAAATCTATATATTTGTTATTGAATTAGCGTTAGGTGACAAGATTCCATTCTAAATTAGGGACGTTATAATCGCCTAGAAGAATGCATTTATCAGAGAGGGTTTTCTTTAACATATCGTATCGCAAAATAATACATCGTCGCTATCTTTGTAGCTTGGTGGTCTACAAGCTGTTGTAATATGATTCTTGGTTTTATTGATATTAATTCGGGCACACATTATGTATAGGTCAATAGGGGGGAGGGGGAGTTCTTAACCCTTTGAGTATCAGCGACGTGTGTTATAGTTTATACTATCTACATTCAGACAATATTATGCAGCTTAGGAAGAATCTGTGGTAGGTAAAGGAGTCGGTCGAGATAGTTTGAAGCCTTATTATTGCTAGATGTCCTTCCTAAGTTGAATATAATCGTCTAAAAGTTGCCAGAATATGATGAAAAGGACGTCGCCGGTACAGAAGGGGTTAAGGGAGCAAATGAGATGAACTATACATCGATCCCCACACCTCCGCCTTTCTTTCCATGTGTACGGTCTTTATAAATATATTTGTAATCATTAATGTTGTATTCTGAGATTAGGTCTTTGTTGCTGATATCAAGATGATTTTCGGTGATGCTTATAATATCAGCTTGCTCATTTAATTTTTTTTCTTCTAATAGAGCAGGCATTGAAAGAAATTACCTTAATCGAACTAACATTCCTCCTGTATTTAAACACTTGACCAGAGCGAGAGAGAGAGAGAGAGAGAGAGAGAGAGAGAAGGAGAGCGAGAGAGCGAGAGAGTGAGTGAGAGAGGGAGGGTAATACCATCAAGTCCATCCCCCTCAGTTCTGTTGCGGCGGTGGCATAGTATTGAAGTGACCCTCTCCACTCGTAGTTTCCCTCGGCACCTCATAACACACTGGCACTCACACACTTTTCTGTTAATTAGCCTCAGTCGCTCACATGCACACTCTATTGCTCTCTCACTCACTCATGCACACACACACACGTTCTCTCTCTCTCTCTCTTTAGGTATACACCGAAAGAGGACAACATATTCTAGCTAATTTTCAGCTGGGTTCGAACTACCTGCAGTCGGAATATATATATATATATATATATATATATATATATATATATATATATATATATATATATATATATATATATATGCTTAAGGTATGAATAGATGCGTACAATTATACATAGTTGATTGGCTAAGTTCAGTCGGATTATGTCTTGCTAACGTAACTAAAACCATTTAAGTCAAGAGCATAAATGGCGACGCACCTATTTGAATCAGAATAGAACACAATCGAGACAATACAATACCTTATTATAACTTGGCTTTAAAGGTTAAAAGATTCGAACTGGTATAACTTTATATATGCAGATAATTGTACCTTTAATTAACAAGGGACTGGAGTTCTTGCAGAGAGGCTCCAGTCCTGACGTTATTCTTGGCTTGCAGTGTGCTGGCTTAATAATCCAATAGGGTTGATAGCCTCTGAAGTCCTATTTTAACTAACTAACTTAAACGAAATAATTAAATAATTCTCGTTTGGGAATGGGTCAATGTTTCTTGAGGTTTTGTAAATATACCCATTTGTTTAGTCAAGCAGCAATATTTCCTCTAATTACAGATTATTGCCTTTAGTTTTACACGAAGCACGCATTGATTTAAGGGGGGTCACCGTTTTTTTTTTATATTTCTCTTCTTTTCTCTCTTTCTCTGGCTTGTATCCATTCGGCCCCATTCAGCCAACTGTTTTAAGACGTTTATCCCCATCCAGGTGTCTTCCTGGCGAGCAATAGCGAGCCAGCATTGTATGGAGAAATCCGGCTTAGCCGGAGACGTTTTTCCATCGAAAAATGTACAAATTTAGCTTGCTGTCAAAAATATATATATATATATATGCTGGCTCACTACCGCTCGCCAGGAAAATATTGACATCTGGATAGGGAGAAAGAGAAAAAAAGCGAGGGTGGGTCCCTTAACGGAATAGCAAATATAAATTAATCTTTCGGCAACTCGGTGATATTAAGGTCTTTCATAAATCAGCACTCAGGTTTAGTTCAACGTCGATAACGCCTTTCTAACATTTCTGAAGGGACTGGAGTTCTCGAAAAAGGGGCTCCAGTCCTGACGCTATACTTGACTTACAGTGTGCTGGCTAAATACTCCAGTAGTGTTGATAGCCTCTGAAGTCCTATTTTAACTAACTAACTAAGGGGTTCCAGTCCTGACGCTATACTTGACTTACAGTGTGCTGGCTTAATAATCCAGTAGTGTTGATAGCCTCTGAAGTCCTATTTTAACCTACTAACTAACATTTCCGTTGAGTTATACCTGCCCACCATCATCCAGGCCTGCTACACACCCAGGAATCAAGTTTTCATGGTCAGGTCAGGGTCAGGTGAAGGTACTAAGGGATAAGCCTTTACAAAAAAAATAAAAAATAAAACCGCACCTCGTAACTACTTTTGGAGAGTGCTGAGAGGTGGTCGTCATCATGGCTACTTCGTCTTGTCTTCATCTCCGGCTACTGCTTCTGGTGAGTTAAAGGGCATAGCTCATGAAATATCCCATTCCATTTTATCACTGTCTAAAGCATGTTAAAGAATGATTGATATTGCACAGTTGTCTTGGTTTACCACACATTTTTATGAAAAATAGTAAACAAAGCCATAAAAGATATTTTAAGCTTAAGCTGCATTTTGTGTTACCACCACTGATAAGCCATTGGGCTTTTGGCAGAAAATGCCAAAATTTATCAGTGATATCCGAGACATGTTTACATACAGTGTTCTCATCGTCCAGCATATTACTGCTTCATATTCATCAGCCAACTTAAAATAGCCCTATATAATATTTAATTATCACTAGAAAAATACACTATACCATGTAGGAAGTCTTCTGGAGAAATAGGGCAAATTTAGACAAAAATGCAAGATAAACTAAATCACAAATGTATGCTAGAATAGCATTGACAAATCGCTAGATAGTCACCAGACACTAAAAACTTGTATGTCACTAGAAAACATATGTTGAAGTATCTAGAATAATCTTTAATAACAATCGAAACATCTCTCCAATTCCTTAAAATAGGGAAACTAACTTGAATATCGCTAGAATTCATCACATCTTGATGTCGCTAGATGGAAGTGATGGAAGTAATTCGCTGGATCTAGCGGTAGCCGCTACATTGGGAACATCGTACCAAGAACCTTCATTCCGTTATTCTTACAGTTTCTTACAGTAGATCCTCTGGAAAAAGGCAAACTATGTACCTGTGTATCCAGCTCAGTACCAGTACTTGCACTGCGGTCGTTCACTGTTCACGGTGTTGGCGGCGGCGGTAGAAGACGCAACATTTTTACTATTCTTATTTTTGTTTTATAATCAAACTTCAAATCTTGTCTTCCCCATGCTTTATCAAGATTACTTTCAAACTCCCTTATTGATTCGGAATCGACTACATACTGGGGCAGTGCGTTCCACTCATTTACCACTCTATCACAAAATGAGTTCTTTGCCTTCTCAAGCCTATTTCTTTCTTTGTAAATTTTCTTAGAGTGTCCTCTCGTTCTTTAATGTTCAAGGTCAGATTTCGAAACTATTACAATTATTTCAAAGTTCAGAGATCATCAGATCGGTTTGCAAGTCGATGTACACAATTTCAGTTTCATTAGTTTAAGAAACATTCACATAATATGCTACTTAGAGGGTTTAATAAAGAAGCATTCCTCTCCTGGCATCGTATGAGCGAACGCAAGCTGTTTTTTTTTTTTTTTTTTTTTTTTTTTAAGAACGTCAACAAACGCTTCGTATATTTGGGTTTGGTGAACCTTTTGGGGTTCCTAGTTATACATTAGAACATATTTATATTTTGCACACTCTTATAAGTATAAATACTTATTTGTTAACCTGACAAGCGCGATATAGACCTAGGTGCTAGGGTAGTTATTTGTGCATTTCTAGCCCTGGATTCTGACAGAATTCGTTATATTTACAATATAAACCATTATTTGTTTTCGGTATGCTTTTATTTTACATATATGATGTATATATGAACCTTCAAGAGTGCTAAAATAAGTGGGAAAAGCATTTGGGTGGTGAAAAACGAAGATATTGGCCACCCGGTCATAATCTCAGGCGAGAGAGAGACACAGGCAGCCCTCCCCTCTCGCTGTCTGGGAGTCAACTGAGACGAGCGGGGCGGTGTGTGCCGGTGTCTGGGTGTTGCATAACGATCTTTTATGCAACCCACTTGTGCTACATTATCGCGGGAGAGAAAAATAACCGATAAATGATGATAATAAGTGGATAAATAGGTGATAATTGAGGAGGGGGGGGAGGGGGGAATAAGGTGGGGAAGGAGGGGAGGGGGAGGGGTGAGAAACACATGGATGAGTACTAGAGGGGAATTATCTCACCTAGAGACAAAATCCTTTGTTTTGATAGGCCCTTTTTTTTTTTGGAAGGCTTTTTTTATGGTCCTGCTTCCGTGAGGCCTATCGCGTTCCCTATAGGAAGCCTTCCGTGAGGCCTATCGCGCTTGCCGGGTTAAGGAGGAAATACACAAAAGCCCAATTTGGAATGATCGTGAATATCTTTACTTTAGCGTATGTTTGGGCTAATTTAAGACTACATTTAGATTGATAGAATTTTTTAACACTCGCCAATGAAATATGATGACTTGCTTACAGATATATACTTAACCTCTGAAGTGCGCATGGGGGTAATTGGAAACGTCCCCCTGTGCTGACGTATTTGAGGTGTTTCCGTCACTAAAATATTCATTGTGCCATTAATAGCATTAATACTTATCCATATGCGCCTATTATGGGTTGATTATAAAGGTATTAACCTGAAACAACAATAAAACGAGTGAAAACAGCGTTTGGATGGTCAAAATCGGAGATATAGCCCGCGAGTTGTATAATGTATGGGTGAGGCAAGCTGCTTTCCCGCCAATTTCCCCCAAGGCCACTGAGACACAGTCGATTGATACTCTCTCTCTCTCTCTTGCACTCGCTTGCCATCAGTGATGACAACACCCTGCTTGCAACTCGCTAATGTTAGCACGAAAATATACCTCAGAATAAGGGAATAACAGGGAAAATAGGTGATAACTGAAGGAGAGGAGGAAAGTGGGGAAGGAGGGGAGGTAGAGGACTGAGATTTTGCATGGCCCAGGGGTCAACAATTTTTTTTTTATTTTTTTATTTTTATTTTTATTTTTTTTTTCGATGTCAAAAGTTGATTTTTTTTTCTCACTCACTCATAAGAGTCTCCCCGCAGTCCGCCGGGGGAACTCTTAAGAGTCTCCCCGCAGTTCCCGGGTTAAAGCCCGAATCGGCTTGACTTTAACCCAGTTGTTTACTTCCTCAACCCTGTGGAGGAGCAGGGTTGAGTTGGCTTGATATTGGACACCCTTTTATGGCATTTGGGTGTGAAATACGACACCATTTCAAGTCTATCGGAGATAATGATGGTAAAGGAAAATGCGGTATTAGAAAGTTGATGGCAACCCCTGTCGCCTCTCTCTTGTGTTAATGATAACGGAATTAGCACTTGAATTTCGAATATGTTTTCATATTGCCTTTAGCTACCCTACCCTGATATATTTCATACATGATGAAGTAATGTGAAGGCAGTATTTGATATATATATCACGTGAGTGTAAAATTTTTCTATCCTTAACCCGGCAAGCGCGATAGGCCTCACGGAAGGCTTCCTATAGGGAACGCGATAGGCCTCACGGAAGCAAGACCATAAAAAAAGCCTTCCAAAAAAAAAAAGGGCCTATCAAAACAAAGGATTTTGTCTCTAGGTGAGATAATTCCCCTCTAGTACTCATCCATGTGTTTCTCACCCCTCCCCCTCCCCTCCTTCCCCACCTTATTCCCCCCTCCCCCCCCTCCTCAATTATCACCTATTTTTCCTCTTATTATCATCATTTATCGGTTATTTTTTTTTTCCGCGATAATGTAGCACAAGTGGGTTGCATAAAAGATCGTTATGCAACACCCAGACACCGGCACACACCGCCCCGCTCGTCTCAGTTGACTCCCAGACAGCGAGAGGGGAGGGCTGCCTGTGGCTCTCTCTCGCCTGAGATTATGACCGGGTGGCCAATATCTTCGTTTTTCACCACCCAAATGCTTTTTCCACTTATTTTAGCACTCTTGAAGGTTCATATATACATCATATATGTAAAATAAAAGCATACCGAAAACAAATAATGCTTTATATTGTAAATATAACGAATTCTGTCAGAATCCAGGGCTAGAAATGTACAAATAACTACCCTAGCACCTCCTGTAGGTCTATATCGCGCTTGTCAGGTTAAGTATCTATCAATGCAAATATTCATAGTTTGGTCTCCTTAATCATAAATAAATACGTATTGGCAGCTCTATCCATATGGCAACACCAATAGTAGAGGAGGTCTTGCCCTAACGGTATACACAGGTACTCTAGCACAAGAGCGTACGGCCAACGTATCAAAATATTCCATCTTGATTTTCACTTTCACAGTGTATTATTCGATAGCTTGCCATTATTTCTACATTTCATTAGGCTATTAAGCTTATGCTGCTCATACAATTTATCATACCCCTCCATTAAATATGTCCATCTTTGTAACTGCTTTCACAGCATGGAGTACTTAACAGACTAACAGAGATACTGAGAATAAAAATGGTGGCCATTGACCTGACCCCTGAAACTCTTTGACCTATTCTGTTATTCTATGGGTACCCCCTATAGCTGCATTTTGTGTTACCACCACTGATAAGCCATTGGGCTTTTGGCAGAAAATGCCAAAAATTGTCGGTGATATCCGAGACATGTTTACATACAGTGTTCTCATCGTCCAGCATATTACTGCTTCATATTCATCAGCCAACTTAAAATAGCCCTATATAATATTTAATTATCACTAGAACAATACACTATACCATGTAGGAAGTCTTCTGGAGAAATAGGTCAAATTTAGACAAAAAATGCAAGATAAACTAAAGCACAAATGTATGCTAGAATAGCATTGACAAATCGCTAGATAGTCACCAGACACTAACAACTTGTATGTCACTAGAAAACATATGTTGAAGTATCTAGAATAATCTTTAACAATCGAAACATCTCTCCAATTCCTTAAAATAGGGAAACTAACTTGAATATCGCTAGAATTCATCACATCTTGATGTCGCTAGATGGAAGTGATGTAAGTGATTCGCTGGATTTAGCGGTAGCAGCTACATTGGCAACATCGTACCAAGAACCTTCATTCCGTTATAATGAACAAGGTCAGATTTCGAAACTATTACAATTATTTCAAAGTTCAGAGATCATCAGATTGGTTTGGAAGTCGAAGTACACAATTTCAGTTCCATTAGTTTAACAAACATTTACATAATAAATGATAATATGCTACTTAGAGGGTTTAATAAAGAAGGATTACTTTCCTGATATCGTATAAGCGTACGCAAGCTGTTCTTTTGTTTTGTTTTAAGAACGTCAACAAACGCTTCGTATATTTGGGGTTCTTAGTTATACATTAGAACATATTTATAGTTTGCACACTCTTATAAGTATAAACACTTACTTGTTAAAGAGGAAATACACAAAAGCCCAATTTCGAATGATCGTGAATAACTTTACTTTGGCGTATGTTTGGGTTAATTTAAGACTACATTTAGATAGATATATTTTTTTAACACTCGCCAATGAAATATGATGACTTGCTTACAGATATATACTTAAAGCCCGAATCGGCTTGACTTTAACCCAGTTGTTTACTTCCTCAACCCTGTGGAGGAGCAGGGTTGAGTTGGCTTGATATTGGACACCCTTTTATGGCATTTGGGTGTGAAATACGACACCATTTCCAGTCTATCGGAGATAATGATGGTAAAGGAAAATGCGGTATATAGACTTAAAACACGTCACGATGGGCTCGGAAATGCCTCTCGCCACCACCGTCCAAAACATTAATATATTTATATTTACATTTATACGAAACTCGGACTACTTTTATTGCACATAAGAGGTAAACTGTACACTAACATTTATGATAATGAGGATAGCTTATCATAGCTGACCACATGCGCTATGCCCTTTAAGCATCTTTCACGAAATATGCTTCCTTTCATTTATATTTCAGAGTGAAAGTACCGGAACTCTCTTTTGTATATATTTCCATTGTATTTTATTCATTTTTATCTAGACTGTGACGATAAAAAGTATAGGAAGAGCAAGGATTAAAATGACTAATATCTATTGATGAATTCATGTCTATGGATTATATAATTATTGCAAATATTGCGTAGTATATATATATATATATATATATATATATATATATATATATATATATATATATATATATACAGTATATATATATATATACTGTATAATATATACTGTATATATACAGTATACCGTATATATATAGTATCAGTGCATTACCACAGCACACCGAAATGCCAAAAAAATACCCTCATTGTTCCCTAATTAAATAGCATTGTATGAATATTCCCATATTCAAAAATATGCTACAGGGGGGCAATGACTAGTGAGTTACTTGCTCAATAGGTGGCATTCTGAGAGTGAGGGTCCAAGTCTGGGGTATGAGACTGTGAAGCGCAGAGGCGAGGCGGCTTCAGAGATGGAGTTGCTTTGAGCCGTGAAGCTTCGCATGTCTAACTCCCTAGACTGGAGCAAGACCTCACGGGCCTCACCGTGTTCAGCCGTAGAGTGTAAAGGCTATGCCCGAGAGGGAGTAGTTGGAATATTAAAAAAATATATATATATATATATATTATATATATATACATATATACTGTAGCCTATATATATATATATATATATATATATATATATATATATATATATATATATATATATATATATATATACTGTATATATGGATATTACGAAAATGACTTTGGTATTCTTTCGTTTACAGTCGAATTTCGACACGCTGCCAACGCAAAAATTCAAATAGAGTATTACTTAATCCAAACTAGGAAATGATACTTAAATATTAAACATAATCCAGACTTAAATAGTTCCTTGATTATTTTTAAACTTAATCCAAATTAAAAAAAAATTAATCTACCTTAATCAAGACTAAATGGTGTTAAATCTAATTTAATCTAGACTAGGATCATTCTTAATTCTAGTTTAATCCAGTATACAAAACTTAACCCAACTTAACAAAGATTCTCTGCACTAGGATACCATATATACAGAACAAACATGAATCATCCACTCGCATAATGAACACAATATAAACACTAACACCAGTCTCCTACCTTTCATACGAATATACCCTGAACCAGCCTTCATTTGCTTCAATATTCCGAAGCAATTCAACTTATACCTTGCCAAATACAGTCTATAACATAATTTATATTATCATCATTATCATCATCATCAATCTGACGCCCCGCTTCCAGAGGAAGCGCCCCAAAAGGGATGGCCATGGCAGAAACTGCCTCCAGGCTTCCAGACACGCCCCCACTGACCCGCTCCACAGTGCTATTTCCACTTAGTGGATTATGACCCTTAGCACTGAAGGAGCAGACCCAGACCCATTTGCTCATTTACTTCCTTTAACGTGACGATAGTGCGTTGTTATATGTGCGATTAGTTTGCTTGGGAAACAGATTAACTTGCTTATGTAGTAATGTACACCCTATGTGGTGGATTGTGTTCTTTTATTTAATAATTTTCATTTTAGTAAGCGTTGTTTCCACATAGCGATTTTGATAATTTAATTTGACTTTATATTGTCCTTGTCCCAATTTTGGTTTGTTTAGTTTGCAAGTTTTACATTTTAATTTTAATTATATAACTTTGTCCTTTTTTTTTTTTTTTTAGTTTCCGCCCTAGGCCTCCAATCAAGCTTACCCCCCCCCCCCCCCCGACCATCCTTCAAGATAAATTTGTAAATTTTTCGCTCGCCAGGAAAATATCGACACCTATATGACACGAACAGTCTTAATATTGACAAAGAAATGGGGCGAAAGGTTTTAAAATCGCCAAACTACTGGAAAGAACGTCATAAAATCTGAAAACTAATGGGGCTAAACATGAGGAAGAAGGGGGTTCAGAAAAACGACCCATCTCTCCACCAAAGACATCTACAGTAATACAAGGATAGGAAGGTAAAGCACGAGCAAACTATTCGTTTGCTTGGAAGGGTAATGGGGGGGGGGGTATTCTTGCCCCCTTGTCACTCATGTTTAGCCCCATTAATTTTGAGATTTTTATGACATTCGCCCCATTAGTTTGACGGTTATATTAAAATTTCGTGCCATTGAAGTGTCGATTTTTGCCTGGCGAGCGATTACGAGCCTACAATTTAAGGGGAGGTATTTAGTTTGTTCCCTAGACCTCCATCAAGCTTAAAATTACACCCCCATGAGTCCCTTTCAAGATAAATTTGTAAATTTTTCGGTAGAAAAATTTCCCGGCCGAAGGCCGGTTCCTCTTAAATTACAGGCTCGCTATCGCTCGCCAGGATAAAATCGACACCTGAATTGCACGAAAGGTCTTAATATGGGGTGAAAGTTCTTAAAATCGCTAAACTAATGGGGCAAACGTTTTATAATATCAAAACCAATGGGGATAAAAATGAGGGAGAAAGGGGTCAAGAAAAAAATCCCTCAAGTGGATATCCCCCCTTAACCTGACAAGCGCGATATAGACCTAGGTGCTAGGGTAGTTATTTGTGCATTTCTAGCCCTGGATTCTGACAGAATTCGTTATATTTACAATATAAACCATTATTTGTTTTCGGTATGCTTTTATTTTACATATATGATGTATATATGAACCTTCAAGAGTGCTAAAATAAGTGGGAAAAGCATTTGGGTGGTGAAAAACGAAGATATTGGCCACCCGGTCATAATCTCAGGCGAGAGAGAGACACAGGCAGCCCTCCCCTCTCGCTGTCTGGGAGTCAACTGAGACGAGCGGGGCGGTGTGTGCCGGTGTCTGGGTGTTGCATAACGATCTTTTATGCAACCCACTTGTGCTACATTATCGCGGGAGAGAAAAATAACCGATAAATGATGATAATAAGAGGAAAAATAGGTGATAATTGAGGAGGGGAGGGAGGGGGGAATAAGGTGGGGAAGGAGGGCAGGGGGGTGGGTGAGATTTACATGGATGAGTACTGGAGGGGAATTATCTCACCTAGAGACAAATTCCTTTGTTTTGATAGGCCCTTTTTTTTATGGAAGGCTTTTTTTATGGTCCTGCTTCCGTGAGGCCTATCGCGTTCCCTATAGGAAGCCTTCCGTGAGGCCTATCGCGCTTGCCGGGTTAAGGAAAGGCCTGGGCATTTCTCCTACCGAAAAATACGCTCATTTATCTAAAATGGGGACCTTGGGGGTATGTTTATAAGTTTGATGGACGTCTAGGGAGGAAACCAAAATAAATAAATACATAACAAAATTGATTACATAAATAAATAATAATCTCCCCTTAAATCCCTTAAATCATAGATATTTGTTTCCTTAGATGGCAATGTAGGTTTATATTTAGCGCAGCCCAGCTTAAGTCTTTTAACTTTATCTTTGTACGTGTAGCTTTACCAGTAATGTTGTATGTCTTCTTCTGAAACAAAGCCCCAAGGTCCTAAATGGAATCGAATCCTGCCCTCATCTGATCCTTCCGTTCCTCTTACTGTGTGTGTACGTTGATGTTTATGGTGTGTGCATGTGTGTGTGGATGTTTGTGTATGTGTGTGTGTACGTCGATGTTTATGGTGTGTGAGGAATGTTACGATCCAGGTTCTCAAAGACACAGGGCTCTTCAACATTGGACTAGATAATGGCAAAAATGCAACAACGGTAACACTAGATCCAACCCCTGCCTTAAACACTGGAAAACAAAACACCATTACCGCCCTGAGTCGTGCCTGGACAACGAGGTATCCTATGACTCGGTAACTGGTGCACACACACTAGGCTGACGCTCGATGAAACAGCCTATTCTCAAACAGTAAAAGATTACTCGATTAGGTTACACAAAGAAAAGATAGTTAACGTGATTAATTAACGTTACGGTAGATACTCAAATAACTGGCACTCCTGTATTAAAGAAAGTGCAATGCTAGTCCTGCAACATCAACTGGAAACTTCTGAAATAAGTCTGATGCTGGGAAGATGTTCGTAAAGAATCTTGAACAATTATAATGCAGAATACGGGTCACAATAAATACTAGGACATATAGTAATAATAGGCAGGCGAATAATAAAGGCTGCGCAAAGGTAGTAATGCTCGACAACTAAAGAAATGCTTCGTGACACAACGCAACAGCCTACTAGGGTTTTGCAACTCAACAACAACCTCGGCTCAAAAGTGCAGTGAATAATAATGCTGCATACATATAATAATGGGGGCTTATCTCTAACCAGTGTCTGCTCAGTTAATAAAGTCTAGCTGGGGTATCAAGGCAGGGCAACAATGGGTGAGCATGCGGCTCGTAGCCTAACGTTGTCCGAAGGTGGTATAATGAAGATTACGTTATATGACGGGGATGCTCTCTTGATAAATCTAGGTCTCTAGTACCTAGTTCTATCCTGACGATCCCTCAGAAGTCAACACAAAGAGGCAGCACTATGTTGTGAGGGATAGGCTATGGCCCTCTCACACCACAGCGCTGTGCTCGCAAAGTAAACCCACCCGAAGACAACTTAGGCTCCCACAGTACCTGTCGATGTCGTGCAGGGCTTAGCTAACACTGCACACATCGGAGACAACGACACAGTAACCTTACCCCTAGTCTAGCTTTAGATAACCAAGCAGAATAACTCAACACCTTGCCAGGGAGACATATACCGGTCTACAACCTTCCCGAGAGAGGACACACACGGAAAAGTCCGTCTCTCCAAACCTCATACATAGAAATATCCGAGAGCTTCGCGTACAATAAGACTGGTCGACGGTGAACGTCTATGCTGAAACCAGAAGGGATGTTGAGTTTAATAAAGATTAGAGAATGAGAAAGGAGAAGTCGAGAGAGAGAAATAGTATGCAAAGTGGCGAGTATGGGGGACAGAATTGCAAAGGCTGTAGACGATACGCGTGTCAGGCAAGCTCTGAGCTGGTAAAAAACACGAGGCCGCGATGGGCAGGGACTAGTTGACCACCCGGCCGCCAACGCCGTCAGCGCCCAAGCGAGCCGCGGCATGGCTCCCCCCGCTGCCAGGTGTACCCCCTCACCCTCTCTCGCTCGCCTCCCACACAAGCAACATTTATATTATAGCGAATATAAAATATAAGGCGCGGTCACAGACCAAAACAAAGGTCATTTCTAGACTGTCTGTGGCAACACGACACTAATAAAATAAAGCAGATCATTCTAGGACAACTGTAGCCCATCCCCCCATCCTGGCGAGCGCTAGCGAGCTGCAATGCCCCACGCAACCATTCTGTTAACGCCGGGAGGCGTCACAGGAAGTTGGTAATTGGATGTGAGTATGTGTATGCGTGTGAGAGAGACACTTTTCACTTACATTTGTATTTCTTGAGACGGAAACACAAGAGCGCTTTTTCCAACTGTTACCGAACATACAGTATTTACCTTTTCCCATCTGTTAACGAACATATTTACCTTTTACCATCTGTTACCGAACATGATCTACCTTTTACCATCTATTACCGAACATGATTTATCTTTTACCATCTGGTTTCGAACATGATTTACCTTTTACCATCTGTTTTCGAACATGATTTATCTTTTTCAATCTGTTAAAAGTACTAAAGTAGATTCATATTTTAATTTTAAGTATCAAGGAATAAAAGAAAACAAATATCCATAAATATATCACAAAACACACCCAAGACGCTACTTCAGTAAGTTCAGGATAAATAACTACATATTTCGGTAGATTCCTCATAAATTACAGGCTCTCTATCGCTCGCCAGGAAAAAGCTTCTGTTATATATTTACGAGGGAGTTTACCAAAAGTATTTGAAATATTTTCACATCTTCTTTGACATCTGGCAGACATATTCTTTGACATCTGGCAGACATTGTATTTTATTTGACATCTGGCAGACATATTATATTTGACAGCTGGCAGACATACATTCTTTGACAGCTGGCAGACATATATTATTTGACATCTGGCAGACATATTATATTTGACAGCTGGCAGACATAAATTCTTTGACATCTGGCAGACATTTTATTTGACATCTGGCAGACATATTTTATTTGACATTTGGCAGACCTATTTTATTTGACATCAGACATATTTTATTTGACAGCTGGCAGACATATTTTATTTGACATCTAGCAGACATTTTATTTGACATCTGGCAGAGATATTTTTATTTGACATTTGGCAGACATTTTTACGTGTTGCGCCTATAATATTTGGGCGCATTATGGGTCTTTAACTGGGAAAGAAAAATACGAACAGTAAACCTGCCCTGGTCTGATCCTTCCTTCCCTCTTACTGTGTGTGTGTGTGTGAGAGAGAGAGAGAGAGAGAGAAAGAGAGAGAGAGAGAGAGAGAGAGAGAGAGACAGAGAGAGAGAGAGAGAGTGGGGGGGTGGGGGGGGGGAAGTGGATTAGGCTGAGAGATAAAGTGAGGTGGAAAGACAAGAGTGGAGGATCAGGAAGGAGGAAACGTGAGTTGTGGGTTTAAGGGGATTAAGGGGAGGCTGGCCGTTTGTTTGGTCTATTAATTCATGTCATGTAGATTTTTAGTTTCCTCCCTAGACCTCCATCAAGCTTAGAAAAACACCCCCTAGACCCCCCTTCAAGATAAATTTGTACATTTTTCGGTAGAAAAATGTCCCGGCCGAAAGCCGATTCCTCTTAAAATTGCAGGCTCGCTTTCGCTCGCCAGGAAATAATCGACACCTAAATGGCACGAAAGGTCTTAAAATTGACAACGAAATGGGGCGAAAGGTGTTAAAATCGCCAAACTAATGGGCCGAACGTCTTATAATCTCAAAACTAGTGGGGCTAAATATTAGGGAGAAGGGGGTCCAGAAAAACGGTCTGCCTCCCCTTAAGGGCCACAAATAGGTTTAAGAGGAGGTTTTAAGTTTGTTCCCTAGACCTCCATCAAGCTGAAAATTTCACCCCCTAATTGAGCTCCTTTCAAGAAATTATTTTACATTTTCCGGTAGAACAACGTCCCGGCCTTCTCTTAAATTACAGGGTCGCTATCGCTCGCCAGGAAAAAAATAGTTTCTATTACGCTTCCTCCTCCTCCACTCTATTTCCACTTCTTCCTCCTCCACTTCCTTCTTGCCCTCTCCACCCAGCACTAGAGAGGATTGCCAATATATTTTGTTTTAAGCTGGAGGACGGCTGTTTTATTTAACTGTGTTGGTGGTGTAATGGTTTAGAACTTTAGATGCTTATGTTCTGGGTGTGGTGTCCTGGGTTCGAATCCCGGGAGGACCATATGCTTTCATTAGTTTATTCATGTACATTTGTGGTTTGTAATTGATGATTAATGTTAAGAACGGGGTGTTAATTATTGTTTATAGAAAGTTCCAGAAACGAGATATAGTGTTCGATGTTTGTCACTCTGTATATTAACCCATTCAGTACCGGAGACGTCCTTTTTCATTATAGTAGACCAGCCAAGAAGCAAAAAGGCTTTAAAAAAAACTTTTACCTGCATGGAATGTTAATAGCAGGCACCTATGCTAGATCAATCAGTCATAGGTCAGACAGAAATACTAGGGTGGATGCCACTAAAAATGTTGACCTTAAAGGTCAAATCAAGGTCATTTTGTGGCCGAAAAAGGTAAAATTTCTAAATCATCTAAATAGAGCCATGTTATATATCAGAAGAAAGGTATGGAAGAGACAAACAGTTTGGTACTATTTGTAGGTCAGATTGTTGACCTTAAAGGTCAATTCAATGCCATTTTGTTAAATATCAAAATGAATGTATGGCCTAGCTGAATTTTGAGACTACAATTTTAAACTCTATACACTGCATACAATATTAGAATGTATAAACTGTATGCAGTATGCAGTTTACTGTATGCAACTGAATTAAAATTTTAATTTCTTTTGCAGGCTGTGAACTGATGACAAGAATTATGAGTGAAGATTCCAGCAGGAGGGCCACAAAGAGGCACCACATGGACTCTAAAAACAGAATGTGTGCTTCTTTTGTGAAGGCAGTTCAGGCGACCTTCGGCAAGCCTCCACCGATGGAAAAAACAGAACCAAAGATGTTGCACAACAAAGAAGGAAATTGGGTGACCATATGTATTCAGACGTGCTGGACAAACTAGATGGACTCTCGTTGGATAATTTTAACTCTCTCGAAATTAGGTGGCACAAATCCTGCTATTCTGTGTTTACTTCGGAGAGCAAACTGGACAGACTACGGAATCGGCGACAACCAGCATCTAAACCATCTACCAGCTCAAACAGCACAGCTCCAACAAGAAGTTCTCTGACAACTATTGACTGGAAGCTCTGTATGTTTTGCCAGGCACAGATCTCAAGCAAGAAACTTCACTGGGTAGAAACTACAAATAAATCCACAGCACTGATTGAACGAGCTAAATCTGATCCAGTGATGTCCGTCAGACTCTCTGGTGTCAGTGACTTGATGGCAGCTGATGGCCTGTATCATCTGGCCTGCTTAGTGACATTCGAACGACGCACTAAAGGAATGCCTCAAGAAGTTGAACCAGATCTGGACGAGTGCATGATGAAGTTGTGCTATGATTTAGACATTGGGCTTTCAAGAGGTAAGACTTGGCAGTTGTGTGGCGCAGATACCAGGACATGTGTACTGAGAGAAACATCCCTGTTCGTAAGAGTTACCAGTCCAGAATAACCACCTTCTACAAAAAGGTTAAGAAAATGCTTGGTTCAAAGGCAGGATATGTCAAACCTCTTTCAAATAGAGCACCAATAATGTACCCTGGTGAAAAGTCTAACTTCATTATATCAGAGTCATTATCAAGAAGTCATCATCGTGGTGGTTTATCCTCAGATTCGGAATCCACAGACAATGAAGATGTTGGTACTGTTGGATTTAATCAAGGAAATATCTATCAAGAAATGGTACATGTGGCACTAAGAATCAGAAAAGATCTCTCAGACAGTCCTGGTCATTCCAGCAGTTGGCAAGGACTTGATCAATAACATGTTGCACAAGTTATCCCAAACAGCTTGTAACTATTTCTACGTTTACTGTTCAGTGATGCGGATGATCTTCATGAGGGAATTGAAGAAGACAACATTATCAAGCAGAGTGTGTGCAGCATTGCTCAAGACATTGTGTATGCAGTATCTAGGAAACGAAAGTTGACACCAAAACATATTGGTTTAGGGCTTGCACTCCACCAAGCTACACGTTCTGAGGCACTTTTGAATCTCTTCCATGCAGCGAACCATACCATTGGTATTGATACAGTTCGAATAATTGATACATCGATAGCTCAAAACATTCTTCAAAGATTTGTGGAAAATGGCAACGTCTATATTCCAGACAATATAATCAAAGAGCGAATGATCCACTGCTCATGCGACAACATTGATGTGCTGGAAGCAACTCTAGATGGCAAAAATACGTTTCACTGCACACAGATGTTGGTGTGGCAGAGAGGACCAGCACCGCAGCAGAGGAATGAGAGAACACGCATCCAGAGATCAAGAGCAATAAAACCGGATTCTTTACAGGCATTTCAGACACTTGACCATGCAACTATGCCAGCAGGAGACAGATCATGACCATCATACACTGGTGCTTCCAAGATAGAAGTGGATTGGTTTGGAACAAAAGATGAAGAAAGACAGAAGGCACGAGTGAAGGATTTGACTTGGTTGGTGTCCAGATTTGTGATGACAAAGATGATCCTTCTGTTCCTGGTTGGAGAGCAATGAACGAAGCCACAAGCATTGTTGACCCTCCAGTAACTACTGCAGAGATGTTGCCCATTCTTCAGGCACCAGCGGATGATAATGATACTATCACAACAGTGATCAATCGCTTCAGGGCTATTTCAAGGCACATGGGACAGAAATACACCATTATCACAGCAGATCAACCATTGTACAGCAGAGGCAAGGAAATTGTTTGGGCAAATCCTAAGTTTGAGAATGTCATTTTTCTGATGGGTGGCCTTCATATCTATTTCAACTTCTTGAAAGCGATCGGTCAGCACATGGAGAGTGCTGGGCTGGATGACCTGTGGACAGAATCTGGCTTGTATGGAACCAACACAACTGAAACCATGCTGGATGGAAAAGCATACTACCGGGCAGTGAGAGGACATGTGCTGACATATGAAGCTCTGTGGCACATAAAGTTGTCAATGTTCAAATCGTGGATCATTGAAACTGAACTGGAGCTCACTTCGCAGGTTTCGACACTTTCCCAGAATGTGGCTGATGAGTGTAAAAACAAGGCTGCTACTGACAGAAATTCACTCCACAATGCAGTTGGCCAGCTTTCTGATGTTCTCAGTGACAAGAATGTGAAAGGACTCTTGAGTGAATTTGACAAAAAGTACTTAAGCAATCCTAATTACAAGTTGTGGCTGGACTACATGAGTATGGTTGAGATTCTTCTGGATTTCATCAGGGCAGAGAGAGATGGTAATTGGATTGTTCACTTGGAGTCTTTTTCTGCCATGCTGCCGTGGCTCACCATCTATGACCACACAAACTATGCAAGATGGGGACCTATCTATTATTCAGATATGAAGCTTCTTGAGAAATCAGCTCCTGAAGCTCACGCTGAATTCATAGATGGTAACTTTGTTGTGAAGATGACCAAAAAGCGCTTCAACCAAGTTCCTGTGGACCAGGCAACAGAATGGATCAATAAAACATGCAAGATGCACAATGGAATAATTGGAATAACCAGGAATGACCAAGCAAGGGAAATTTTTTGTATCACATGGTCAGAACGGTCGCGCATCACACAGGATATGAAAGTTTTGTTCAACTTGGAAGATGACGAAGAAGAAGAGGTTTTTATACGTTCTGATAGCCGTCCAAGCCGGATGACACGTGACACTGAAGATGTGAGAAAATTGGTGTCACAGCTCACAAGATTTGATATTTTCAGAGTTCACACACAATCTGACAATAGACCACCTATTTCTGAGTCAAGCATTCCCCTGGTGTCACTGGCAACAAAGGATACCGCTCCAGAAGATATAGCCAATGATCTTCTGACTGCTGAAAACAGAGGAAAGAGGCAAATGCTGGCTAATGTGACAGAGCGATTAGTGGATCAGAAAGTGGGATTTCATTATCCGCTCTCAAAAAATCGGTCCAAAACATTTGCAAATATCTACAAAGCAACTGTCTCAAGTAAAGAGAATGTGCAAAAGACTATTAAAGCAGACCGAAAATTGCTTCAACGTCTTTTGAATGCGGTGACTGCAGGTAGAACAGTGACAATGACAAATATCCTGAAACATGAACTGTCACCAATCCCACTTTCCCTGGCAAACACTGGAGGAGAAATGAATTCAACCAATAAAGCAGAACTGATAAGTGTTTTGATGAACAAAATTGAAACTACTACTGAACTTCCAGAATCTGACATGAAGACTTGTTTTCTAATTGATGGGCATGCACTCATCCAAGCTATGGGAAAGCCTCATGGATGTCAGACATTTGGAGACTATGGTGCTGCTTTTATTCGCTCAGTTACACGCTGTTTTGGAGATATTACGATACGAGTTGATGTTGCGTTTGATCGATATCTGGGTGGGAATTCAATCAAATCTGGTACCAGAGCAAAACGAGTTAACAAGAAGAAGCCTATTCGAAAGCTGATAGATGGACCAGATGTTCCACTGCCTCATGTTTGGAGCCAATTTGTTGCTATGGATGAAAATAAGGCAGACCTGGCACATTTCCTGTCTGAAAGGATCATTCACGCAACCAAAGATCTTCCAGAAGAATACGAGATGGTAACTGGAGGTGAATTCATGGACCACACTGGGGCAAAATCAACCAGGAGATCCATAGATGACCTCAAACTTAATGGGAATCATGAAGAAGCGGACACAAGGTTGATTCTTCATGCCTCTGAAGCAGTGGATATGGGCTATCAACGAATTCTTGTGAAGTGCAGAGACACTGATGTCATGCTTCTCCTATTGCATTTCACTGCCCCAAAAGCAAGTGAAGTCTGGATGCTCTCTGGAACTGCAAAGAAACAGAAGTGCATTCCCATTCATCAAGTAGCAAAATCATTTCCTGATGCAGTGAAGAATAACCTCTTGAGTTTTCACGCACTCACAGGCTGCGACACAACCTCTTCATTCAGTAGATATGGGGAAAAGACCTGCTGGAAAACATTTTTGAAAAACCCACGTTTGGTAGAAGGGATTGGTCGTGATGGTGAGCTTGGACCTATTGAACAGTTTGTTTGCAACCTCTATGGATGTCCAGGGCTGCAAACAGTTGACAGTGCAAGATTGAACATGTTCAGCAAGGCAAAGAAAGGCCTGGAATTGCTCCCTCCAACACGTGATGCTCTGGAGCTTCATGTGCAACGCGCAAACTACCAGGCCAATATTTGGCTTCAGGCAGAGAAGGAAACTATTGTTGTGACATTGCCCACAGATGCTTGGAAGAAGGAGTCAGGTTGCCTGACACCTCGATGGGCTAGGTTACCTCCTGTACCACAGTCCTGCCTCGAACTGGTGACCTGCTCTTGCAAAAAGAAGTGCAATACTGCTAGATGCACTTGTTTAAAAAAAAATCTGAAATGTACAAATGCCTGTGGTTGCGATTCTATTGACTGTTGTAATCCATCAGATTGAACATTACTTCTGTCAAGTACATATTGAATACACATATAATTTTGTTTTGAAATATATTCATTTGTCTAATGCTAAAGTAGATCAACTAAGAAGCAAAAAGACTTACCATTTTTTTATTTGCATGGATTGTTAGCTTCAGGCACCCATGATAAATCAATAAGTCAAAGTCAGACAGAAATACTAGGGTGGACTTTGACCTACATGACCTACTTCTGAGATCAATATTCTCACTTTAAAATAGTACCAAACTGTTTGTCTCTTCCATACATTTATTTTGATATATAACATGACTATATTTGAATGATTTAGAAATGTGACCTTTTTGGACCACAAAATAACCTTCAATTGACCTTTAAGGTCAACATTCTGACCTAAAGAGTGCCAAACTGTTTGTCTCTTCCATAACTTTCTTTTGATGTATAACATGACTATGTTTAGATGATTTAGAAATTTGACCTTTTTCGGCCACAAAATGACCTTGATTTGACCTTTAAGGTCAACATTTTTAGTGGCATCCACCCTAGTATTTCTGTCTGACCTATGACTGATTGATTTAGCATGGGTGCCTGCTATTAACATTCCATGCAGGTAAAAGTCACAATTTTGCTCCTTGGCTGGTCTACTATTATATTTTGACACCTATTTGATGAGTTTATTCAGCTTAAAATGGTCCTGCAATTGACAGCCTTCGAACTATCTCACTTGACCTTTTATGCTACCACAAATCCTTCTTAAGCTGCAAACAAATCGTCTAAATATAGCTGGAATACAATGGAAATTACGTCGCCGGTACAGAAGGGGTTAAGGGCAAACGTCGAGAATGTCAGAATTTAGACACCAAATAATAATTATTTATCTTGCATATATCGGTTAATTTATCTGCCTGACTAGACTACATACTGCAAATAACTTAAATTATTCCATTCGAAAATCTTATTCAATGTTATGGTTTCATTATATCTCTAAATTTGATTTTCGGTGTGAGCATCCTGGGTTCGAATCCACGGACTACCACATGTGTTTGTAAATTTCATTAATCGATTTTAGGAGTATAGTTGGTTGTTGGAAGGAACATAATACTAGTAATGGGTCAAGAAAGACGTATTAACCCCTTCAACACCATGACGCCTTCTTACCTTTGATTCTGGCTAAAATTTGATGATTTTATGCAGTTTTAGAAGGACCCATGTTTCTAAGAGCGTTTATTGAGATCGTATTTACCTATTTGAGTGGTATAGGTACTTACATTAAAAACTAAAGAACATTGTCTGATGGTAACCAGAATTTTGTTTTTTCTATGTGCATGAAAGAGACAAAAGGCAGGCTGCCTGTAACGAGTGTCTCCCCCAAAGCCGAAAGAGTGACAGGGTCGAATTCAAGGGACGTTGAGGTCGAAATGCCTGGAGACAAAATGTTTAAAGCAGCTTAAGTCATAAGATGAGGGAACGATTGATTGAGGGAGAGAGTTCCAGAGTTCACTTGTTGAGTGGAAGAAAGACTGAGATTATGAACATTACATAATGGTGGTGAAGGGGTTAAATGTTGATGGATAGATATATTTGTTCATTATAATTATGGTTGGTAGATTGGAAATGCTGATGCAGCCTGTCATATATCCGTGAAATTACTAAACAATTCTAACAGTGTATATATTAATTTATCTATATATCCCTTTGTCTAAATATTCGTTTGTCCCTCTATCTGTCTATTTATGATTAACCCCTTCTGTACCAGCAACGTCTTCTTAGCTTTATTCTGGCTACTATTAGACAATTTTATTAAGTTTGAAAAGGGCCTCCAGCAATTAACAGGCTTCTAACTCTCTCACTTTAGCCTTCTTACTACCACAGATCCTTCTTAAACTGCACACATTTGTCTAAATATAGCTAGCATAAAATTAAAAAGACGTCGTCGGTACAGAAGGGGGGATGGGCCGGTTTTCTGGACCAATTTCTCCCTCATGTTTAGCCCCATTAGTTTTCAGATGTTAAAATGTTTGCCCCATTAGTTAGTCGATTTTAAGACCTTTCGCCCCATTTCTTCGTCAATATTTAGACCTTTCGTGCTATTTAGGTGTCGATTTTTTCCTTGGCGAACGATAGTGAGCCTGTAATGTTGGAAAAACCGGCCTTCGGCCGGGAAATTTTTCTACCGAAAAATTTACAAATTAATCTAGAAGGGTGATCTAATGGATGTTTTTTTAAATGTGATGGAGGTCTAGGGAGGAAACTAGAAAAATAATGAATACATGCAAAAATCGCCCAAAAAGTGAACAATCTCCCCTTAAAGGAATCTATCGACTTATTGATCATTTTATACGTCAGGTTTGTGTATGTGTTTATCCAGATCTATATATCATTCAATCTCTGTTCTCTATCTATATATACATTTATATTTATTATGTCTGTTTATCTGCATGTTTACCTGCCAGTGTGTCTGTTCACCCATCTCTTTATATGTATCTAGCTGTCTCTCATGCAATCTGTCAGAGAGAGAGAGAGAGAGAGTGAGAGTGAGGGATGGAGTGAGTGTGTGTGAGAGAGAGAGAGATAGTGTGAGCGAGAGAGAGAGAGAGAGTGAGGGATGGAGTGAGTGAGTGTGTGTGTGTGAGAGAGAGAGAGAGAGAGGGGGGAGAAAACCAGACTAATATTTGCGTGGAGGTGAGGGACATAAAAACAGTTGAAGGTCTGCGGGATCAAGGGTCTCTTCATATTGGGACCCGGGGACTCCTAGAAAGGTTAACCCCTTCTGTACCGACGATGTCTTTGTTATTTGATTTCAGCTACATTTAGACGATTTTATGAAGCTTAGGAAGGATATATGGTAGCTCAAAAGATGAATTGAGACAGTCTGTAGCCTTTTATTGAGTAGACGTCCTTCCTAAGCTCAACAAAATCGTATAAGTTTGTAATATTTCATTAATCGATTTTAGGAGTAGAGTTGGTTGTTGGATAGAACATAATAATTGATATTGGTTCAGGAGTAATTTATCGAGAGGCCTTCCCTAGTGGTTAAGGCCCCATTAATTGCTCTT
Source organism: Paralithodes platypus (assembly GCA_032716605.1). Taxonomy (NCBI): domain Eukaryota; kingdom Metazoa; phylum Arthropoda; class Malacostraca; order Decapoda; family Lithodidae; genus Paralithodes; species Paralithodes platypus. The sequence continues at coordinate 33,582,485 of CM064507.1, forward strand.
TCCATTCACATATACATAGCCTACGTGAGTTGCAGTTGGGATGTGTGTACATGCTTAGATTGATATGCAGGATTCGAAGTTGCATAATAAATCGTAGGCAGTATCCACCATTCTTTAACTGCCTTCGTGGTGTAATGCATAAGGTGTTGATATTCGGTGTGAGCATCCTGGGTTCGAATCCACGGACTGCCACATGTGTTTGTAATATTTCATTAATCGATTTTAGGAGTAGAGTTGGTTGTTGGATAGAACATAATAATAGTTGCCAGAATATAATTAAAACTACATAACCAGTACAGGAGGGGTTAAGGCAGTACAGGTGCTCCTGTCATCAATGGGAAGTTAAATATTATATGCCGGAGACTATTTTTTTAATATATATATATATATATATATATACTGTATATATATATATATATATATATATATATATATATATATATATATATATAATTTCCCTTCCACTCTCCTCTCTTCTCCCTCCCTCGATTGCATTAAATAAAAGAGGACGAAATGAACATTGCAAACGCGCGATATACGTTTTAAATTACATCTACTTTACTGTATATTATATGTAGACAGTATATATATCATTCCCTTGAAAACATTTGTGTGGTGAACTTTGTAAGTATTCCTGGATATTGCATGTGGACCCATAATTATTGAATTTAAATTCAATTGAATGGAATAATAATATCATGTTCACACATACTATCACACACACAAACTAGCACATGAATTTAAACACACATACACACAAACACACACACAACAAGCACACACACAAACACTGTACCTATATGAAAACACATACACATGCGCACACATACATACCAAACAGCCAAACGCGCACACACACTAACGCACACATACACACATACAAAACCACACACGCACTCACTCAATACCCTCTGTGAAAATGTATGCGAGTGACGCACAGGCAGATATAATCACCGCTTTCAAACCAATGCAAAAATTCTAGTTTGCCCCGTTATCAAGATTGACTAGCCTATCACCGGACAAGTTCACCATACTCGGTTTATTTCCAGTGGACGATAAATTGCATGCTCGTTTTCGCTCGCCAGGATAAAATCGACACCTAAATGGCACGAACAGTCTTAAAATCGCTAAACTAGTGTGGCGAATGTCTTATATTCTCAAAACTAATGGAGCTAAACATAATGGAGAAGAGACCCCCCCCCCCCGTAGGAACGTTGGAACTCCACTTGCTAGTTCCAATATATAAGGAAGTCGGAGCTGCAGACATCGATATATAGCAAAATTACCAGCTAAAATATGGTCGTAGTACAATAATATATATATAAAACCCAATTAAATTTCTACTCACCAGAAACCTAAATTATTATTGCATTTCGGTTCTAAATCGATGTTTACAGCTCCAACTTCCTTATAGAACGAAACTCGCAGGTGGTGAATTGACCACTTGCGAGTTTCGTGCTATAAGGAAGTTGGAGCTATGGACATCGATATTTAGCAGAATTTCCAGCTAAACTACGGTTGTAGTTAATTTATAAATACATACAATCCAATGAAACATACTCTTTAGCCATCAGAAACGTACATTATTATTGCATTTCTGTTTACTATCGATGTCTACAACTTCAACTTCCTTATAGCCTGAAACTCGCAGGTGGTGAATTGGCATGATCCTATCTTGATGACTGGGTTATTACGGAGGCTTTGTAGATAAATTATGGGTTCCCGGACATCTCAACCAGTAGCTCTCAACCAGTGCCAAATCAACCAAGACCAACCAAACCAGTGCCAAAATATAGTACTAACCTAACCTAACCTAACCTTACCCCCTGGGGGTAAGGGGGCCTCCATCTTATGGTGGAGAAAAAAAAGAATATGCCCCACGCGTCCTACTGCGTGTCGTACAAGGCGACTAATAGGGGGAATGGGGGTAGATTGTAGGCACCAATCGAACAGGGCTATACCCAGGAGAGAATGTGGGTATTTGATAAGGAATCGCTGGAACTCCTGTTTCATTTGCTTGGCCTCTCTTACTGATTCCCTTTGTGCCTCACTTACACTGAGAGTAGTCCAGCATGCTTTCACAAACCCCTCCTCCTCCTATCTACTTCACTACACTTAACATGCACACCACACTTCCTCCTTCATAATTATTAAAAAAATAAAAATGATGTACACAGGCCCAGCCTCGGAGTCCCCAGGGGGGGGGGGGGGACGATAAATACCCCCACACATGCCCGACCTTCCCCTGACGACCCCTCTAAATGCTCTGGACCACGGCTTGTCACTCTTACTATCAACTTTTGCAATATTCGCGGCCTTTCCTCTAATTTTCACTCTATCGAACATCATCTCTCCTCCTCCAAACCTGATATTCTTTTCCTCACCGAAACTCAGGTGTCTGAAGCAACTGCCAGCAGCCCCTTTTCTGTATCCTCCTACTTTCTCTATCCTAGTTTCAAAGTCAAAGGCGGATGTTGTGCATACGTGCACAACAAACTCACTTGCTCTCGTGTTCCCGATTTCGACTCCTCTGAATTCTCAACTTTATGGCTCAAACTATCCTGTCATTCTCATACTAAATATTTCTGTGCTGTCTATCTTTCCCCTAACTCTACCGACTTTCCCAACTTCTTCGACTATCTAAACTCTGAAGTGGAACACATTCTATCTATCTCTCCCTTCTCTGAAATCTCCATCTTAGGAGATTTCAACGTTCAGCATCGCCAATGGCTCTCCTCTCACTCTACTGACCAACCTGGTGAACAAGCCTACGTCTTTTCTATCATAAATGACCTAGAGCAGCTGGTCCAGCAACCCACCCATATCCCGGATCGCTTCGGAGATCGGCCCAACATTCTTGACATATTTCTGACTTCTAACTCTTCTTCTTATACTGTCAATCTTTTCTCTCCTTTGGGCTCCTCCGACCATAAACTTATCTCCGTCACCTGTCCTATATCTTCAGTACGGCCATCCGATCCTCCCAGCCGGCGGCGCTTGTGGCACTTTGGCGCTGCCGACTGGGAGGCTCTCCGGCAGTACTTCTTTGATTTCCCATGGAATGACTTCTGCTTCCGTGGCCGAGGACCCTCGGAGAGTGCTGAACGCATTACCAAGGTAATCCTCTCGGGCATGGAAGCGTACATTCCATTTTCTTTCTCTCAGTCTAATGCAAAAAAATCTTTGTTTACTCACGCTTGTTCTACTGCTGTCCACAACAAGGAGGAAGCATTCAAACGGTACCTACGCCTTAAAACTCAAGAATCTCATTCTTCCTATGTTTCTGCCCGGAATCAAGCCAAATCTGTTCTTCGACTTGCCAAGCACTCTTTCATCAATAATAGATGCACTGATCGAACTATCCAACTCTAGCTCTTCCCAAGCTTTCTGGCATCTAGCCAAAAACCTCTCCAACAACTTTTCTTCCTCGTCTTTCCCTCCCCTTTTTCCACTCTGATGGCACAACCATCACTTCTTCCTTTGACAAAGCTAAACTCTTTGCTCAAACTTTTGCAAGAAACTCTACCTTGGATGATTCCGGTGCTATTCCTCCCTCTCCACCCCCCTCTCTCCTACTTATGCCTAATATCCTAATCTCTTCTAAAGATGTACTTTCTATCGTCTCTGGGCTTAATACTAAGAAGGCGTACGGTCCGGACAGTGTTCCTCCTGTTGTACTTAAAAACTGTGCTTCCATGCTGACCCCCTGCCTAGGCAAACTCTTTCGTCTCTGTCTCTCCTCTAACGTCTTTCCTTCTTGCTGGAAGCTTGCTCGCATTCAACCTGTCCCAAAGAAGGGTGACAGCTCTCAACCCTCCAACTATTGTCCAATTGCTCTCATCTCTTGTATCTCTAAAGTTTTTGAAACTATTCTTGCTTCCAAATTTCTTAAGCATTTCTCTTCTCATAATCTGCTCTCAGATCGCCAGTATGGCTTCCTTAACCCGGCAAGCGCGATAGGCCTCACGGAAGGCTTCCTATAGGGAACGCGATAGGCCTCACGGAAGCAGGACCATAAAAAAAGCCTTCCATAAAAAAAAGGGCCTATCAAAACAAAGGAATTTGTCTCTAGGTGAGATAATTCCCCTCCAGTACTCATCCATGTAAATCTCACCCACCCCCCTCCCCTCCTTCCCCACCTTATTCCCCCCTCCCTCCCCTCCTCAATTATCACCTATTTTTCCTCTTATTATCATCATTTATCGGTTATTTTTCTCTCCCGCGATAATGTAGCACAAGTGGGTTGCATAAAAGATCGTTATGCAACACCCAGACACCGGCACACACCGCCCCGCTCGTCTCAGTTGACTCCCAGACAGCGAGAGGGGAGGGCTGCCTGTGTCTCTCTCTCGCCTGAGATTATGACCGGGTGGCCAATATCTTCGTTTTTCACCACCCAAATGCTTTTCCCACTTATTTTAGCACTCTTGAAGGTTCATATATACATCATATATGTAAAATAAAAGCATACCGAAAACAAATAATGGTTTATATTGTAAATATAACGAATTCTGTCAGAATCCAGGGCTAGAAATGCACAAATAACTACCCTAGCACCTAGGTCTATATCGCGCTTGTCAGGTTAAGGGTCGCTCTACTGGTGATCTTCTTTCATATCTTACTAACTCTTGGTCATCCAACTTTCGGGACTTCGGTGAGACTTTTTCTGTTGCACTAGACATATCGAAGGCCTTCGATGGAGTCTAGCACAAATCTTTAATTTCCAAACTACCCTCCTTTGGTTTCTGTCCCTCCATCTGTGCCTTTGTCTCTAATTTCCTTTCCGGCCATTCCATAGCTGCGGTTGTGGACGGCCATCGCTCATTTCCTCATCCTATCAACTCCAGTGTTCCTCGTGGTTCTGTCCTATCTCCTATTCTCTTTCTAATTTTCATTAATGATCTTCTCAACTGTACATCCAGTCCCATCCATTCATATGCAGACGACTCTACTTTACACCACTCAATTAGTTTTCCAGAACGCCCCAGCCAGCAGTCCCTCAAAAGTTAACGTAATGAAGCCATTAAATGCTTATCTTCTGATCTAGCTACTATTTCCAATTGGGGTAGAGAAAACCTTGTTGCATTTAATGCTTCCAAAACTCAATTTATCCATCTTACTACCCGACAGGAACCTCCAGAGGACTATCCCTTATTCTTCAACAATACAAAAATCAACCCTTCATCTTCTCTCAATGTTCTCGGTGTCTCTTTTTCTTCTGCTCTCACTTGGAAAGACCATATTACCAGCCTCGCTAAGGCAGCCTACCAGAAGCTGGGTGTGCTCAACCGCCTCAAGGGGTTCTTTACCCCTGCGCAGCTTCTTGCTCTGTACAGGGGCACAGTGCGTCCTTGTATTGAGTATTGTTCACATGTTTGGGGAGGATCCTCTCACACCGCACTCCTAGATAAAGTAGAAAGCAAAGCCTTTCGTATCATTAACTCCCGTCCACTCACCAACTCTCTGCAATCTCTCTCTCTTCGCCGCAATGTTGCATCTCTCTCACTATTCTATCGCTACTACAATAATCAGTGTTCCTCGGAGCTTTCCCAGTGTATACCACCTCCTCTACGTAAGTACGTAGTACCCGCCTTGCAACACAATCCCATCCCTACTCTGTGCAACTCTCCAACCCAAGAGTGAAACGCTATTCTCAGACTTTCTTCTATTCAACCGCTGAGCTCTGGAACTCTCTCCCAGAATCACTCTTTCCCTCTTCCTATGACTTAATCTGCTTCAAACTCCGTGTGTCCAGGCATTTTAGCTCGAACGTCCCTTGATTTCAGCCCTGTCACTCTCTGAAATCTGGGGGAGGCACTCGCTGCAGGCAGTTATGCCTTTTGTCTCTTATTCACATAGAAAAAAAAAAACTAACCTAACCTAGCTGTACTGGCTGATTTGGTACTGGTTGAGAGCTACTGGTTGAAATGGTCTACTGGTTGAGTTGTCCGGTCACCGAAATTATGTGTTAAGGGAGCCCACTTCGCTTTTTTCTCTCTTTCTCACTCTCTCTCTCTCTCGGTTGTATCCATTCGACCCCATTCAGCCTACTGTTTTAAGACGTTTACCCCCATCTGGGGGAGGTACTCGCTGCAGGCAGTTATGCCTTTTGTCTCCCTCATTCACATAGAAAAAAAAATCTAGGTGTCAATATTTTCCTGGCGAGCGGCAGCGAGCCAGTATATATATTTATATATATATATATTATATATATATATATATATATTATATATATTATACAGTATATATATTTTTTTACAGCAAGCTATATTTATAGATTTTTAGATAGAAAAATGTGTCCGGCGAAGCCGTATTTCTCCATACAATGTTGGCTCGCTATCGCTCGCCAGGAAGAAATCAAAACCTGCATGGGGATAAACGTCTTAAAACAGTTGGCTGAATGGGGCCGAATGGATACAAGCCAGAGAAAGAGAGAACCGGAGAGATAAAGAAAAACAAAACGGTGACCCCCCTTAATTGTGAAAACTTGGTAGGCCTATCAGATGCTTATGTTCTAGGTGTGGTGTCCTGAGTTCGAATCCCGGGAGGACCATATGCTTTCATTAGTTTATTCAAGTGCATTGGGGTTTGTAATTGATGATTAATGTTAAGAACGATTGTTACTTAATTTACAGGACGCAAAGACATAGTAGTTTCGTATATATATCCATTAAGGGGAGGAAGACCGTTTTTCTGGACCCCCTTCTCCCTAATGTTTAGCCCCACTAGTTTTGAGATTATAAGACGTTCGGCCCATTAGTTTGGCGATTTTAACACCTTTCGTCCCATTTCGTTGTCAATTTTAAGACCTTTCGTGCCATTTAGGTGTCGATTATTTCCTGGCGAGCGATAGCGAGCTTGCAATTTTGAGAGGAACCGGCCTTCAGCCGGCACATTTTTCTACCCAAAAATGTACAAATTTATCGTGAAGGGGGGTCTAGGGTTTATCGTGAAGGGGGTCTAGGGTTTATCGTGAAGGGGGGTCTAGGGTTTTTTTTTTCTAAGCTTGATGGAGGTCTAGGGAGGAAACTAACAAAAATATATATGAATAAATGAATTAATAGAGCAAACAAACGGCCAGCCTCCCCTTAATTATTGAGAAATCAGCTGTTAAATTCAGTTTACCGTCAGCTGAAACAATAAGTAGACTATAGGTATATATGTTGTGCACTCAATCGCCTGACATTATTGCATAGATATCATCATAATATTACATGATATCATAGCAAAATAGTATAACAAAACAAAGTCAATTAAAATAACCACATAAAATATAATAACACGGTACCATTTAGGTGTCGATTTTATCCTGGCGAGCCAAAACGAGCCTGCAATTTAGGAGGAACCGGCCTTTGGCCTGGGCTTTTGTCTATACAAAAAATGCATAACTTTATCTCGAAGGGATTACATAAGCTGCATACCATCGAAGATTTATATTTTGCATGCATCAACACATATTTAGGATGCCCAGGTTTGTGTATAATAACGTAAATTTAAGTCAGTAATGAAAACAAATATTCAAAATTTGTATATCTGGCGGCGTCTGATAGTTGACTGTCTTGCAAATATAGCGCCTTCCAGTATTGTGATGACGTCATAGATTCTGATAGTTGTCAGGCAACAGAATTTACCTTTAACTTAACCCAATTTATTTTATATGTTAGGGGCAAATTTAAGGATATTCCCAATAGTGGTGTATTACTAGGACCTTTAATGTTCTGCTGAATAACTTATCTCACTTTTTTTTTCATCTTTGTGTAATTCTCCTTTAAGCTTGATGGAGTTCTAGGAAGGAAGTTGTTTAAGCTTGATGGAGTTCTAGGAAGGAATTTGTTTAAGCTTGATAGAGTTCTAGGAAGGAAGTTGTTTAAGCTTGATGGAGTTCTAGGAAGGAGTACAAAGGAAATAAAGCAACAACAGATCTAGTGACCTTTCTAGGTTGCTTGTCCTCCAAAACACTGAGGATCAAGTGTCCAAACAGTGGTTTAGAGTGGGTAAGGGAACATTGGAAAGGAAATTACTGCCCTGGAACTAATGTCCGTGGCAGGATTAGGAAGTTAGTAGGGGACAGATGGGTTAGTAACTGAGGGGGGGATAAAATAAAGTTATTCATTTACAAACGCAGTCAATCGCGGGTTTGATGCGAGATATTTGTCTACGCGGAGTTTAAATGAATCAACGGTGATGCAGTTTATAACGTTTCGGGGAAGCCCATTCCACAAGTTGACAACTCGATTGAAGAAGAAATTCTTAGATTCGTGTGAGTTAAAAGATTTACCAATAATTTTGCAACCGTTTCCCCGCGTGTAATTAGATTGGTCGATAGTGAAGTACTTACTACAGTTCATATTGTCGATGCCTTTGATGATTTTGAACACTTGAATTAAGTCACCTCTTAATCTGCGCTGGGTTAAAGGAAATAGATTTAATTCTCTAAGACGCTCTTCGTATGGTTTGTTCTTTAGGCTAGGTATCATTTTGGTAACTCTACGTTGAACTCGTTCTAGCTTGTTTATATCTTTTTGGTAATAAGGGCACCAGGATTGAACGCAGTATTCCAGAAGAGGGCGGACTAAGGAATTGTAAAGGGTTAGGATAACTTCTTTGGATTTATGCTCAAATGACCTGCCTATAAAGCCAATTATTTTGTTTGCCTTCTTAACAACTTCTGAACATTGTTGACTCGGTTTTAGGTTACTCGATATTGTTACTCCCAGATCGGTTTCTCTGTTTACATTCTTAAGCTGAGTGCCATTCATCGAATAGTTTGCTTTCTCATTTAGGTATCCGATATGTAGTACTTTACATTTATCCGCATTGAAACTCATTTGCCAAATTTGGGCCCAACATGACAATTTATCTAGATTGTGTTGCATATCGTCAACTTGTTCTTTTGAGAGTACGCTATTTGCAATTTTTGTATCGTCAGCAAATTTTGAGATTGTACAGGTGAGACCCTCATCTATGTCGTTGATGTAAATTAGAAAGAGAATTGGTCCTAGTACCGATCCCTGGGGTACCCCGCTACTTACATTGGTCCATTTAGATGCCTTACCGTTTATGACTACTCTTTGCTTTCTGTCGCTGAGCCAATTTTCTATCCATTTCAACACACCGTCTTGTATTCCATGCGCTTTTAGTTTTAGCAGTAAACGTTTGTGGGGAACTTTGTCAAAGGCCTTTTGAAAATCAAGGTATATAATATCTACAGCTTTACTCTCATCGTAGAGGTTGAGGATATCGTGGAAGAAGTCTAAGAGGTTTGTTAAACAGGAACGTTTTTTACGAAAGCCGTGTTGAGTATCTTTAAGTATGTTATTTTCCTCTAAGTGATTTACGAGTCTGTCTCGTATGACCGTTTCTAGCATTTTACATACAACTGAGGTTAAGCTACTTGGACGATAGTTACTGGGTAGGGATTTGCTGCCTTTTTTTAATATCGGTGTTACGTTGGCTAGCTTCCACTGATCGGGCATAGTTCCAGACTGCAAGGATTTATTGAATAGTAATGTCAGTGGTTTGGAGAGCTCATCCTTAGCTTCCTTTAGAACTCTAGGCGAGATTGTATCAGGTCCAGGCGTTTTATTTACCTTGAGTTTATCTAAACAATTCAATACTTCTCTCTCTGTAACGGTGATATTGCTTAGAACATCTGAATTATCAATCTGAATCGGCGATGGTGTAGGGATATCACTGAGGTCTTCTGTTGTAAAAACTGATGCAAAGAAGGTATTGAGGGCATTACTCATTTGTACTTCGTCTTTGGTGTATTCTCCATTTTCATCGACTAACGGTCCAACAGTTGAAGTAACTACTTGTTTCTTTCTGATATAACTATAGAATTCTTTCGGGTTTGTTTTACTTTGATTCGCAATACCGGTATGTAACTCTAAGGTCTTTTTACTTTGCTTAATTAACTTTTTGGCTTTGCGTCGTAGCTCTACAAATTTCAGCCGTTCTTCGTCATTTTGTGAGGATTTTAATCTATCATCAGCAAATTTTTTAGCAAGCAGGCAGTTTGAAATATCTTTATTCCACCATTTGGGCTTATTATTATGGCCTGGACGCCGTATTTTCGATGGTATGCAGTCTTGCACTGCTTTTAGGTAAGTGGCTTCGAATAACTTCCAAGATGTATTTATGTCGTTATTGTGAATTAAAAAGCTCCAGTCAGTTTCTTTAAACATAGCTCTAAGTTTATGGAAGTTTGCTTTCTTGAAATTAGGGACTTTTTCGATGCTACTATTTGGTTCGTTACTAGTAAACTTTAAAGTGAAAGTTATCGTACGATGGTCGCTGTTACTGAATTCATTACCAACATTCAAATTCTCTATTAATTCTTCTTTTGTTGCAAGTACAATGTCAAGAACGTTATTACCACGGGTTGGCGTTCGAACAAATTGATAAAGCGAACTCTCTTGCAAGTTCGTATACAAGTCATGTCAGGAGTGTGAAGTAAGAGTATCGCCCCACTTGGTCACAGGTAAATTAAAGTCGCCAAAAATGACGGTATCTTGTGAGTTACTTACATCTGCAATTTGTTCGTAAATTTCTCGGTCAGTTTGCACTGATTGAGCTGGAGGTCTGTATATTAATGCAAGTATTATTTTTGTACCTTTATTATTCTTTATTAGCACAAAAGATGCGTCGACGTTCACAATTTGAGGTTTTGACAAGAGGGTAGGGTTAAGACTTTCTTTGATATAAAGTAAAACGCCACCTCCATTTCGATTTATTCGGCTTTTCTCAAACATTACATAACCGGGAAGTGAATACTCTGCTAAAAAGTCTCTATCTTCTGTATTGAGCCAAGATTCTGTTATGCCAATCACATCATAATTTTCTGTAAACACTAGCTCCTCTAAATCTGAAAATTTATTGCGTATGCTACGAGCGTTTGCATAGAACACCTTTAAATTTGTTATTTTAGAACTCACGGAACGCTCTTTAATAATATTTTTGGTTCTTGTCGGATCTACATTTATGTTCATGGCTGTCCTCGGTCCTCGCTGTCTTCGGTCCTTATCGCTGGTGGTCCTCGGTTGCCTCTGTTTTTTTCTTGGCGTTGGATGATTTATGTCACTGCTGCTTCTTCTCGGATGGCGTTTTTTGATCCATGGCTGCGGACTGCTTCGTGTAGGAGACGACCCATGCATGCTGAACCCACAGGGTTTAGATGAGTGCCATCCTTGCGGAACAGAGTAGGCTGGTTGTAGAAGTTGTCCCAGAGGTTGATGAATTCAACTTCTTCCCTCAGACACAAATATTTTAGTCGGCTATTTGTGCTGAAGGCCTTGTCGTAGAATTTGTCAGGTGCGTCGATCTTGGGGAGAATGCCTGAGATGATGATATTCCTTGACTTGTTTTTGTAGTGCTGGATCATCTTGCGATATTTCTCCATCAACTCTTCGGATCTGGTGCGCATGACGTCATTTGAACCAGCATGGATGACAAAAAGGGTATTTTCATTTGCATCCTTTGTGGTATCTTCGAAGGCTTCCACAATGTCGTCCAGTCCAGCTCCTGGGATGCAAAATCTTTTTCGTTGATTTGGGACTCTGTCGCAGAACTCTTCGACCTGTCCTTGTAGGATGGAATCCCCAACGAGCCTGGTCTCCTCTGGTTCGTCTTCCATCTCTACCAATATCTCAAATCTGTTTGACATTGTGACTGGTAGATGAGACCTTTTCTGCGTTGGCCGTGCACCGTTCCTCACTGGTGTAAATCCGGAAACCTGTGGTGGCGGGACTCTACGTACAGGTCGGGGAGAGGAGTGGTTAGAACGGGGGCGAGGGGTTGGTACTGTTCGTGCTAGCAGGCTTCTTGCACGAGGAGTGGGGGAGAGACTAAGGTGAACAGGGCGGCTGTCCTGGTTTGATGTCGGCTCAGGTTCGTCAGAAGCATCTGCTGCAGTGTCTACTGCAGGTGTTGGATTGTTGGCAGATGACGTTGGGGCGGTGGTGGATGCTGGAGTTGAAACAATTGGAGTTAGTGATACTCCAACGTTGAGTGTTACAAACTCTTGGAGTGATTCCAGCTTCCTGGTGAGGGCGTTGATCTTGTTGTGGGCTTCATCCAATTTTGCTGTCAAATCCTCTCGTTGCTGGCAGAGTCGGCAGACTTGTGGATCGACAGGAGCAAACATGGAAGCACCAAACCTACCGGCGCAGTTCGTACAGGCACGAGGCATGGTCACGATCACTTTCTTCAGATCACTTCACTCACTTAAAAACACTTAACTCACTTTATAAACACTAAACTCACTTTAAAAACACTTCACTCCCTTCAGGTCGCTTCACTTACTTAAATAGGCCTAACCAAAAACAAAAATGTTGAAATACACACACATAGGTTATCAGCGATAGCCTAACCGAAAATTAAAACAAAACTAAATTAAATTTGAATACGCAGTGATAGCCGAACCGAAAACAATTTTATGTTTATTTAAACAGAAATAGGCCACCAGGGGTTATAGCCTATCCTAACCGAAAACAAAAATTATGAAATACCGGTAAGCAGAAATAGGCCACCAGCGGTGATAGCCTAACTGAAAATTTAAAAATTGAAGTACGCAGAAATAGGCCACCAGGGATGATAGCCTAGACTAACCAAAAACAAAAATAACTGAAAACAAAAATGATGAAATACCGGTACGCAGAAATAGGCCACCAGTGGTAGGAAGGAAGTTGTTTAAGCTTGATGGAGTTCTAGGAAGGAAGTTGTTTAAGCTTGATGGAGTTCTAGGAAGGAAGTTGTTTAAGCTTGATGGAGTTCTAGGAAGGAAGTTGTTTAAGCTTGATGGAGTTCTAAGAAGGAAGTTGTTTAAGCTTGATGGAGTTCTAGGAAGGAAGTTGTTTAAGCTTGATGGAGTTCTAGGAAGGAAGTTGTTTAAGCTTGATGGAGTTCTAGGAAGGAAGTTGTTTAAGCTTGATGGAGTTCTAGGAAGGAAGTTGTTTAAGCTTGATGGAGTTCTAGGAAGGAAGTTGTTTAAGCTTGATGGAGTTCTAGGAAGGAAGTTGTTTAAGCTTGATAGAGTTCTAGGAAGGAAACTAAAATAATAATACGGTACTAGATAAATATATATGGATTAGCCCTTAACTTTTTTAGCACGATGACGTAGTTTTCATCTTATTCTGGTTACCATTAGACGGTTTTCTTTAGCTTATAATCTACCTCTAGGACTCACAGGGGTAAATACGATCTCAATAAACCCTCTGAATATCATAGGTCCTTCTTAAACTGCATAAAATCGTCTAACTTTAGCCATAATACAATGTAAAAAGACGTCATCGTGGTGAAGGGGTTAAAGGTGAACAGGTGATGATACTATCTGGAATAAATTATATGGTGGTACTATCAGAGCCACCGAGTGCGGCGGAAACCTAGAGACGGAGACAACCAGAGGGCCCCAGGAAGCCATCTGGGGTTTTCTGGCCCCCCTTCTCCCTCAGGTTTAGCCCCATTAGTTTTGGGATTTTAAGACGATCACTCTATTACTTTGGGTGACCTTTTGCCCCATTTCTTTGATAATATTAGGACTTTACGTGCCATTTAGGTGTCGATTATTTTCGCTGGTGAACGATAGCGAACCTGTGATTTAGGAGGTACTGGCCGTAGGTCGCAACGTTTCTCTACCGATAAATGTACACATTTATTTGAAAGGGGGACCTTGGGGTTGTTTTTGTAAGCTTGATAGAGGTCTAGGGAGCAAACTACCCCCCCCCCCCCACACACTGTTTATTCGTCTCTATCTCTCTCTGTTTCTCACTCTCTCTCACTATATATCTATCAATCTATCTATTTATACAGTATATCTCGTTGCACTGCCAGAGTTCCAAATTCTCCCCAACCTTTGAATTCAACGATTTTATGAAGTATGAATATTTCCAGAGATAATTTGTTTTACATTTTATTTTACGTTTTGAATTTCGCTTTCGTAATACTTTATATACATTGTGGTTGGGGGTTGGTTATCAGGATGTTATTCACCGCTTCTGTACTGGCGATGTCCTTTAATTCTATTGAAGCTATATTTAGACGATTTTGTGTAGCTGTGGTAGTTAAAAAGGAGATAGTTCGAAGTCTGGGAATTGCTGGAAGCCCTTTTTAAGCTAAATAAAATCGTCTAACAGTAGCCAGAATGAAGTTAAAGGGACGATTTATAAATATCAATAAGGAATATGAACAGTGAGCTTTAAAAGTGATAAAGATATTCAGAGGACTGCCATGATATAATAGTCCATCTTGGATATATGTATACTGTATATATATATATATATATATATATATATATATATATATATATATATATATATATATGCTGTATATACTGTTAGCTTAGCTAAAATGAGAGAGAGAGAGAGAGAGAAGCCGGTCGATAACGATAAATATAATATATTAAGTACAATGAAGTATTTTATAGTCTGTTTGCTTCTAAAATGCAAATAAAGTTGATAAAGTATTCTATCTATCTATCTATTGCCTGACGCCGTGAGCCCCGAAGGGGTGGCCACGAACGAACCGCCCCCATGCACCTCTGTCCCCGGTCAGTCGACACCCTTCCCCCCAACCAGCACCGCCTTCGTTCATATACTTCCTCACTCCATCCTTCCACCTCTCTTTCGGTCTACCTCTCCCTCTCTGTCCCTCCACCTCGCTCTCGTACACCCTCTTAGTCATTCTCTCGCTTTCCATACGTTCCATATGGCCGAACCATCTCAAGTTGTTCCTTTTCACACTTTCCAGCACATCTACCTCCACACCACACCTCCTTCTTACTTCCTCATTAGTCTGTCTATCCCTCCATGTAACTCCGCAGTTACATTCTCCGCACGCACTTCTTAGGTAATTCATTTCCATTGCTCTCACTCTTGGTCTGAGTCTCTCAACCAACGTCCATGCTTCGCTTCCGTAAGTCAGTGTCGGGATTACCACACTGTCATGCAAGGACTTCTTCACTTCCATACTGACCACCCTATTTCTTGTTACTGCTTTCAGCGTTCCTACAACCCTCTTCCCCTGTTGTACCCTCTCCCGCACTTCTTCATCCATAGTCCCATCTTTACTCAACACACTGCCCAGATACTTAACCCTTAAAAAGCGGCTCACCACTTAAGTCGAGTTAAATAAAGCTGGACTATGTGGCGGCGCTCGACATAACTCGAGTGGCAATTTCAGCACGTAATGTGGCTGAGAGAGAGAGACAAGTGGTGGCAGGAGACTAGCGAGCGTATGACTGCTCCAGACCACCGCGGCGAACCTACTGACACAAATCTCAGCTCCCTCCTCCCTCTCTCACTCGCTACATACTCAATTATGTACCGAAAGTACCGAATTACCTGCTTTTTGCACTCGCGTTGCACGGTTATTGCAAGAAAACTATCCATCATACAAGGATCGTTATGGTGTCATTCGAAAGCTCTGTTTATGCCCTTTCAGGGATAGATACTTGTTTTACGTTCTGGGTCTTATTTAGGCATGAAAATGATCACGTAAACAGCCCTATTTTGGCTAAAAACACCCCGCTGGGCGGTACACATAAATAAACCGCATAGGCCGCTCGTAAGGTGTTAAAAGAGTTGACGTTCTCCATAGCCTGACCGTTCAGCTTCACCTCATACTCTGTTATTTCACCCCTTTCGAAGACCATAACCTTGCTCTTCCCCGCATTTACCTTCAAATTCCGTTTTTCGCACACTGTTCCAAACTCATTTACCAGACCCTGCAACTCCCATTCATTATCACTCATCAGAACTGTATCATCTGCAAACAGCAGTATAGGCAGCTTCCACTCAATTCCCTCCCTTTTCGCTAGTGATACACCAACATCCACTGCTCTTGATAGTATGTATTTCATGACTCCATCCATATATACAGTAAACAACCACAGGGACATCACACACCCCTGTTTCAAACCAACATTCAGGTCAAAGAACTCGCTCTGCTCACTCTCCACACGTACTGCCACCTTTGCACCCTCATACATGCTCTTCACTGCTTTCAGCAACTTGCCATCTACTCCGTATATTCTAAGTACTTTCCACAAACCTTCTCTATCCACTCTGTCATAGGCCTTCTCCAAGTCCATAAAGGCAATATACACCTTTTGTTTTTTCTCCAGATATTTCTCCACAACACAATTCAGGGTAAAAATCTGATCTACACATCCTCTTCCCTTCCTAAAACCTCCCTGCTCGTCGCCTATCCATATCTCCGTTCTCACTCTCACTCTCTCAATCACTACCCTACTGTATACCTTCCCTACTACGCTTAGAAGACATATTCCTCGGTGGTTACCATACACTCCTCTTTCCCCTTTGCCCTTATATAGGGGGACTATTATGCCAGTCTTCCAGTCATCGGGTGCACTCCCCTTCTCCCATGCTAGTTTGCACATTTTCCATACCCATTCGATCACTATCTCACCACCATACCTCAACATTTCCCCACACACTCCCTCTGTTCCTGGTGCTTTCCCCAACTTCACTCTTTTCATGGCTTCCCACACTTCTGACCTCCTGATCCCCACCTCCTCCTCCACTACTTCTCTTCTTCTCCGTCCCATACCATATCCAGCTATGTTTGCTGGCTCTTCATTCCTTACATTTAGCAACTCATTGAAGTACTCCCTCTATCTTTCGACTCTCTCTTGCTTCTCGGCTAGCATTCTCCCATTCTTATCTTTCACACCCTTACTGTTTCCCTTGTTACCTTCCCTAACTTTCTTGACTTCTTTCCAGAACAGTTTCTTACTCTCCCTACACTTTACACTCAGATTCTTTCCAAATTCCTCATCTACTCTTCTCTTACTTTCCTTCACTACTCTCTTCACCACCCTCTTACTCTCCACGTACCTCGCTCATTTCTGTCTCTCGAAATCTTCATTCCCTCTACTACCCAACCACTCTCTATATGCTTCTTCTTTTCTTCCACAGCTATTCTTACCTCTTCTGTCCACCATGCTGTACCTTTCACTCCCCTCCCTCTTCTCCTCACTCCACACACCTCCTCACATGCTGCACAGATCTCATCCTTAAACACCTTGCTCATCTCCTCCACTTCCTCCATAACATCCAGGTCGAACCCACCTAGTCATCTTTCCACTGCTCTCCTGTACTCCTCCCTGACTTCCTCCTCCTGCAACCATTCCACCCTCCTCTCGCCTCCCTCCAGCTCTCCTCACCCACTTCTTTTGTATCCTAACCTTAGCTACCACTACATAATGGTCAGACAGACCCCCTCCAATACCCCTATACACCCTAGCATCCATCACAAATTTCTTCATTCGTTCATCCACACATACATAATCAATCGATGACTTTCGTTCCACTACTATCTCATCCTCCATCGTCCACACCCGTTTCCACGTGTGCAGTAGCCCAACTAAATTTTGCGACAAAATATTAGGTACGTGGCACCTGTCTAGTTTGCGCTCCCGTCCCAAGCCGTGTCTAGCAGAGACCCGTACGTGGTGTCTAGGCAGGCGCCGCCACCACAAGAGCTACCACAGACAGGGCACACGTGCAGACACAGTACTCATACACGCTGGGCGCTACATATGACAATATTGCTATCATTATTTGTTTGTATCATAATAGAAGGCTATCTCTCTCTCTCTTTCTTCGTTAAATACAAACATATTTACGCACGACAAACTACTTTATAGATCCATTTATATACATAACTTAAAATGAATACAATGAGTGTGACGCCTGCCAGCGTTGGCAGAATCGCCTCCCGGTAGCCACTAGCACTCGCCAGGGCAGTGAAATGGGCTACAGTCTGTCTACAATGTTGTACTTTCTTTCTTGTGAATCGTCATGTCACAGGCAGGGTAGAAGTGGTATTTGTTTTCGCCTGTGACAATGCATTGTATTTTATATCATGAGTTGAACATAAGATGCATTGTAGTGAAGGAGAGAGAGAGAGCGAGCGAGCAGGGTGGGGGAGGTGAGTGTTGCTTTTCCTCCTCCTCCCTCCTCCCTCCTGGAGGAGTTGCTGGCCCGCGTGGTCTTTTCTCTCGGTTTTGATTGGCTGGTGGTTCCTGGCGCCTTCTGCAGGCCTGCTGCCGGGTGACGTAGCGGCCTGTGATTGGCTGACCACCATGCCTTTGTGTGTGATCCTGGAGGTGTCCCGAGGAGTTCCTTCCTCAGAGCTTTCCTGACTAGCATACCCTTCACATGTCCCTTGCCCCCCTGTCTCCCGACTTCTACCTATAGAGCACTTTCTCTATCTCTCAACTTCTTACCTCTCATTCTTCTATTCTATTTAATATCATAACTTCCCTTTGGTTCTGCACGATTTCATATATCGGCCATCGTATTAAATGCTGAAGCTCTCAAATAACACATGTTTAGTTAGGCATTTTGGAAGGGTTACCAATTTTGTCTGTAGAGGTTTGACACACTCACGGTGTCTCCCTTCCTGTATCGTGGTGGTCTGCTGGGGGATTTAATGCTAGACTGGGATAAGGCTACTGGTGTTGTGATTTCCGATGTGTACTAGATTTTGTTGAACCTGTACAATCGCAACGGAGACGTGGGAAGCCTAGGTGGTCTTTCTGACTGTGTACCTTGTGAGTTTAGCACTGTGTTGCGAGTGAGGGATTTTGCCTCTGCCACCCAACACTGTGCTAACTCGTTTGCTTTGACTTTGAGAGGGTCGCTAGGAGAGAACCAGATACCTGTACTAGCGATCTGGATCTCTCAAGAGAGCACCCCGGCAATTAACGTAATTTGGCCGCACAGCCTTAAGGACTTCGCTAGGCTACGAGCCGCTTGCTCAGCCATTGTTTCCTAGCCTACTACATCCCAGCTAGACTTTATTCGCCTAGCAGACACCAGATTTAGATTATAAACTCTTTCTGTTATGTATGCATTATTATTCACGGCATTTATTAGTCTAGGTTGTTGTTGAGTTGCACAACCCTAGTAGGCTGTTTCGTTGATGAGGAAGTACTCCTTTTGCTGTTTGAGTTCCTACTATTGCGCAGTTATTATTCCCGTGCCAGTTAACCCTATATGTCCTTACAATTGTCATATCCTGTTCCTGCTTTATACTACAGTTCAAAATCCGATACGATCATCTTAACCTAGCATCAGACTTTCTTCAGAAGATTCCTGCTCGATGCTTTGGGACTTTCGTTCACTTTCTTTAGTATAGGAGTGACAGTTAATTATTGTTTAGAGTAACTTTAAATATACTTTCTTCTAGTTTGCATTAAATCATTGGAGTGATTTAATTAAGATCTCTATCTTTTCCTAGTATACCTTATTACCGTAATTGTATGTTGTTGTGATCAGGCTGTATCAGAGATCATCAGCCTGTAGTAGTAGTGCACTTATACTGAGTTATAGGATACCGCGTTATCGCAGATTTAACTCTGGAGGGTATAGGTGTTTTTGTGCGCCGGCATTATAAGTTCAGGGGTTGGATCTAGTGTTACCGTTGTGGCTGTGTGCTTTTCTAGTCCAATGATTAAGAGCCCTTGTTTTATACGAGCCCCGGTCGTAACAAATGGCGACCTTGCTTAGGATTTTGTGAACTTAGAGAAATATTGCAGGAGTGTTGTGGTCATTTGTTTTTGTTTAAAGGAATATAGTGGACACGTGGAATTTTTTTGGCAAGTAGTATAACACTTACGAGTCTTCAAGCATTTTTTGAGTAAGAGTTTAGGTACTTCTATTTTTTTTTTATATAAACGTTGAGAATTTTTGGTGGACACTATGTCGAACGACGGATCAATGTACAGTGAGGACACAGAAGGGAAGCAGACTCTGAGGT
Organism: Paralithodes platypus; assembly: GCA_032716605.1. NCBI lineage: Eukaryota > Metazoa > Arthropoda > Malacostraca > Decapoda > Lithodidae > Paralithodes > Paralithodes platypus. The sequence continues at coordinate 33,602,267 of CM064507.1, forward strand.
GCAGCAGCGGGGTTTGTTAGATGACATTAGAGTTATAGCTAGTGAGGAGGATGCAAGGAAGTTTCTGGAGATACCTATTACTGCTGACCGGGTGTCGGGGATTGATCGGTATGGTCTCCAGTGTTTGGCCACAGTCATGGGGCATGTGGGCACTAGCAGCATGTCGAGAGGTGACCTGGTGGCCTGTGTGCTCGGCGGGGTGCGTGGGGCTTCGGGTGGAGCGGGAGCTGGGGCACCTTCGGCCCAGCCACCATTCCACTCGACTCCTACCATGGCGCCTCCTCGGGCTCCGGAGCCGGGTACGTTCCCGCAGGCCGATAGTCACTGGCAGCGTGGTTTGTCACAGGGTGGGTCTCCAATTGTTGCATCTCCTCCTCAAGGTTTAACTGCAGATATGCTCTTCCAGCTTGAGATGGCTAAGATGCAGCTGCAGCAGAAGCGGGAATCTGAGCAGCAGCAGCGGGAGTTTGAGATGGCTAAGATTCAGGCTGAGGAGAGAAGGGCCAGATATGAGACTGAGGAGAGAAAGGCCATACTTGAGGCTGAGCTTCAGTCTGAAGAGAGAAAGACGAAGTACTGTGCAGACATAGATCTTGAGAAGTCTAGGGTGGAGTCGAAAGGGCAGCGTCTCGGTTCTGGGAATCGAGGTCTTGATCAGTCGTTATCGCACCTGCTCAAGTTGGTCCCTGTATTTGATGAGTCGGGTGTCACTGAATTTTGTATGCGTTTCGAGAAGAAGTGCCGGGAGCACCAATGGCCCGAGGTTAAGTGGGCAGCCCTTGTTTCGTCTAGATTGGTTGGCAAAGGACTCAAAGCATATGATGCGTTGCCCTTGGAGTCGTGCATCGATTACGAGGTATTGAAGGAGGCTGTCCTGCGGGCATATGAGTTACAACCAGAGACGTACAGATTGAAGTTCCGGGGTGTAACGAAGGGTCGTGAGTGCACCTTTCTTGAGCATGCCCGGGATCTGTCCGATGCATTTAGAACCTGGCTGCGTTCTGAGAAGGCATCGACGTTTGAGGAGTTGAAACAGCTGATGCTTCTAGAACAATTTTTTAAGTGTACGGGCAGCGATCTGACGTTAAATCTTAAAGAGAAAAACCCAAGAACTCTTCAGGAGGCAGCTGAGATGGCTGACCTTCGGATGTCACTGATTCGTGGGTGCGGGTCTGCACAACGGAACGATGCAGGTAACAAGGGGCGCAACACTCCACCCCCCCGAGTCAGTGATACACCATATAACCATTACAACAAGAGCAACGATACTAAGTCTGACCATAAACCTAATACCGTCCCGTTTAAGAAGGGTCAGGGCCCTTCCCCACCTCTAGGGAAGCCCAAGGGGGAGTTAGAGTGTTTTCATTGTCATGAGAAGGGGCATTTTGCAAGAGCCTGTCCAAGCAAGCTACCTAATGCAGTTGTGTCTTTGGCTCGCAACATTGGGGTGTCCCCGAAGTCGTCTGAGTTTGCCCGGGGTATAACGTCAGAGGCTGGGACACAGCCAGTGGAGAAGAATCCGGAAGGCTCGAACCCTGTCCGCAATGTCTTTTGTGACCATCGAGGGCATGGCTGCGTGAAGTGGGCTGGTAAGAAGCATGGAGTTGAGCTGTTGCGAGACACGGGTGCCTCTCAGACGTTAATGAAGAACTTTACTGGTAGACCAATAAACGCGGCACGGGTGGTTGTCGTGCAGGGTATCAATGCTGTCAAGTCATACCCGTTGGTCAGGATGGAACTGGAGGTGGATGGTGTGACACGAGAGTTGGATGTGGGTGTTGTGGAGAACTTGCCTGTTGGGGGCGTCGACCTCCTCGGCAACGACTTCGCAGTGCCTACTTCTGAGGTTTCACCCTTAGTCGTTGCCGAGAAGCCGGCCGACGTGAGTAGGGAGGAACAGGATTGGGTAGAGAAATGTCAAGTACAACCTATGGCGTGCGTTGTTACAAGACCTCTTGCATCCAAAGTGACACAGCCTATTCCTCAGTCTTCTGATCAACGGAGGAACGGTTGGAAGAAGATGGCTAATGTTGGTAACAGTTTGAAGAGTTTAGTACCAGCGGCTCTTCTTGGCAACTCAGTATTGGCACCATTGTTGGAGTCTGGAGAAGCCCCAGGACCTGTCACAGCTAGTGAGGAGGTAGGGCAGGAAGAGACTCCGAGGCAGCAACGTTACACACGGAGAGAAAAAAGGGTTGCTCAGTTTGATATTGGGGGAGGACTTGGGTTGCTTCGGAAGCATCTAGACAGGTTGGTTCCCTCAGATATTTGTAAACTGCAGTTGGAGAATCCGTTAGTTCAGAAGTGTGGTAATGGTGCTGTCGAGATCAAACACGAGGACTGGGAAACATGTCATGTGAACCTGTTGGAGGAGTTTGTGAGGCAACCACCTGAGCAGCCTACTGTCCCTGCGTTGGTCTGCAGCAGCCAAGGTGGAGAAGGAGAGGGGGGCAGTAGGGCACAGGTGGAGGAGAGTAGGGATTATCATGTCTCGGCGGAGCAGTGGGCGGGGGACACGAGTCTGGTGGCTGTGGAAGCGCTAGAGCACCTGCCTGAGCAGCAGTGTGCAGCGCTCCAGCACCAGCTCGGTTCATACCCCACTGGTCGTGCCGAGCCCCTGAGCCTCACAACTCAGGCGGTGCAAGATGTTCAGCGGGCAGGTCACGTGAATGTTGGGAGACCGTTAGCCTCGTTGTTTCGGTGGTTCAAGGTGGGCGACGAGGCTTGGACATGGTTGTCAGGTCAAGGTCGACCCATGGCTGCCAAGGGTGGTGGTCAGAAGGAGGACTTTGAGCAGATTGGTAAGGTTGGCTGTGGCATAGAAGTGCCCGGTCGTCGCATAGCCTCCCAATGCTGCTCTAGTCGAATGCAACAGCCCTACCATAGACCGACTGTATCTTGCCATGTCACTAAAAGCGGTGATGCTGCGCAGGCAGATGTAGTCGAAAGGAATGCGGGGGTGCGCATGTACGGTATCGGTGGGGAAGCCTTAGCAATTGTGAACTATGGGAGTGACTGCACAGATGGTACTGATTGTCCCTCTCATGACCTGGCTGTTCTAGGGACGAAGGTGGAGAAGGAGGGAGACTACAGGTTAGAAGCTGCGGTCTCGGCTGGGTTGTGGAAGGGCACTAGGATTGTTATTCTGCGAGATAAGTTGTTTACTAGGCTGTGGCAGTGCATCCGCATGTTTGTTGCATCTCCAGGCCTGATGTACGGGGTAGAATCCGACATGCAGGCTGGAGAAAGTGCAAGGCTCAGTTTAATTCCCTACCGTATAAATCCTGCTCGACAGCCTGTGGTGCAAGAAGAGCTGGATTACGTGTTGACGAAGGGTCTGAGGGATAAGGAATGTCGTGAGTGGTCGTTGCCTGTAACTTTGCAACCTGTGTTAAGTGGCAAGATCAGTGAGTGTGTTGATTGCGAGAGTGTGTGTGCATTATCCCTGATAGACGCCTATACTTTATCGAGAGTTGACGACACCATAGACCGCCTCGGGGCTGCATCGCCTATCATGAAGGTAGAACTAGTGAAAGGTTATTGGCAGGCCCCGTTGCCGGAAAGAGCGAAGAGAAATGCCAGTCTTGTGTTGAACTGGGCAGTTTATCAGTGCCAGGTGTTGTTGTGCTGCCGGAACACAAGTTGGATGTGTGGCATGCTAAGGGCACTGATAATGTTGTGGCTGATTGTTTGTCACGGGAGGGTTTGTTTGCAGGAGAATCCTCGCCGTTCAGTCAGTGTGTGTTGAGAGTGGAGAAAAACTAGGCTTGCCCCTGTAAGTGCAGCCGCCATAAACATATTAAAAAAATAAAAAATCACATAAAAACTCTTTCTTTTGATAGTTAATTGTAAGTTGCCTATGTTATAGCTAAAGTCCTAAGTTGAACCTGTCTTTCACTTAGGAGGCTGGGTGCTGTGAAGCTCGCTCTGGGAGCATAGCAGGCTAAAATTATACTATTATGTTTGGGAGGGGTTATAAGATATTCTTTATGTTGATATGTTGTTTTATGTAAGATTGAGCTTTGCATTTCATTTCTGGCGGAGTGGCTATGTGTGACGGGTCTTGTCGGCATTCTGCCTTGTCAGATATCGTGCTCGCCTAATGTTGAGCGTCCTATATCTTGGGCGGGGTGTGACGCCTGCCAGCGTTGGCAGAATCGCCTCCCGGTAGCCACTAGCACTCGCCAGGGCAGTGAAATGGGCTACAGTCTGTCTACAATGTTGTACTTTCTTTCTTGTGAATCGTCATGTCACAGGCAGGGTAGAAGTGGTCTTTGTTTTCGCCTGTGACAATGCATTGTATTTTATATCATGAGTTGAACATAAGATGCATTGTAGTGAAGGAGAGAGAGAGAGCGAGCGAGCAGGGTGGGGGAGGTGAGTGTTGCTTTTCCTCCTCCTCCCTCCTCCCTCCCGGAGGAGTTGCTGGCCCGCGTGGTCTTTTCTCTCGGTTTTGATTGGCTGGTGGTTCCTGGCGCCTCCTGCAGGCCTGCTGCTGGGTGACGTAGCGGCCTGTGATTGGCTGACCACCATGCCTTTGTGTGTGATCCTGGAGGGGTCCCGAGGAGTTCCTTCCTCAGAGCTTTCCTGACTAGCATATCCTTCACATGTCCCTTGCCCCCCTGTCTCCCGACTTCTACCTATAGAGCACTTTCTCTCTCTCTCAACTTCTTACCTCTCATTCTTCTACTCTATTTAATATCATAACTTCCCTTTGGTTCTGCACGATTTCATATATCGGCCATCGTATTATATGCTGAAGCTCTCAGATAACACATGTTTAGTTAGGCATTTTGGAAGGGTTACCAATTTTGTCTGTAGAGGTTTGACACACTCACGGTGTTTCCCTTCCTGTATCGTGGTGGTCTGCTGGGGGATTTAATGCTAGACTGGGATAAGGCTACTGGTGTTGTGATTTCCGATGTGTACTAGATTTTGTTGAACCTGTACAATCGCAACGGGGACGTGGGAAGCCTAGGTGGTCTTTCTGACTGTGTACCTTGTGAGTTTAGCACTGTGTTGCGAGTGAGGGCTTTTGCCTCTGCTACCCAACACTGTGCTAACTCGTTTGCTTTGACTTTGAGAGGGTCGCCAGGAGAGAACCAGATACTAGCGATCTGGATCTCTCAAGAGAGCACCCCGGCAATTAACGTAATTTGGCCGCACAGCCTTAAGGACTTCGCTAGGCTACGAGCCGCTTGCTCAGCCATTGTTTCCTAGCCTACTACATCCCAGCTAGACTTTATTCGCCTAGCAGACACCAGATTTAGATTATAAACTCTTTCTGTTATGTATGCATTATTATTCACAGCATTTATTAGTCTAGGTTGTTGAGTTGCACAACCCTAGTAGGCTGTTTCGTTGATGAGGAAGTACTTCTTTTGCTGTTTGAGTTCCTACTATTGCGCAGTTATTATTCCCGTGCCAGTTAACCCTATATGTCCTTACAATTGTCATATCCTGTTCCTGCTTTATACTACAGTTCAAAATCCGATACGATCATCTTAACCTAGCATCAGACTTTCTTCAGAAGATTCCTGTTCGATGCTTTGGGACTTTCGTTCACTTTCTTTAGTATAGGAGTGACAGTTAATTATTGTTTAGAGTAACTTTAAATATACTTTCTTCTAGTTTGCATTAAATCATTGGAGTGATTTAATTAAGATCTCTATCTTTTCCTAGTATACCTTATTACCGTAATTGTATGTTGTTGTGATCAGGCTGTATCAGAGATCATCAGCCTGTAGTAGTAGTGCACTTATACTGAGTTATAGGATACCGCGTTATCGCAGATTTAACTCTGGAGGGTATAGGTGTTTTTGTGCGCCGGCATTATAAGTTCAGGGGTTGGATCTAGTGTTACCGTTGTGGCTGTGTGCTTTCCTAGTCCAATGATTAAGAGCCCTTGTTTTATACGAGCCCTGGTCGTAACAGAGTTGCATAGATTGTATTATGTAATCTATTATACACTTGTTAGTGATTGTTCTAATCAGAACCCCTATTAAATACTATACTTGGTGTTGGTGTAGAAAGTATTCGAGAAACGGGTAGTCAATCTCTACATATAATGTATCTCCTGATCTACTCATATTTATGTATTTATATATATTCTGACATACGGAGCCCTGTATGTTAATTTAAGAGTTAGAATTAGAGTTCAAGGAGCCAAACTACCCAAGTGGTGAAGCAGACTAGCGAGCGAACGAGCGAGTGGGCAAACCATCTCGCCCCATACCAGCTCGCCCCATACCTCGATGACCGATGCTATGACGTATGATCGACGCCAGGAGCTGTGAGTGGACGACACACCTGTTATGTGATTCGAGGAGCTATGATTGGAGCGCGCACCATCACTCGCCTCCTGATTCGTTCCTACACCATCATTGTTTGGTATATAAGACCCGAGTTGTGGGCATTCAAATCAGTCTCATTTGGAGTTGGGGAAGGTGAACTTGCAGCTGGAGGAAGACGGGGTGAAGTATTATAATGGGATTGTGACTGTCAGTCAGATTATATAAATGTGTGTTAAGTGTGTTCGGTGTAAACACTTACGTTATGTTGGTTAGTGAGATATGTGATTGGGAATTAACGTGATGTGTTTAATGTGTGTAATGTGTTTAACTATTTGATTGGGAATTAACGTTAACGCTATTATTATGTACTTAACTATTTTAGTTGACTAACTTGTGGACTAAAGCAACTCTTTAAGTAATTGGGTTATGATGAAAGTAATACTATTGTTTTATATTAATACTTACGAGTTCTTTCATTTTCTTTTAATTAAGCTTATATTGCTTAACCTGACAAGCGCGATATAGACGTAGGTGCTAGGGTAGTTATTTGTGCATTTCTAGCCCTGGATTCTGACAGAATTCGTTATATTTACAATATAAACCATTATTTGTTTTCGGTATGCTTTTATTTTACATATATGATGTATATATGAACCTTCAAGAGTGCTAAAATAAGTGGGAAAAGCATTTGGGTGGTGAAAAACGAAGATATTGGCCACCCGGTCATAATCTCAGGCGAGAGAGAGAGACAGGCAGCCCTCCCCTCTCGCTGTCTGGGAGTCAACTGAGAAGAGCGGGGCGGTGTGTGCCGGTGTCTGGGTGTTGCATAACGATCTTTTATGCAACCCACTTGTGCTACATTATCGCGGGAGAGAAAAATAACCGATAAATGATGATAATAAGAGGAAAAATAGGTGATAATTGAGGTGGGGAGGGAGGGGGGAATAAGGTGGGGAAGGAGGGGAGGGGGGTGGGTGAGATTTACATGGATGAGTACTGGAGGGGAATTATCTCACCTAGAGACAAATTCCTTTGTTTTGATAGGCCCTTTTTTTTTTTATGGAAGGCTTTTTTTATGGTCCTGCTTCCGTGAGGCCTATCGCGTTCCCTATAGGAAGCCTTCCGTGAGGCCTATCGCGCTTGCCGGGTTAATGGTGCTTAGTACGGTGATGCTATTGTCTCATATTAGTAATATCGCCTTAGACTAACATGGCTGTGTTAATATTACTTCTAGTGATTTCCTAAGCTGAAGAAAATTCTTTTGCTTCAAAATATTATATTTTGCTTTTCATATTATTTGAGTGAGACCTGAATCGAATCTATGAAACGATCCTGTAACTTTATTTACTCATAATCAAACCTCAATGTTACGTGGTTAAGAAATAAATTTAACTAATTATTAAATATATATCTAACTTTTTATGTGACTTTGATATTACTCCTGATGATAATAATAATATAATACTATTAACGTAAGACAAGAACCAAGAATAAATACATTAAATATAAATAAAAGGACATATAAGAAAACTATCTATTCAGTTCAAAAAGGGTAAGAGACAGAAATATTCTTACTTTAATATTTATCTTTCAAGACTTTTTATAAAATTAATAGTCCTTCTTTAGATATAACTTCTTCGGTTCATAACCATAGCCTACTAAGCTTCGGTTAAATAATAATTCTTTATAAATACTACATGACTTTAATTAGTTTCAGTATTTTTCATAATTAAAGAGTATCAGTCAATAAAGGATACTAAGTCCTAAGATCCAAAAGGAAAGGAAGCAACAACAGGAAATTATTTTATTAGATTTTACTTTTGTTTTGCCTTCAGCTGACTGATACCTTAATATATATCTCTGTGCTATCTAGATTCATCAAGTTAACCACTTGAGGATCAAGATACGTAACAGAAGAGTGGCGACCTCGCCAGGATTCGTTTCATACAGTTTCACTCTGTTTCATTAAAGTTTCACTACTTAAAAATCAAATATTAATCATGCCTCAACTAATTAATGACGAAGATGCTCGAGTTTTCATAGAATCAGAACCCACATCCCCTGATATTGACTGTCTGTCAAAATCTGAACTGAAAGTGCTTGCCTCACATCTCCAATTAACTGTCTCAAACATGTCTAAAGTAGAGGTGGCTCAGACCATAAAAACCCACCTGTTCCCTGTAGAAGGCGGGGAGGGTGACGGAGCAGTTGGTGGGATCCCTAGTAAACCTAGCCAACTTGATGAACAATTGCCACCTGGTTTTACCATTGATCAATTATTCGAACTAGAACAAAGCAGAGCAAAGACCGAACAAGCCAGACTAAATATAGAACTAGCCAGAATAAATGCCAGTGCAACGACCGAACAATGTGAATATCAATATCGTACGGCTCAACTAAATGTCCATACAAATGCTCCCGAAATTGCTCCCCCTCTGGGATTGACTATGACTAGTGTCATTCCACCTTTCACTGAGGATAATGTGCAGGATTTCTTTGTTTTGTTTGAGGAAGTTGCTGGAGGTATGAAGTGGACAAGAGATCAATGGCCTTTTATGTTACAAACTGTTTTGACAGGGCAGGCTCGAGCCACGTATTTGTCAGAAGTAGCAGAAGTTAGGCAGGATTATGACAATCTCAAAGAAGCTACCCTAAAAACCTATCAATTGCAGCCTGAGGCTTACAGGCAATCTTTCCGTAAAAACCAGAAGAAAGTAGAAGAAACCCATAAGGTATTTGCCAGGACCATGACTAAAACTTTCAATCATTGGGTCAAGAGTAAGAAAGTCACAAGCTACAACGATCTGAAGGAGTTGGTCCTGTTAGAAAATTTCCTATGGAAAATTGATTCTTCTGTATCCTATCATTTAAAGGGGAAAAAGGTCGATTGTCTTGCCGACGCCGCTGACATGGCTGACACATACGTGCTCAACAACAAATTTCGTGGAAAGAAGCCCTACGATAATTCTAGTTCTAATTTTAAGTATCCCAATCACAAATCTGACAGACCCAGTCACAAGCCTATAACGTCTTCCCCAGTTAGCCAAAATAGAAATGTTTCCCCAACTAAAAATGCGACTCAGGGCAATGGTAACAGAGGTGGGCCCCAAACTAATAGTAATGCTCAAAGAGGGAACGTTCCCGTATCCCCTAAAGTATGTACTTTTTGTGGCATGAGAGGCCACCTAGCTTATCAGTGCTGGGCCAAGGAGAGAACCGAGAGATCGGGGCAGACAGTTGCCGCCGTATCTCAAACTCCATATGTGCCTGTAATGCAGGACTCCCGACAGGAGTACCTAGCACCAAAAGTTCCTTTAATGCAGGACTCTCGACAGGAGTACCTAGCAGCTAACGTAAACCATCTAGACAGGGGTGTAGTAGCATGTGTGGTGCAACCCACTAGGGTTAAGCCAATAATAATTTCACCATCAGTGCAGGACAGTTACCGTCCCTTTATTTCATCTGGCAACGTGAGATTAAATGGTTGCATGCATGAGGTAAAAATTCTGAGAGACACAGGTTCTACTAGCACCCTCATGGTGAATCCTTACACTGAGTGCCCACCTGGCGAACTAGTTGTAATGAGAGGTGCTGGAGGCCAGTTTTATGCATACTTGGTAAAAGGCGAAATTGAATGTGAGTTACTACAGGGTGAGGCCACCATAGCTTTGTGTAGGTCCCAAGATATCCCTGTGCCTGGGGTAACACTCCTTTTGGGGAATGATGTAGCAGGTGAGAAGGTCCGACCCGACCCCATTTTGTCACTTTCCCCTGTTAACGAGCCACTAACCGGTGAGCTCGACAAGGAGTTGCCAACTGTTTTCCCTGTGTGTGCTGACAAACTTTCAATGTCTCAAGTAGCAGTTCCCTCAGACAGAAATGTACCGAATGTAAGAGTTGATGAAAGGGATGATGAGAGTGTGAATGATGCTCCAACTGTGCCTGATGATGTGACTGAGGTGGATTTATCTGACACCTTTATGGCTCATCTTGACCCTAATGATGACCATGAAACCCCTCCAAATTGTCCTAGCGGCCTGGTAGAGCTACAGAGAGATGATTGTGAATGCAAGGAGTTAGCTGCCAGGTCCGTGAGTGAAGAGGAATGTGAGAAGGAGGGTGGTGAATGTTTCTACCTCAAAGGAGGAGTATTGTGGCGAAGATGGAGACCGCCACACAGACCAATCGATGACGGGGCTTGGGACGTCCATCAAGTAGTAGTCCCCAAACCTTGTCGTAAAGATATCATGGAAATGGCACATTGTATACCATTGGCAGGACACCTAGGTGTGAGAAAAACTCTAGACAGAATCAGATCCCACTTTTACTGGCCAGGAATGCGTGCAGATGTAGTGGAGTGTTGTAGAGTGTGTCACACTTGCCAGATGACAGGAAAACCCAATCAGAAGGTGTCTGTACATCCTCTGGTGCCCTTGCCCGTTTTCGAGAATCCTTTTACTCGGGTGGTAGTGGACATTGTAGGCCCATTGCCTAAGACTTCCCAAGGTAACATTTATTTATTAACTATCATGGACATGGCAACTCGCTACCCAGAGGCTATACCCTTAAGGACTACCTCTGCTCCAACTGTAATCAAGGAACTGCTCAAATTTTTCACCAGAATGGGTTTCCCCCATGAGGTGCAAAGTGATCAAGGAACTAATTTTACCTCTAACATTTTCCAGCAGTCTCTGAAGGAGTTGGGTATCGAGCATGTAAAGTCTAGCACCTACCACCCAGAGAGTCAAGGGGTTCTCGAACGATATCATCAGACATTAAAGGGAATGTTACATAAGTATTGTACAGAGACCGGAGTTGAGTGGGATAAGGGGGTACCTTTTCTTTTATTTGCTACTCGTGAGGTTCCAACTGAATCCCTGGGTTTTTCCCCTAATGAGCTAGTTTTCGGTCACCAGGTAAGAGGTCCTTTGCAACTATTGCAGGATAGCCTAGTTGGCCAGGAGGGGAACCAAAACCTCCTCAAGTATGTTTCAGATTTCAAAACCCGGCTGAGATCCTCATGTGAGTTTGCCGCTCAAAACTTGACAGTGGCTAAAAGCTCCATGAAGAAATGGTATGACAGAAAAGCCCGTGAGAGGGAGTTTAAGCCCGGTGATGAGGTTTTGGTCCTGCTCCCCCTTTTTGGCCAACCTTTATCTGCCAAGTTCAGGGGCCCATATAAGATCATTCGGAGGGTGAGCATTACCGATTATCTAGTCACTACCCCAGACCGGAGAAAGCCCACGCAAGTATTCCATATAAATATGTTGAAGCTCTACCATAGGTCCCCTGATTCCTCTCCTCCAGATTCTCCCACTGTGGCAGTGAATGTCAGGACCTGTGAACAGCCTGGTGCGGACAAAGTCTTCAGTTCTCTTACTGATCCGCAACAGACTGTTCCAGAGCCTGAAGGTATCCATGCAGACTTTGACTTGTCATGTAGCCTATCCAACTTTCAGTATAATTCAGTGGCTTTGAGGGAATTACCATCTAAACTATGTCATCTTCCCTCTGATCAAGCGAACCAACTAATCTCTGTTTTATCTCAGTCTCCCAATGTGTTCCGTGATACTCCAGGGCTCACTTCTTTGGCCGTGCACGACATCGACGTAGGGGATGCAACTCCCATTAAACTATCCCCCTACCGTGTCTCGCCACAACGCAGGAGTATACTGCAGGTCGAGCTTGACTTAATTTTTTCAAACCAGCTGATCACAAGGGCTTTCAACCAGTGGAGTAGTCCGGTCATACTTGTGCCGAAGCCAGACGGGAGCCATGGGTTTTGTAGGGACTATAGGCAAGTCAATGCTGTCACAAAGAACGATACCTACCCACTGCCACGGATCAAAGCTTACATTTACCGGGTTGGCCTCATACAGCAGTAAGTATAATTTAATGAGAGGATTTTGGCAATTAGCTCTCCCTTGTAGCGAGGTAAATATCATGCTTTTGTAGTGCGCTTTTAAGCCTTCAGCTGTGAGATGCCTTGCAGTTCGAATAACGCTCCAGCTACGTTCCGGCTATGTTCTGATGTGGTACCTGGAGACGTTGCCTACTTTGGGTGATATCCTTATTATATCCTCATTATAATCTTGCTGTTGCCAATCTGGTGGTGAATCTATTTATGTATGATGTTTACTATTATGTACTATACTCCTTAAACTCTTTTCTAGGGGGGAGGTCTGACATACGGAGCCCTGTATGTTAATTTAAGAGTTAGAATTAGAGTTCAAGGAGCCAAACTACCCAAGTGGTGAAGCAGACTAGCGAGCGAACGAGCGAGTGGGCAAACCATCTCGCCCCATACCAGCTCGCCCCATACCTCGATGACCGATGCTATGACGTATGATCGACGCCAGGAGCTGTGAGTGGACGACACACCTGTTATGTGATTCGAGGAGCTATGATTGGAGCGCGCACCATCACTCGCCTCCTGATTCGTTCCTACACCATCATTGTTTGGTATATAAGACCCGAGTTGTGGGCATTCAAATCAGTCTCATTTGGAGTTGGGGAAGGTGAACTTGCAGCTGGAGGAAGACGGGGTGAAGTATTATAATGGGATTGTGACTGTCAGTCAGATTATATAAATGTGTGTTAAGTGTGTTCGGTGTAAACACTTACGTTATGTTGGTTAGTGAGATATGTGATTGGGAATTAACGTGATGTGTTTAATGTGTGTAATGTGTTTAACTATTTGATTGGGAATTAACGTTAACGCTATTATTATGTACTTAACTATTTTAGTTGACTAACTTGTGGACTAAAGCAACTCTTTAAGTAATTGGGTTATGATGAAAGTAATACTATTGTTTTATATTAATACTTACGAGTTCTTTCATTTTCTTTTAATTAAGCTTATATTGCTTAATGGTGCTTAGTACGGTGATGCTATTGTCTCATATTAGTAATATCGCCTTAGACTAACATGGCTGTGTTAATATTACTTCTAGTGATTTCCTAAGCTGAAGAAAATTCTTTTGCTTCAAAATATTATATTTTGCTTTTCATATTATTTGAGTGAGACCTGAATCGAATCTATGAAACGATCCTGTAACTTTATTTACTCATAATCAAACCTCAATGTTACGTGGTTAAGAAATAAATTTAACTAATTATTAAATATATATCTAACTTTTTATGTGACTTTGATATTACTCCTGATGATAATAATAATATAATACTATTAACGTAAGACAAGAACCAAGAATAAATACATTAAATATAAATAAAAGGACATATAAGAAAACTATCTATTCAGTTCAAAAAGGGTAAGAGACAGAAATATTCTTACTTTAATATTTATCTTTCAAGACTTTTTATAAAATTAATAGTCCTTCTTTAGATATAACTTCTTCGGTTCATAACCATAGCCTACTAAGCTTCGGTTAAATAATAATTCTTTATAAATACTACATGACTTTAATTAGTTTCAGTATTTTTCATAATTAAAGAGTATCAGTCAATAAAGGATACTAAGTCCTAAGATCCAAAAGGAAAGGAAGCAACAACAGGAAATTATTTTATTAGATTTTACTTTTGTTTTGCCTTCAGCTGACTGATACCTTAATATATATCTCTGTGCTATCTAGATTCATCAAGTTAACCACTTGAGGATCAAGATACGTAACAATATATATATATACAATATATATATATATATATATATATTTTTTTTTTTAGTTATAAGATGTTATGCGGTCAGGATTAGCGCCAAGTTCGCTGGTACCGGGTATATATTGTATGAGTTATCCTAAACGTTTATATAAATTCGATTTTGCTAAAAAAATTGTAATTCTATACAGCTAAATGATTGAGAGACTTAATTTGTCTGGACGTCAATAGCATCTGAGGTGAAGCCAATGATCTTAGGGCTTAGTATGTGTCCCTATAATTCCAACAGAACCTCCTTACGTTGTATAACCCTCTAATGAAAAACCCGATTAAACTGCCAAAATTAGTCAATCCTAATGGGATTAATGAGTATATATTTGTTGATTATCATGATAAACTGGTCTCTCTATTCACCAATGATAGTTTAGGTAAAGTATTATTTATTATATTCGCAAACAAGTTATATGCATTCACTAAGGGGGGAGGGAAGTAATAGGGGAAGATCTATCCTATATTGCACAGATAGTGGCGGGCGAGGTGGCTAGGATGAGTTACTAAACCGAACGTGGTTGGTTTTTAGGTACCGTAAACAACCGATGGTATAGACAGGAGTGGTTAATGTGCATATTATATCAAGTCATGCTAGCTTAATAGTATTTGAACAATATAAGTAAGGAGTTAACTAGTAAGTTAAGGGTATTAGTGGATGAGTAATGAAATTAAGAAGTTATATAATGCTCGGTTAACATGAAATTAGCCAAGAGTGATATGATGGAAAGTATTACTCTGTATGATGACTAGTCTATATATTTTATGCACAATATCGACTAGAACTAACTCACATGCCGTGTGTTCCTAGGCCTCCAACAGCGCAGTCTTCGACCCATGCGTGGTTGAGCTGAAAGTTATCTTGTCTGAGAAAACAACTCTTGGTTGGAAGAGAGTTATCCTGACCAGGATTCGAACCCACTCACTCCAGGTATGCTTGGGAGAGTTGGGCACCGTTACCACTCGGCCATGAGCGGATAAAGGAAGCCACATTTATTCTTATTTGAAGAACCCCCGCCAACTCGGCTAAGTGACACAATTTTAATCGTCCTGGTAATATTATGGAACCTCTCTGACATTATCAAAACAACTCGCGCCCAATAGTCAATGCCCTGGTCAACAAATAGTCGAGCGAAATCAAGCCTTGTTTGTTTGTGCCTCTTGGTTAGCTTTGGCTTGACAGCTGGTGATCTATGTTTATATCCCATCTCCTTCAATCTCTTGCGTAAAGTTTCTGTAGTAGCTAGAAATAGCAAATGTTGCTTAGCTTCGTCGGCATTGGAGAATGGATGGTTATTCATATACTGTTTAATTTCTTGGTCCTGTTATGACGTGGTTTTCCGCTTAGCTCCACTTCTATGTCGGTCTGTTAGTTGCCCTTCTTCCCACCTTTTGTTACCACCGGTAAATGTTCCGACACCCCACTCTCGCTCATTCCAACCATACTACCGCGTTCAGCAACCTTAGCAGCCTGATGAGCTATGACTTGCTGAATGGATGACTAGGTGTGATGTGGGCAAGAGAATATTGAGGGATTTTCTGATCACCTCAATTTCCAGCAATTATGCTACAGCTTCACGTTTTTTTTTTTTTTTTTTTTTACCGAAAAAAGTTCGATCTGGGAATATATTGCGTGAAGTGTTAATGCATGGTTGGAGTGCTGTAGATATGCATGTAATCTGTAATCAGCCAATTGCCGATATCTGGATTTTGAGTGTTTGGTTGACCTGTACGGTACCCGTCCAGCTAGTAATAGACCACCAACACTAAAAAAGACGTCGTAAATGGCCTCTTATTCCAGAGGCCTATTTATACTGCTAGGTCTAGAGAGGCGCATTGTGTAAGAAAAATTGCCCAAATGTTTCTTTCCTGCCCGGGAATGGAACCTGTGTCCGTTTGGCTGTGAACCAAGTGCGCTGACCAATATGCTACGGACCACTGTGTGTGTGTGTGTGTGGGTGTAAGATTCTGTAAAATTGAACTTAAATTATATACCCGGTAAACTAAATAATGTTTAGTTATACTCCCATATATTTCCATAGTAGACATAATTTCATTGAAGTTAGATTCTAAAATCATGATACGATAACGAGAATGTTCTATATTCTAATAGTATCTCATAGAAACAGTAAGAACTTTAGCTGTATATTAACCCTTTGAATACCAGCGACGTCTTTTCAATTTTATTCTAGCTATATTTAGACGATATTATACAGCTTAGGAAGGATCTGTGGTAGTTAAAAGGGTTGGTTGAGATAGTTTGAAGCCTTATTATGGCTAGAGGTCTTTCCGAAGCTGAATACAATCGCGTAATAGTTGCTAGAAAAGGACGTCGCCGGTACAGTATTGGTTATTAATACACGTTCTTATCATTAATAATATTACCTGATGCTGATGTTGCAAATAGAACTACTCGTATAACCCAGCACTGCAAGATGATGCAGATTATAACATACCTGTATTATCTAAAGAGTGTTAACCCCTTGAAGCTCTGATGGTTTTAGCACTTTATTTTGGCTATCATTAGACGATTTTATGCAGCTTAGGAAGGATCTGTGGTTATAAAAAGGGTAAAGACTAGCTCGATCAACCCTCTGACTTCCATATACCCTTCCTAATCTGAATAAAATCGTCTAATAATTACCATAACACAGAACAGAAATGCGTATCGGATCTTGAAAGGGTTAATTAGATAAAAGAACACAATTATCACGGAAATCAGTGAAGAATGTGGGTTTATAACACTGAACTTTGCCTTCCGTTTCTGTGTGTGTGTGTGTGTGCGTGTGTGCTAATTAATCTACAAATAGTGTAGCGTGAAAATTTATTGATATTAACCTCAGAGAGAGAGAGAGAGAACCTTCTAATATGATACAAACAAATAATGATAGCAATATTGTCATATGTAGCGCCCAGCCTGTGCGAGTACTGTGTCTGTGTGCCCTGGCGCAGGGGGTGGCGCTTGCCTAGACACCACGGGTCTCTGCTAGACACGACCACACACACGGGCTTGGGACGAGAGTGCAAACTAGACAAGTGCCACGTACCTAATATTGTCGCAAAATTTAGTTGGGCTACTGTACCTGTGGATCATTCTGTGTCGGAAGAAGGTGTTGGCTATCCACAGCCTCCTCCCCACACATACGTCCACAAGTGCACTACCAGTCCCATTCACCTCTGATGGTACCCCCCACCCTCCCTCAACTTTCCTATCACCCACCTTACCATTCATATCCCCAATCAGAAATATTCTTTCGTTCTTGTCAAACTTCTCCAGGCACGCCTCCACATTCATCCAGAACTCCTCTTTCTTTCTTTCAAGTTTATCCTCTGTCGGGGCATACACACACACAATCACCCACGTTTGTATTCCTACTTTCATTCTCACTCACACAATCATTGAACCCACAGACCCATACTCTCTTACACATTCCTTCCATTTGCTACTTACAAACAAACACGCACCTTCCCTCGCTGTTCCTTCACTCGCTCCAGCACACACACCCATTCCACACTCCCACATCTGAACCTTTCCATTTGGTCTCTGTCATTCCACATATATCCAGCCTGGCATTCACTAGCACTTCCAGAACCTCTCTCTCTCTTTTGTGCCATCATTCATGCCACTAACATTCCATGTAGCCATTCTCAGAATGTCCGAAGGAATGTCCTTCGGTCGTGGTTCGTCAACATAGGTTCCGTCCGCATCCGAGGCTGTTCGTTCGTTTTTCTTTGCTTAGGTATTTTTTCCGGGTGGGGGTCGCAAGCCCACCGACCCAACCTCTTTAGTCACCTCTTTAGTCGCCTCTTACGACACGCAGAAGGCACGTGGGGCATATTCTATTCCCTTACCCCCAAGGTAATCAACATGATAAATACACTTTAGATGGGGAACAAAGATAATACATTTTTCAAGTATCTATTGGCTATGTAATCGTATGTTTCATCATAATTTACTATCAGACTATCAAGACAGGTAAAAAACGGAAATTAGGAAAGCAAAAAGAAAATATGAAATAGGGATAGCCAACGACTCAAAAAATAACCCTAAAGCTTTTTACCAACTATATAAATTTGAAGTTAGAAATGTAATAGGCCCCCTTAAAACTTCTATAGGAGAAATGACAGAACATGATTTAGAAATGTGCAGTTCATTAAATAGTCAGTTTCTTTCCGTTTTCACTAATTAAAATTTGGCACAGATTCCAGAAGTCCGTATATAAGGTTTATAGTGATAGTATAGAAACTATGTTAACTACGGTTAGTATAACTAGAAATGAAGGAAACTGACAGACTGAAACCTCAAAAATCGCCTGGTCCTGATGAGGTATATGCTAGAGTATTAAAATAATGCAGAGATGAGTTAAGTTACCCATTAACATTTCTATTTAACAACTCATTAGAAACAGGTTTAGTTCCAGAAGCTTGGAAGCTTGCAAATGTGGTTCCGATCTTCAAAAAATGTGTTAATCGATAGCATCCAATTACCGTCCCATTAGTCTCACATCAATCATAGGAAAGTTGCTAGAGTCAATTATTGCTAGGAAAATTAGAAACCACTTAGACAAATTTAACTTAATCAATTCTTCTCAGCATGGATTCACTCAGGGACGTTCTTGCCTAACTAATTTGCTTACCTTTTTCTCAGAGGTATATGAAGCGGTAGATAATGACAAGTCATATGATATAATATATTTAGATTTCAGTAAAGATTTCGACAGAGTCCCTCATGAAAGATTGATGAGAAAGGTTGAGGCGCATGGAATAGGTGGATCGTTGTTGGGATGGATTAGGTCATGGCTAATTGGTAGGAAGCAGAGAGTCAGCATAATTGATATTAAGTCAGAATGGGGTGCAGTCAAAAGTGGTGTCCCCCAAAGATCTGTATTAGGCCCTCTGTTGTTTGTTATATACATAAATGACCTGGATTTAGACATATCTAGTAGGATAAGTAAATTCGCAGACGATACCAAAATAAGGAGAACAATAGATTCAGATAGCGACATAGAGAGCCTCCAAAGGGATCTAGATACCTTACATACACGAATGGTCAGTAAATTGACAGATGCATTTTAACATTGACAAATGCAAGGTATTAAATATAGGGAAGACGAATACAAATGCAAAATATAAACTAGCTAATACGGAATTAGAAAACTCAGACTGCGAGAAAGATTTGGGTGTGTTTGTTAGCAATGATTTGAAGCCTAGATGAAAGTGTATAAACGTTCGTAACAAGGAAAATAGGATTCTCGGATTCATCTCAAGGAGTGTAACAGAACTGCCGATGTTATCTTAAAACTCTACTTTACATTAGTGAGCCCTACTCGTATGGATTATGCTGTCCAATTTTGGTGTCCTTATTACAGAATGGGGTAAACCTGACTTTTTGGACCGACAGCGATTTCAGTAAGTTTTATTTTGTTTTTTGTAATTTTTCCTTCAGATATAGTGTTGTTTTATACTGAAGAGGAGCGGAAATGAGTATTTACCCATTATCCAACAATCTAAAAACACGCCCCCCACTAGTGGGGAGGGCTATGAAGTTCAGGGAAAATGAGGGGTTAAAAGCGTAAAAATACAATAATATAGCGTTTTGTATCAAAACTTGGCTCGGGTTTTCCCAAATTGCAAACCCATACAACCCAATTTTGTGAATACCCGAGCCAACTTTTGACGAAAGCTGGCTCGGATTTCACGGGGTGGATTGGGTAGCCTAATATTTCATGTTATAAAAATAGTCAACTTTGGGAAGACATTAGCCTAACCTAACAACCTAACCTAACCTATCCTAACCCACCCGCTGGTTGGGTTATTTTTTTTTTTTTTTTTTTTTTTTTTTTTTTTTTTTAATGTTCTAGGCTATTAGCCTAACCTAACAACCTTACCTAACCTAACCTAGTATATGGGTGGGGGCTGCTGCCCCCACACCCCCACTGGTTGGGTTACTTTTTTTTTTTTTTTTTTTTTGTGCTAGGCTATTAGCCTAACTTAGCCTAACCTAACCTAACCTAACCTAGTATATGGGTGGGGGCTGCCGCCCCCACACCCCTGCTGGTTGGGTACTGGCTGAAAAACTTATTGTTTTACAGTAGCCTAGGCCTATACATGTATTTTAGTGTTTTTGTGTTTTCTCCCTTATAATACATTTCAGCTCTTAATGCCATATATAGCAATTATGTATATACTCTACCGGACGTATTAGGCCTAAACAGATCGATGGGCTAACTGTCGGTCCAAAACATCAGTATAACCCAGAAGGGCCATAGATTCGTTGGAGAGAGTACAACGAAGAATGACAAAAATGATTCATAATATTATAAATCTACCATATGAAGAAAGGTTGAAGAAATTAGGCTTACATTCGTTAGAAAGACGCAGTTAGAGGGGATATGATAGAAGTGTTCAAGTGGGTTAGTGGGATAAATAACGGGGACATGAAAGATGTACTGAAGCTCAGTGATAGCGAAAAAACTCGAACAAATGGTTTCAAATTAGATCAATTTCGTTTCAGAAAGATATAGGCAAATATTGGTTTGGTAACAAAGTTATAGTTTATTAGCCTACTTTGTAAACATTTATTAAAACCACGGCCATAACTCCTACATCAGCTTAAGAAAGTAATGAGTTCGCCAAATACAGTAGTTGATGCAAACAATATGCAGTAGGCCTACTTGTACCTACCACAAAACCTGCATGGCAGCTTCTAGCAGGCCCACAGCGGCATCTCCGCCTCCAATACATCCACTTAGTTCTCGCCTTTCTCTTCTTATTTCCGCTTCCACGGTAGCTTCAACAATGGCACACGAGATTCAAGTACACGCACACGCAAGTCTATAGCAACTGGCACTGTATTACGAGCATAAATAGCGAATTATTGAACACTGGCGAGAACACGGGGTCGTTTGTTTTGGTCCGTACCGGGCAGGGAGAGAGACAGTGGTGCCAGATCCGAGTGTCGAAATGTCCTTAGTTTTCACGTCAAAATATCCCCTTTTACTCGGAAAATTAATTGTTTATTCGTCTAGTTCGAGCATTTTTTGTTTGTTCTTGTTAGTTTTTGACTGATTCATAGATCATTGTTTAATCTTGTAATGCTTGTAATTAAATGTACTTATGCAGCGTTAAATTTTCACCGTCTGGCAACACTGAGAGCCTCTTTGCGGGGATTTAACTTATTATATTTTAGTCTGTGCTCGGGCTTTCTACTGTAATTAGTTTCTGATTATTTTATTTAATGTATAATTGCTTGATGTCTACTTAGTTCTGTGTTCTAGTATGATACCGGCAGGCGGTTTTATTCAACCTAGGAGCAAAATATTCGTATCAAGAGTTAGTGAGTTAACCCTTTCAAGATCAGATTGCGTATTTCTTTTCCGTTTTCTGGCTATTATTACACGATTTTATTCAGATTAGGGAAGGTATATGGAAATCAGAGGGTTAATTGAGGCTGTCTTTACCCTTATAATACCCTCAAATTCCTCAATCCACAATAATATGACGACAAACTATCAAAAAAAAAACTAATGCGTCAGATCTGATGGTGTTAATGCTGAGTCTAGAAATCCCAAAAAAACTACTCATTATTGTCTCTCTCTCACTATCTATCTATCTATTTATCTATCTATCAATCTATCTCAAACTAATTACTCTCGCTCTCACTATATATCTATCTATCTATGTACGCATCTATTTATCTATTTCACAAACTACTCATTACTCTCTCTCTCTCTCTCTATCAATCTATCTATGTATCTCTCAACTCACTCTCTCTCTCTCTCTCTCTCACATAGACCAACTACCTGCACAATGGAGCTGATAATTATACTCAATAAATAGGTGTGGACGTTTACAGCCCATTTGCTCCAGCCATTCCTGATTTACAAGGGACTAAGTAGGGTGTCACAATGAACAGACAATTGATTATCCATTTATTTATATAGCATACATTTATCATACGTGGCATTTCTCCTAATATCATGTTTTTAGCTATTCGTTTCTTCCTTTTCATCCTCTTCCTTCTTTTCCTTTTTTTCTCCTTTGTACTCTTCCTCTTCGTCATGAATCCTCCTCCTCCTCCTGTGAAAAAGGAAAACATTAGTCACACCCAACAAAAGAAGGAAAAAACTCTACATAACAAACATTGGGAACCTGATAAAAATACAGTATACTTATAAAAACAGACAACATATATAATAAACACCATATGAGGAGGAGCACATTGTTGACAACGGTTCGCATATTGCTTCATCAGGCCAATGTACTCCAAATATTAAGATGAAAGATAGGCTATACCAAATAAAAAAATATCCAAATATATAGCAGTTTAAAACAATCCCAATAAAAAAAATAGGACAGCAACTTCCAATAATAAAACGAATACAACTCCGAATAAAAAGAGGAAGGCTATTAAAAAAAAAAAAAAAAAAAAGGACACCCACTAAAAGATGACAACACCAACAGCAAGACACCTAATCCTAACAACAGTGTTAGGAAAGCGACTCTAAATAGGTGATGATGACTGATGATTAATAATGAATATGAGGTTAGTAAAGATGATTATGATGACTGATAATGATTTAATGATGAAAAGGATTATTTATATAATGGCTATGATACTGTATTAGTAATGATGATTAGGGTGTTGATACTATCTATGACTATGGTGATAGTATTGAGATACATTCACTTAATGATATTCACGAGGATGGGTATGTTCTTTCTAGAATCGTCCATTTCATGCTAAATTTAATAAAAGTATCTCAATGCTTAGGTTCGGTGTGGTACAGTACATCCAATCGTCTTTGTCATAATGTTATTTAAATATTATATAAGTTGTATGGCTGTAAGTATTTCTTCTATCTATGGCAACAAAATATATAACTACATAAACAAAATCAAATAAAACAATAATTGACTTAGAAAGATCAATATCGTGTGTGGTATCCCAGGCCAGGGTTAACAGTGCACCAGGATCCAACCATTGATCTACCAGAATCCGAATGATGGCAGTGATAATGGCGCAAGTCGACCATGATAATATAGCGTAGTAGGCTACAGAGTCACCTCCGTATGTTCATTGTCCAAAACAGAGGCCGGGTTACGGTGACTTGAGGTACTGGGCATGGTGATTACAGTGACCTAGTACTACTACTGTTGGTCGTGGGAAGCGAGGGTCAAAGCACGAACCATCATATGACCTGTTGGCGAGTCATCCTAGGTCATCACCAGGACACGTAGGATATGGTCACTCGGATACCATACACGATTAACAGTTATTTAGTTAGTTAAAATAGGACTTCAGAGGCTATCAACCCTTCCGGATTATTAAGCCAGCACACTGTAAGTCAAGTACATTTTCAGGAATGGAGCTCCTTATCGAGAACCCCAGTCCCTTGATTAACAGGTAAACACAGGAGTTGTTACGTTTTTTTTTTGTTTTTTTTTTTTTTTTTAATAAACGTTTCATAGTTCGGGCTTGGGATAAAATGAGAATGTGGAAATAACTTTGAAAAGTTGACAGAATGAATATATATACCTAAAGAATATGTATAACTTTAGTTCTAGTGATGATGATGATAGGTATGTTTTCCGTGTGGGAAGGAGGGGGGGGGGGGGGGGCGGGTAATGAAAGATTAGGAAATGACAGAAAACATAAATAAATAAATATATATAAAATGGCCAATAATACTAGGCAAACCCGAGAGAGAGTAAGAGAATCAGAGTGAGTGTGTGAGAGGAAAGCAAAGACAACATTGAAAATAGGAAAGAAATTTTATACACATGATAATAGACCAACAAAATTATGCAGACAAAACATACATAATACCTAAAAATGCCAGCATATATTACAGATTGCACACCAAATAATTCCAACGCAGAGCACAAAAATACGTAGTGTCCACCCTCGAGGCACACAGACAACTGAATACCCCCTACAGATTCTCCGAACTACTGTATATGCTATCGAATCAGCTGGCTACGAAACACAGAACTAACCATGCACTGCTAGAAATCGAGGTCATAAAAAGTGTATGAGTATGTAAAGTGTATAAAGTGTAAAGAGTATAAAAGTGTATGTATTTTTTAAAGGGTATAGAATTGATATATATAATAATTGGGTATATTGATGGTGATATACCTTCCTATTCTTAAATACATAAACTCATTGGATATAATGATAGTGAATTACCTCTGTATCCTTATATGAGATGGGTCTATTAATACTAATATATCCAATGATTGCAGAAGATATATACAATATGTACTAGAGAGTGTTAACCTAAATAGTATACTAACCCTAATAAATTAACTATAGAGAGCGAGAGAGAGTGAGTGAGTGAGCCCAGAACCTAAGACAAAGCCAAGTAGTTCCCCGCGAGATTTTCAGGTTCAGAGCTTCATAGGAGAGGGCTGCTCGGTCTGAGAGGTTTAATGCCGCGACTCACTATTTGGCAGGTTCTGAATAAAAAGGTGGATTTGGCGCGATTTGCTGACTTGGTGATGAGATCCGAGATTTCAGATTTTAGATTCAGATTTTGTACTTTTTTATTTTTTATAATTATTTTATTATTGGTATTGTTTATTATTTTTGTTAATATAATTTTTAATATTATTATTATTATTATTATTGTAATGCCCTCGAAAATGTCCCGCACCCACAATAATACTAACCCGAGTTGACGTCAGGTATAGCGTAAAATAGTCGTGGATGGTAAGTCCAATAAACTCATCACGTGATAACACCACGAGACTATCACCTGGTTCTTAAAAATCGGACTAAGGTTGCTATACTTTTAGTACGTCCGTGGTAGTACAGTGGGTTAGCGCGCGGGCCTGGTGGTGATGGTGGTGCGTCACTAACCAGGGTTCGAACCCCACCCAAGGCATCTCAAAACCTGTGGGTTTTTAGGAGGGTTAAATTCCCTTCAGAGGTTCGTACCCCGCGCCAGGTACCAGGAAAGGTTGATCCTAAAGGTAGCCTGGGGATATTTCCCTTCCTATTTAACCCTGGAAAAACCTAGCATAACATTGGCGGCAGCGGTGGTTCTTGATTCGGATAAAAGGTTGCATCACATTGCAAGTTTGGAACAGCCAGAACACGAGAACATCATGGCGCACCGTTCTCACATTCCCATCCCACATTATGATGAAGAAAATTATGGGATCGAAATATTCATGGACATAGTGAAACCCTTACTTGACCTAGCTTATACCACGGACGCACAAAAAATAGCCGTAACATTAATGCACCTGGGAAGAGCCGTTTCCCTGGTTGCCTATCAAGTGCACCCTGATCTCACCTGGGACGAATTTCGCCCAATAGTGATAGAAGCCATTAAGCCTTCGTTGGGCGTTTTCGTGGCCCACACCCGTATCCAAGACACTAAATTCGAAGGCGATGTAGATGCCACAGCGAATAAGCTTCCCCAACACATACAAATTTCTTTCCCCACGTTGACCAGAATCCAACAAGAACAGCAAATTCTGGTCAACCTTGTGTCGATATTGCCCTCAGCAGTAAAAGACCATATCCGGGTGCACGATTTCGTCGGATACAAAAAAGATCTCATCACTATCCGACGTATTTTGGCCGTGCGCACAGAAGCACCCACCCAAATCGCTGCAATCAAGAGGTTTCCCACGCACCCACAGCAAACCAACCACCAAAACTCCAAGAATGCCTACCCAGCCTCATCCTTCGACAACAGACCCACCTACCCTTCCGGCAAGCCCCAACCCAGTAGACCCCGGTTCCAGCCGACCCAGCCACGCAGAATCTTCAACCGGAACAGCAACTACAACACCTACCAAAGTAAAAACCCTACCTTAGTCATTATCAACCCCTATGATTTCCCTGCCTGTAATGCTCATGTAATGCTGTAATGCTCAGATGGAGGGCACCTCCATCAAATACGTGACTGCCAAACCTCGCCCCTCTACTCCTCGCATTTCTGTAAATGAAGAGGAGTGGGGACAAGAGGAAGAAATAGCCCCCCATATCATGACCTCAGACGATACCGAAGAAACCCTGGAGGAGGTAGATACCGACCCCCTGGATTTTTAAAGTATCCCCCGCCCACGATGGGCTCGGCGGGGGACGCCATAACTAGTCGCACTGCCCCCATTTATTACATGGCCAAAATCAAGGACATTCCTGTCCGCTTGCTAATCGACACGGGAGCTGCCAAGTCATGTTTGTTCAAATCTTACTATGAAAAACATCCCCGACTATTTGGCCCTTTGTTAAACACCAAAACAGAACTCATCTCAGCTGCTGATACTTACTTAAATCTCCTAGGAGACACTTTACCCCTATCAGTAACCACTCATGACCCCCATGCTCGTTTTTATCACACATTCACAGTATTTTCCTCCAACTGTAAACATTATGATGGTTTCCTTGGACTTGACCTCCTTCAAAAACTCCAGGCCCAGATTGACTGCGGCCAAAGGCTGATCTCATTCAAAAACAAATTCCAGCCCAAAGCCTCTGACAAACCAATCACGCAGAAACCCATTCCCAAAAAGAAAAAAATAACCTCCCCCTCAACAAACCCTGAGTCAGGGTTACCAAGTTGCAGCTAGCACTAAGGTGACTCCTAAAACCTCCCCTTGCCCCGAGTTCTCTCAAAACCCCACTCAATTCAGTAAAAAAATGCCTCAACAAACGAAAGAAGACAAGTCCAAGCAACTCCCTCTCGGTAATCCCCTCAATTCTCGTAACTCTGTCCAGAATAAATCCTCCCATGTTTTCAGGACAGACTCTGATATATGTAACCATAATTCTATCCAATGTTTATGTACACATGTTTCCAGAGAAAATGCCGACCGATGTACCCAAAAAAAATTCCCATGCCCCCAGAAATGTTCAAATATCCCACAACCAACAACAATTCCCTGGTGACAGTTTTCCGTCAGCAGCTCCCTTTCCCCCCCACACCATTCACACCCCTGAAAAATTTCACAACCCCACACTTGACTCGCCCTCTCATGACCAACAAACTCACCAGTCCCACATAACCTGTAACCAGACCGTTACTGCCACCAAAAATATTCCTCACCTTCGTCCTGTTAACAACCCCAAATCAATACACCAGTCCTACATCAATAACCCATGTTCTACACCTAACTTTTTCCCCACCAACCCTCCGAAGTCCCCCCAGCAAATCCCATTTTCTAACTCGCTCACCTCTCACCCCTCTGAACCGCCCGCACGCGACGTTAATCCCCCCTCACGCGTGCCGACCGAGGGACACAACCATGTTCCCACCATGCCCCCAGAAATGCCCAGCTATTCCACCACCACCCCAATCCCCCTTGTGACAGTTTTCCGTCAGTAGCTCCCTTCCTCCCCCACACAATTCACACCCCTAGAAAACTTCACAACCCCACACTTGACTCGCCCTCTCATGACAAACAAAACCACCAAATCCACATAAACTCCAAACAAACCGTTACTGCCACCGACAACGCTCCCCCCACCATCCCTCTGCAGTCCCTCCAACAAATCCCGTTTTCTAACCCCCTCACACCG
This sequence comes from Paralithodes platypus, assembly GCA_032716605.1. Lineage (NCBI taxonomy): Eukaryota > Metazoa > Arthropoda > Malacostraca > Decapoda > Lithodidae > Paralithodes > Paralithodes platypus. The sequence continues at coordinate 33,629,759 of CM064507.1, forward strand.
CGCCCCACTGATCCTCCCACACGCGCCGCTAATCCCCCCCTCACGCGTGACCCCCACCAAAGTGACCTTGCCCCCCTTATAAGTACCAAGCACCTGCTCGCCAGTCAATCCCCCACCATCATTAGCCCAGCGGTGGTTCAGGATAAATGCCAAATTCCCCCCCACCATCAAAAATGGGTGAACCTGCGGCCCATACCCCAAACTCACATGATATTTTCCCCCACTAACACGTCCCCCAACCCCCATCGTTGCCTCTTACAACCCGCCATCATTTCCGCTCACATCAACCACATTCTCGTGGCAAATATTTCAGAGGAACCCATGACATTACCAAAAGGTCTCATTATAGGAGACCTCGAAACTTTCGATGACCTCCCCATACATTGTAACGACACCCCTACCAGCCTCCAATTGCCCCCTCTCCCTGAGACACTATCTGACCACCAAAAGAACGGCATGTACGACCTACTGCTGGAATTCAGTGACGTGTTTGCCCAACAACCCACCGAAATTGGACAGACTGATGTAGAACAACACATCATTAACACCACAGGCCCCCCCATACGACAACCATCCCGTAGAAAGAACCCCATACAACGTCAGGAAGAGGAACGCCAAGTCCAGGAAATGTTAGAGGCCGGGATTGCCACCCCGTCCATTAGCCCCTGGTCTTCCCCTGTTGTCTTAGTCAAAAACAAAGATGGGACAGCCCGTTTTTGCGTCGATTACAGGAGGTTAAATGACATAACCATTAAAGACGCTACGCCCTTACCCCGAATAGACGATTCCCTTGACTCCCTATACGGATCCAAATGGTTCACTACCCTCGACTTGCACACAGTCCACACTACGCCAATTTGCTTCGTGTCATACACCTCTTACCCCAACCAGAGATTGTATAGATAACCTTGTTACCAGTATCTGTCATAAGTACCTCGAAACAATAACTAAGTACCCCTACGAACTGCCGCTTTGTTTGGTATACATATTTCATAGAAAACGCAGTTCCCAGGGCCAACTAACAGTATCCATAACCCCTCGGACTGACCACATAATTCTATCTTTTCCAGACTCATATACCACCCCATAGTTGCATTCCCCGGTAGCATTTGGCTAACGTACTTCCACTGCCTTTTCAAACTCCAATATCAACTGCAGCCTAATGCCACCCCCACGCCCAGAGACCTTAGGGTCAAATTCCCCTATATCCCCCCTGAACTCCTCCCCTCTCATTATAAGACCCCGCGCTTCTCTACTCTTGTCCGACCTAGTCTCTCTCTCATACCTCTTGAAGATCCTTGAATTTTCCGTTGCTAACGCTCTCCAACCTTTTATATATATACTCCTATCCAGCCTACCTTCACTTAGTAGGCCAGAACAACATTAGAACTTTACTAACCCCTTGCATGCCATCTAGTCTCTTACAACCCATTCACAACCCTGCACCCAATGGTCGTCGGTGCGAGGCTAGCCGCCTCACCAGTAACTAACTTCTATTGCCATACTTCCAGTATAGCCAAAATAGTACCTCTTACTAAGGCTGTTATATTAAAATATGAAGGCTTCCTATAGCCATGTGCCACAACAGTAATCACCATCTTACCTAGTCCCCATATCTATGGGTATCATATGGGTATATAAGTGTGTAGCCAGCAACGATCGTCAAGAGATCCGACTTGAGAACTTCCTACATTTTGGACCACCTGGACGGCCGAGGAACCAGTCGTTAGCCCCAACATCACCGGAAGCAAGATAACCAGGACCAGATCTACAAATACTATTCAAGATTCATGTTGCTAGTACTAAGTGTTATAGTACTAGTTTGACACTCACTTATTAACATTCTATAAAGTGGCTAAAACCTTGCCCAGTGTAACTCATATTTAACCATTCCATTTGGGACGTACTAAGCGTATCAGTGCTCATTAATTAACAGGCGACATTGACTCTCGTAATTACCTTATTCAGATATTAAAACTCTAGTGATATCTAACGTTCGCCCACTGATTTGTGTTCTACGTACTTCTGCCATAAGAATATAAAACTTAGATCAGTACCCCCATGAGGTTACTAGAGATTCTGCGTTCTACAATATACGCGTGTCTAATCCTAACTCTGAGCTGCTACTTGGGCACGCGACCAGCCAGTAAGAGATCAAATCAGTGAAATTGAATTACATGAATATATTGAGATCTTCCAGTAAATTAAAACTTGCTAATTAAACCCGGGATCAGAAGAGTATCCCTGAACGTTGGAAGTGGGAGACTAGGCTCCATCCAGATCCGCTAATGCTAGCAGTTCCCTTCTATTATTTGTTTTGTGCGAGAATTACTATCTTTCCATGCTCTTTATTTACTTACTTAAATAAACGTAAACTTGTGTCGTGTTACCGTGTGTTTATTTTGTGTTCTCTATTCCTCATACCTTGTATTGTGCATGCAGCCTTATATACCCAGTCATTTAGAACTCACATTACCCAAGTTAAACCTGTAGAAAAACAGGGCATAACATTGGTGTAATGCCCTCGAAAATGTCCCGCACCCACAATAATACTAACCCGAGTTGACGTCAGGTATAGCGTAAAATAGTCGTGGATGGTAAGTCCAATAAACTCATCACGTGATAACACCACGAGACTATCACCTGGTTCTTAAAAATCGGACTAAGGTTGCTATACTTTTAGTACGTCCGTGGTAGTACAGTGGGTTAGCGCGCGGGCCTGGTGGTGATGGTGGTGCGTCACTAACCAGGGTTCGAACCCCACCCAAGGCATCTCAAAACCTGTGGGTTTTTAGGAGGGTTAAATTCCCTTCAGAGGTTCGTACCCCGCGCCAGGTACCAGGAAAGGTTGATCCTAAAGGTAGCCTGGGGATATTTCCCTTCCTATTTAACCCTGGAAAAACCTAGCACTTCAATTATTATTATTATTAACATTATTATTATTTTTTCTCTCTCTCTCTCTCTCTCTCTCTCTCTCTCTCTCTCTCTGATTAGGCTATTATTATTGATTTACATTTTTGTGATCACAAAATGCATGTGATTGTATTATATAATCATTATTAGAATATAGTTGTTGTTGTTGTTGTTGTTGTTGTTGTTCCCTAAGCTGCCTGGCCGAACAGCCCCGAGTCCCTGAGGAAGGCCATGGCCACGATCGGGCTTTCCCACAGAGCTCTCATTGAGTGTAGATTGTGTTGTTGGCGTAAGTGGTTGTGTGAAATGCAGTCTTCTATCATGTGTTTAATGGTATGGGGTGCTGTGTTACATCCCGGGCAGGCGTCGACAACGGAGTCATCCAGTCTCTTCTGATAGCTCAGGAGAGCTGGATGGTGTCCGCATCTCAGCCTGGCCAGGTGGACTCTGTCCTCGCGAGGGAGGGAGGATTCGGAAGGATGGATTTCGAGAGGTCGTGCATGCAGCTGTGTGTTGTCTGTGAGTGAGTGGATGGATTGGCGAGATATATGAGTATGGATGTGCTTCTGGAAGTTGGTTCGGGGTGGGCAGGGAGGGAGAGAGGACAATAATTGTGTGTGATACCGCGTGCTGGGTGTTGTTTTGATATTTCTTGGTGTCTGTGGGTGTGTTGCCATGTAGTTTAGTGGGTGGTCTTGGTTCGTGGAGGCTGCTGCCAGGAATGGAGTGCCTCTCATGTCCAGATGGTCTTTGACTTTGAGGATTTTGGTTTCTTGATGTAGGTGATCTGTGGGTGCAGTAGCTGTGCAGCCTGTAATGATCTTCAGGGCTTTGTTTTGAATAGTTTGTAAGGTCTTATGATGTGTTTCAGCTAGGTTAGAAGCCCAGGCTGGGCTTGCGTATTCCATCACTGATCTTATGTATTGTTTATATACTGTGGTGGTAGTTTCTTTGTTGTGTCCAAATTTTGTGTGAGCAAGTGACCTGAGGGCGTTAAGTCTGGGTGTCAGTTTCTTTTAATGTTTGTGGTGTGCTGTTTGAATGTCATATGAGTATCATATGTTACTCCTAGGATTTTGTGTGTGTGTGTATGTGTTAGGGGTGTGTTGTTTATGGTGAGTTGAGGGATGTATTCGTGTTCTCCTGTCCAGCTTGTGAGCGGGGTTGCGGTGGATTTGGCTGGGGCTAGATTAAGTCTGTTTGTAGTGCACCAGCCATGTAGTGTGTTGAGATAGGGTTGAAGGAGATATGTTGCTCTTTTTGGGTCATGGTGTGTGCATGTGAGTGTTATGTCATCTGCATAGGAGGCTAAGTTTATTTGGGGCGTATTGGGTGTAGTTATATCGTGCATGTACAGATTGAAGAGTGCGGGCGATAGGACGGATCCTTGTGGGACTCCGTTTGGAAAGTTTCTGATTTTAGATGACTGACCGGCAAAAGATACGTGTGCACATCTGCCTGCTATGAAGTTGGCCAGCCACCTTTTTGTGTTGTTGTGCATGTTTGTGTTGTAGATTTTGTTTGTTAGGTTGTGGCGGGGGATGACATCGAAGGCTTTACTAATGTTGAGTGTGGCTAATAGTGATCTGTGTGGTGGTCTAGCTGAGTTGATGCCGTCAAAAGCTCTTTGTGTAAGGTCTGTGAGAAGAGTGTTTGTGGAGTGCAGTGGCCTAAAGCCATGTTGTGTTTGAGCTAGGGGTAGGTCGGGTGTAATTAGTTGTAATACTAGGCGTTCCATGACTTTGGAGGGGGAGCAAAGGAGTGTGATGGGGCGGTGCGAGGAGGGTAGCGTGGGGTCTTTGTTGGGTTTGGGGAATGTGATGATGATACCATGCTTCCAAATGTCTGGTATTGTGTTGTGTGAATAGCTGTAGTTTGATATGTTAGTGAGTGCTTGTATGCCTTGTGGTCCCAGGTGTCTGAGGTGTATGTTGCTTATGTTGTCTAGGCCACAGGCGGGTGAGTGCTTGAGATTGTTGATGATATGCTTTGTCTGGTGATTGGTGAAGGGTGTATAGTCAGGGTCTGTGGGGAATTGTCTCTTACGTCGGATGACACGTCGGTCGTCTTTGTGAGGTTTTAGGTGGCTGACATGTGAGAAGTGATTGATGAGAGTGTTTGCTTGTTGTTTACATGAAGGAGTAGAGTCTGTTGTTGTGATTGCAGCATGTGATTGTGTTGTGTTGCTGTTGGAAAGTGTGATGCTGTTTAGTGTTTTGTAGAGTTTTTTGGGGTTTGTTTTGTGATCAAGTGTTTGTAGGAAGTTATTCCAATTTAGTTTTTGTTGTTCTTGTATTTTGTTGTTAGTTTGGGTGTTGAGTGCTTGAATTTGTTGTGTGATGTCTTGTGTGTGGGGTGCTGGGGAGTGTTTCAGTGTGTCGCGTTGTCTGATGAGGTTTTGAATTTCTGGTGTGAAGTTGGGGTTGTGTCTTTCTCTGTTACCTCTTGGAATGTGTTTCTTGTCAGCGTTTTGGATAGTTTTATTGAGTATGTGTACAGCATTGCTGATGTTAGTGATGGGTGTACTGTTTAGAGTTGTGAAGTGTTGTTCTGTCTCATTTGTGAATGCTTCCCAGTTAGCTCATTTATAATTGGTGTATGTGTGTTTGTGGCTAGCTGGGGTGAGTCTGGTTTTGGTGGTGATAATGATCGGGAGGTGGTCAGAGCCTAAGGTTCTGACCACCCTCCAGGATGTTGTGGGGGCGAATTCTGGGGAGCAAAAGGTGATGTCTGGAGATGATGGGTTATAGAGGGCTTGGTAATATGGGTATGTTGATGGATGTCGTTAAGGATGATGAGGTTATCTGTTTGGTTTTGTAGTACCAGCCCTCTGTCTGTGTCGGGGTTGTCGACAAACCAGGCCGACGTCTTGGCGTTGAAGTCACCACCCAGGATGATGTGTGGGGTGTTTGTGATGTGTTGTAAGTGTGGTCTGTATTCATTTGGTACTGTAGGGGATGTTTGGGGAGGTATGTATGTGTTTATGATGGTTATGTTGGAGGTGTTGCCAGTGCGTATTTTAATTGATTGTATTTCTGTTGTGTTATCATTTGGGGGGAGGAGGGATTTGGTTTGTACACTGGTTACTATGTATGATATTTCTTTGTGTACCAGGGTGATGAGTCCACCGCCCCCGCCGACAGCCCGGTCTTGTTTGATGGTGGTGAAATTACGAAATGTGGGTGTTTTTGTTGTTGTGCGGAGTTTTGTTTCTTGTAAGATGGCAATGTGTATGTTGTGTTGTTTGATGAAGTGTGAGAGTTCGTGTTTCTTTGTGTTAATGCCATCTATGTTCAATTGGAGAATGTTAATGTTATGTGCACGATGTATGTTGGGTGCTGCTGCACGAGGATGGGGTGGGCGTGGGGGGGGGGGGGGGGGTGAAGGGGGGGGGGGGGGTTGGCATGGGTTAGGTGGGGGTGGGGATTGAGGAGCAGGAGATGGGGGTTGGAATGGGTTAGGATGGTGTTGATATAGGTTAAGTGCACACACAACATATATACAGAGTGTACACATGCCTTAATCATATTGCAACATACACACATGTACTTTCAGGGCAATACTATCATTGTTTAACATCCCATGATAATATACCGTACTCTGTAGTATCGGCAGCGTTGCACCAAATATATCCGGCACCGCTGCACATGTTTTCATCAGTAAATCCGGTCGGCACTCAGCTTAACAAGTGCCTCCCAGCTCCCTGTATCTCTGGCTAATAAGAACCTATAAACTTATCCCTGGACTTTTATTCTACATCCTTATGCAAGAAAGGATTATCAAGGTTGTTGTAGCTTCACATGACAACCATACATGGCGCAGTCAGTGTATTAAAGCCAGGAGATACGAGCCAAGACCGGATTATCAGCCGGCCATCTTGCAAGACCTCGCCTCTCCAGCCCTGGATATATCATTGTGCAGTGCTTTATAGTGCAGTGAAGTGTTTAAGAGTGTAGTGCAGTGCCTTTATTATGTGTCCCATGTCATTTGTGCCCATTCCCGACTTGCTATGAGGGTTATAGCTGCCGAATCATTGCTGGACAAGAGCGAGGAGTAGCATACCCTCCCCCTCTAACATCTCCAGCAACACTAAAGCTCTCACCCCTCACTGGGCCCTCAGTGCCTTCCAGCTGTGCCGGCACATGCGCGCACGGACACACGCACATCGTTGCCAAGTCAACACGGTGTTGCCAAGCCTACCGCACTCACGCACTCACTCTCTCTAGCACAGATAATTTCTCTCACTATTAAATAAACTGTTCCAGTTGTACTGCACAATTTCATAGTTCCTGCAAGACTACAGTGTGTCAGCTATCAACCAATTATCGAGGGAGATGAGCAGATTCATGGGGAGCACAGAGACACCCCACATGACCATACTGGGGAGGGAGATAATGGTGGAGCTACTGGTGGAGATAATGATGGAGATACTGTTGGAGTTGCTGGTACGGGGTACCAGTCAGTTCATTCCACTCCAACCTCTCCTCTCACCACCCCTCATTTTACTCCACCTCCCCAACCTCCCCCCACTTTACCTCCCCTACACTATAGGGGGATGCCACCCCTGTCACCACACCCTGCAAGTCTACAACCTACCACAAGTGCAGACCTCCTTCAGCTCATACAGTATATGGAGCAATGCAGACAACGGGACGACTATACCAGAAGACAGGAGGAGGACCGCAGAAGACAGGAGGAGGACCGCAGACAACAGGAGGAGGACCGCAGAAGATGGGAAGAGGAAAACCGACGACAGGAGGAAACAAGACGACGCACGGAGGATGAATACAGGAGACAGATGGACGAGGCCAAGTTCTCCGCCCTTGTCCAGGCTCTGGCCCAAATTACCCCACCTGCCGCCGCACCTACACCCACCTCACCGGGGACAACACCCAATTCCACAACATCCTCCACCCCTACAGCTCCACCTCCACCACAGAAGGCTATCACCCAGAACCCGCCGCCCCTTCGTGCTGATGCCACCTTCCAGGTTTTCAGAGAATGGAGGCGTCGGTGGGACGATTACTCTATTATGGTAGACTTATCTAAACTACCGAGGGAGAAACAACTGATCCAGATGCGGATGTTCTTAACCCTGAAGACACAGCGGCTTTTGGAGCACACCTTAAGCATACCCCCTGACACCGACAAGACCGTTGATGCAGTCCTCGATGCACTTCAGGAGCACATCAAGAATTCTCGCAATGAAGCTCTCCGTCGCAGGGACCTGTTCAGTTGCAAGCAAAAACAGGGCGAGTCATTCAACAACTTCTACGTCCGCCTCTGCCACATCGCCGAAGAAATTTACATCTGCCCAGGGAACTCTTCAGCCTGAAAGGAGACCCAACTCAAGATGGTCATTCTGATGGGCATACATGACGAAGAACTTGTACAGAAGCTGCTTTCCCTCGACGCCACCCCTTCATTACAGGACATCGTCAACACTTGCCGTTCCTATGAGGCCACTCAAAGTGGTACATCAGCCATACGTGCCCCACCGTCCCAGGTTAACGCCGTGTCAGCGTACAAGCAGAACAAGCAGGTTAAGCAACGCGACAAGTTCTCCACATCGCAACAGTCCTTGGCGTCGGCTGCCGCCTGCCAACGTTGTACTCGCCGGCACAACAAGAACAAGTGCCCGGCTGAAGACTACACCTGCACTAACTGTGGCCGTCGTGGTCATAAGCCTAGGACTCCTGCTTGCCCTGCTGTCACCGCCCAGTGTCGTCGCTGCAACCATATGGGCCACTATGACAAATGCTGCAGATCTTCCAAGACGCCCGCCACACAGGACAACAACGCTTCCTCCCACAACAAGTCTACAGCAAAGAAGACCACAAGTTGCCGACGTGTGGGATCACCTGTTCAGGCACCCACACTGACATCCGTGAGTCTCACCTACAGCGGCACCACTAGAAAACTCCACATGCTTCCTGACACAGGTGCAGACATCACAGTGATCGGCCGACGACACCTCGACATACTTCGGATTCCTCTCAGCAGCCTACGACCTCCGCCTCCGACAACAACGCTCAACGCGGATGGCTCTGCAATGGCTCCTGCTTTGGGGACGTTTCATGCACAACTCACCATCAGCAAACGCTCCTGTTCGGCCACAATCCAAGTCCGCGAGGGTGTTCAGACGCCGCTTCTGTCCAAACGCCACTGTCAAGCATTGGCCATCATCTCAGCAGAATTCCCCAAGCCAATTCTACAGGTTAAACATATCTACAGGTGTAAGGAGCTACCCTTCACAGCCACCACATCACCTGCACAAGCCAAGGAGTTCTTTCTTCGAGAGTTCAAGGACGTTTTGGTCTCCAAGGAGGATTTCCAGACAGCTCCACTCAAGCCTATGAAGGGTCCCCCAATGCGGATCCACCTCAAGGACGATGCCGTGCCTTTTGCCATCTACACCCGCGGCAGATCCCCTTTGCTTTCAGGGACAAAGTTAAGCAGGAGCTGGACTCGCTAGTGGCACAAGGTATCATTAAACCGGCCGGCGATGAACCTTCAGAGTGGTGCCACCCCCTCGTCGTCGTCGCCAAGCCCAACGCCGAAGTTCGCCTCACCGTAGACCTCACCAAGCTCAACTGCCAAGTTTCCCGCCCAGCCCACCCCTCACCGACGCCTTTCGAAGCGATCCGCAGTGTGGCCCCGCAGGCGAAATTCTTCACGACGGCAGACGCCCTGAGTGGATATTGGCAAATGGAACTTGCAGAGGAGGACCAGCATCTCACAACTTTCATCACTCCTTATGGCCGTTTCCAACACTGTAGAGGTCCAATGGGTTTCGCTGCGACAGGTGACGCCTTCTGCCTTCGCGGTGATAGGGCCCTCCAAGGGGTGCAAAATTGTGCCAAGGTTGTCGACGACGTGCTGCTCTACGACGAGGACTTCAACACACATCTTCAGCGTATCCATGAAGTGCTCATACGGTGCCCCGACAGTGGGATCACACTCAACAAGGACAAGTTCGTGGTCGCCGCACCCAGTGTGAACTTCTGTGGGTACACGCTCTCAGGTGAGGGCATCTCGGCTGACCCTGGCAAAGTCGGAGCGATCAAGGACTTCCCGACACCAGCCAACATCACCGACCTTCGCTCCTTCATGGGTTTGGTGAACCAGCTGGCGGAGTTCACCCCCGACATCGCCACTGCCGCTCAGCCCCTGCGCCCCCTGATGAGCCCGAAGAGGTCGTTTATGTGGACCGCTGACCATGATGAGGCTTTCTGCCGGGTCAAGGCTGCCCTGCTCAGTCCACCCGTCCTGGCCCCATTCGACCCTTCCCTACCAGTGATTCTACAAACTGATGCATCCCGCCTCAACGGCATTGGATACGCCCTCCTACAGGATCATGGCAACAACCGTCTCCGCTTAATTCAGTGTGGCTCGAGGTTCCTAAGCGACCCCGAGTCCCGCTATGCCACCATTGAGCTGGAGATGCTAGCCGTGGTCTGGGCCATGTCCAAGTGCAAGTTCTACCTCATCGGACTGCAACACTTCACCCTCATGACGGACCATCGCCCCCTCATCCCCATCTTCAACAACTACACCCTTGATGCGGTTGAAAATCCCCGCCTCCAACGTCTGAAGGAGAAAGTCGCACCTTACCTCTTCACAGCCGTCTGGCGCGCTGGCAGGTTGCTCTGCATCCCTGATGCGTTGTCACGGGCCCCTGTCAGCCACCCGAAGCCAGAGGATGAGTTAGCATGTGCCGACGCCACGGTTCACCTAAGATCCCTCGTGATTGTCAACGCCGCCGCCGCCGACGTCAACTCTCCTTCACAGGACGCAGACAGGATTCTCCAGGAACTCCGAGACGCAGCCAGAGTGGATCCTGTGTACATCTGCCTGCGTGAGTGCGTTACTTCGGGTTTCCCCACCAACCGCTACGACCTGCACAACTCTCTACTCCCATTTTGGAAACTCCGAGACTACCTGTCAGCAGATGGTGAACTCGTCCTGTACGGAACGAGGGTTGTGGTTCCTGAAGCCCTCCGCCGCTGCACCTTGGCTCGCCTGCATGATAGTCACAGAGGCGTGGAGGCCACTAAGCGTAGGGCGCGACAGGCTGTCTTTTGGCCTGGCATCAACTCGGACATCGCCAATACAATTCAAGCTTGTGAGCCGTGTCAGGTCTTACAGCCTAGTCAGCAGCAGGAACCCATGATCAACGACGACAACTCAACTAGGCCTTTCGAGTCTGTTTCAGCCGACTTCTTCGCTGTGGCGGAGAAATCCTTCCTCGTCGTAACAGACCGACTCTCAGGCTGGCCCGTTGTCGTACCCTGCAAAGGAGATACTACCGCTTCAAACACCATCAGGATCTTCTGCCGCTACTTCAGGGAAGTTGGTGTACCCCTCCACCTACATACAGATGGAGGCCCACAGTTTACTAGCCGTGAGTTCCGGGACTTCATGGAGCGTTGGAGAGTCAATCACTTGGTCTCTTCCCCACACTACCCACAATCCAACGGTTATGCCGAGTCTGCCGTCAAGTCCATCAAACACCTCATACTGACGACGGCTCCCTCAGGCAACATCGACTGTGAGGACTTTGACCGTGGACTGTTGGAGCTCCGCAACACCCCGAACTTCACAGGCCGCTCCCAGGCACAAATCTTGTATGGCCACCCACTACGGTCTTGTGTCCCTGCTCATCCCCAGTCCTTTGCAGCAGAGTGGCAAGCCAAGGCCGAGGACTGTGACCGCCGTGCAGCCGCCCACACTGCGCTGGTGCAGAGAAACTATGACCAGCACGCACGCCCCCTTCCCAGGTTGAGAGTCGGCACCACAGTGCGGATCCAAGACCCGACTTCTCACCGCTGGGACAAGGTTGGGGTCGTCATGGGCTGCGGCAGGTCCAGGGATTATGAGGTTCGTCTCCCCAGTGGTAAGATATATTGGCAGAACCGTCGCTTCCTCCGCCCAGTGAATTCCCCTGGTGTTGAACCCCTCCCCCATAACCCTGAGGTCCCTGTGTCTTGCACGGACCCAGAAAGAGAGTCCTTCACTTCCCCATGGCCCCACGTAGGTCTGAAAGGCTCCTAGAAAAAGAGTCAGCTCGACAACGTCTTGCGAGCTTGAAGGGGGAGGGAGGTGTTGATATAGGTTAAGTGCACACACAACATATATACAGAGTGTACACATGCCTTAATCATATTGCAACATACACACATGTACTTTCAGGGCAATACTATCATTGTTTAATATCCCATGATAATAAACCGTACTCTGTAGTATCGGCAGCGTTGCACCAAATATATCGGGCACCGCTGCACATGTTTTCATCAGTAACATCCGGTCGGCACTCAGCTTAACAAGTGCCTCCCAGCTCCCTGTATCTCTTTCTAATAAGAACCTATAAACTTATCTCTGGACTTTTATTCTACATCCTTGTGCAAGAAAGGATTATCAAGGTTGTTGTAGCTTCACATGACAACCATACAGATGGGGTGTGGTGTGTTGAGTTGAGGATGTGGATGGTATGGGAAGGTTAGGTGGGTTAGGGAGGAGAGGTGGATGGGTTTTAGGGGGGGGGGGGGGAAGTGGTTGATATGGGAAGGCTAGGTTGGTTGGGGAGGAGAGGTGGACGGGTTTTAGGCGAGGGATTTGACTGGGAGAGGGAGGGGCATGAGGAACAGGTCCAGGTGTTCGTGTAGTGTTTCTTGGAGGCAAGTGTTGTACAGGTGAAGTGGGTCCAGTTCCTGCATGAATTGCAGAGAACTGAACCCTTAGTGTGGCGACTCGAAGTGATGGGTTTTGAGCAAGTTGGACATATGTATGTGTACGTGGGTCCTGGGTTGCTCTCAATGTCTCCGGCTAGAAGAAGTCTTCGAGAAATGACAGCCGGAGAGTCATTTCTCGGTGTAGGAAAAACTGTGTGATGTGTGTGTGTGGTGTGAGAGGTGTGGAAATTCCCGGCGCGACCGAAGCCGCTCCAAGGACCCGTGCCCCCATTCCATTAGAATATATTCCATTAGAATATAGTTATAATTATTACATAATATTTTATATAACTATACGTGTATGAGTTTTTCTTTAGCATATAGTTAGCTAAATGCGAAATTATATACAGTAGTTTTCACTCTTTCAATCGCCTTCCACATCCTTGTGTAACGTATATCGTATATTATTGGAGTTACATAGAGTTACGTCAGTACACAGACTTCACAGACCTTGCGGTCCTACTAGGCAGTTTGTACTTAATCCTAAAATGGGATTTGCTACAAAGTGGATGGTAAAGGCAGAAAAGCAGAAGGCTCTCTCCCCACCCACCACATCCTCCGACCTTGGGTCAGCATGAAATTTAGTTGGGCCCTTCAACAGAATGATAAAATTTCTACTGGGAAATTCATAGTAAAGAAGTTGAGAAATAATTCTTTTGTTCTTTACACCAACCAACTTTACTTCTAAACTCAATTAATGAAATCAACAAATCCTTGTATACTACTGACGATTAACCCAACATTTTATTATTACTTTTGTTTCTTCTTTGTTTGTTTTTTGTTTTTTACCTAAATACTCTAAGCATCCTTGAAATGGATGTCTACCCTCTTTTCGAATGAGTCAATTGTATTGCATTGTACAACTTTCTCTGGCAATTTATGAGAGAGAGAGAGAGAGAGAGAGAGAGAGATAGAGATAGAGAGATAGATAGATAGGTATAGATACTAATAAAGTGCACTTTCTGTGAGTCTTCTGTCTGTCTGTATGCGTGAGAGTGAGAGTTGAAGAGAGAGAGACAGAGAGAGTGAGTGAGTGTAGAACCTAAGATATACCTTCCTATTCTTATATTCATACAATAATTGGATATAATGATAGTGAATTACCTCTACATCCTTATATGAGATGGGTCTAGTAATACTAATATATCCAATGATTACATAAAATATATACAAATATTTCTAGGAGAGTGTTAACCTAAATAGTATACTAACCCTAATAAATTAACTAGAGAGAGAGTGAGAGAGAGAGAGAGTGAGAGTGAGTGAGTCCAGAACCTAAGACAAAGCAAAGGACTTCCCCGCGCGATTTTCAGGTTCAGATCTTTAAGCTTCATAGGAGAGGGCTGCTCGGTCTGAGAGGTTTAATGCCGCGACTCACTATTAGGTAGGGGCCGACTAAAAAATTTGATTTGGAAAGATTAGCTGCCTTTGTTCTGAGAATCGATATTTCAGATATTATATTCATATATTTACTTTATATTTTTGTATTATAATTTTATTATTATTGTTGCTATTATTATTATAATTAATATTTAATTATTATTTTTATTATTATAATTCTTCTTCTTATTATTCTTATACTATTATTATTATTATTATTATTATTATTATTATTATTATTTCTATAAGTGTTATTATTATTATTTTTATTATAGTTATTATCTATATAGTTATCATTATTGTTAATATTATCATTGCTATTATTATTATTTACATTACTATTATTCTCTCTCTCTGATAATTATTATTGTTCTATTTGTGATCACGAAATGCCTGTGATTGTGTTATATAATCATTATTTGAATATATATATATATATATACTTATTAAATATACGTATAACTGTTCCTGTATACAAAAAATCTTTAACATAATTATATATTAACTATATGCGATATTATATAGTTTTCATTCATGCAATCGTCTTTAACATCCTTATGTAACGTATACAGTATATTATTTAAATATTAGAGAGTTACATATTGTTACATAAGTACACAGACTGCACAGACCTTGCGTTCCCTACTAGGCCGTCCATATTTAATTATAAGATGATATTTGCTACAAAGTGGATGGTAAAGGCAGAAAAGATGAAGGCTCTCTCCCCACCCACCACACCCTCATGAAATATAGTTGGGTGAACAAGGCCCCCAGCAGATTGAGAACATTTCTACTAGGAAATTGAAGGAAGTTGAGAAATATTGTATACTATTGACGCTTAACCCAACATTTTATTATTGCTATTATTTCCTTTTTTTTTTACCTAAAATACTCAAAGCCTCTTCGAATTGGATGTCTATCCTCCTTTTGAATGTGTCAATTGCATTGCATTGTACAATTTTATCTGGTATTTTTTGAGAGAGAGAGAGAGAGATGGATAGATTGACAGATAGATAGGTATATATGTATCTACTAATAAAGGTTACTTTCTGTGAGTATTCTGTCTGTCTGTTTTGTTTACTCACGAACTACTCCCTCAGTTTTCAAGATGAAGAGCCCATACTTGGCATGCATACTAAGGGGGTACCAGAATAGGTTTTAAGGTGGGGGGGGGGGGAGGCGGAGCCCCCAATGACCCTCAGTTTTCAAGCTGGAGAGCCCATACTTGGCATGCATACTAAGGGGGTGCCAGAATAGGTTTTAAGTCGGGAGAGTGGGGGACCCCCCCCAAAAAAAAAATCCCTTAGTTTTCAAGATGGACATATTTGGCATTCATAGTAAGGGGGTGCCAGAATAGGTTTTAAGCGGCATTGGTTTTGTCCCCCCCCCCCCTCTAATTTAGACAGCCCATACTTGGACATATCCCCTGATAGCGCTGGGTATACCTCAACTAGTAAATACATAATTATACTGTATTTCTATCTTTTCCCAAATGTCTTGATCCCTGAGGGGATGGCCAGGAATGAAACGTTTTCATCTCTTAGACTTTCCTATATAGACTAAAATGTGCAATATCCTGGTAAATATGAGATATTTCCAAAACCTTCACATAGTAAAGTACCGGTATGAATATTATTTCTAGGTCTATTCAATTTGAAATTTATGAAAGCTATTTTTGAAAAACTGTATATACCATATATATATATATATATATATATATATATATATATATATATATATATATATATATATTGGTGTAGCCAGGTAATAAATTTTCTTTAAGGCAGGCGAGGTTGAAGGAAATACAGGTATCAGCATTAATTATTTTATTATTAAGGCTTTCAATAGAACGAACAGCAATTCTCAGGTGTTCTGGGAGATTGTGCAAAAGGTGAGCAAAATTCATGGTGATCCGACGCGTTTCAATAGACAACTATCATCTCCAGGGAATGGAAGGTAAGTGAATAGTATTTTTTTTATTTATTTTTTTTTATTTTTTTTTTAAAGGTAGGGGGGTGAATGAGGGTGAAGAGAGGCACCACAGAGTGGGTGGGGGGAAGAGAAAGTAGGAAAGATGAAATACAGTGGAAGAAAAAAGTTAGTGGGCCGTCCACCTTGCTGTTGTTGAGGGATGTTTATTTATTTATTTATTATTATTTATTTTTTTATTTATTCATTTGTTTATTTTTTGTCAAATCATTTTAGTTCATGTGTTCCTGGCGATGTTTGGTCAGGAACTTGTTGATGGTGATAGATGATGATGGTGGAATTCGGGGATTCTGGCGGTGTTCAGGGGGGTCCATGATGTGTGTGAGGATCCCCCAGGTGTTCTTCCGTGTCCCAGGTACTTGATGTTGTTGTTCTGCCGTGTCCCAGGTTATGGTGTGTGGTGGTGACAGTCAGCGGTGTTTTGCTTGGCTGGTTGATGTTCTGGTGTTTTCTGGAGGCGGTGTTCTGCTCGACTGGCGATGGACTGCCACTGAGGTGAAGGAAGAGGTACTCTGTTGAAGGTGAGGTCCGCTGATGGTGTTCCGGGGGCTCAGGCAAAAGGAGGACACACGATATTCTGTGTGGGACCCCGGTAGAGATGCCCTAGTCCCCAATATCAGCATCACCCATCAATCTTCAAAACTCCTCCACCCGCCTCAGCCTCTCCATACTCCTATGGAAGAGACCCCACGATCTTCTGGAGGGTCTCAGCTGGTGTTGCAGGAGTGGTGGTAGTGGAGAGTGTCCAGGAGTCAGGAGTCAGAGTGAAGCTAGGTTGCTTCAAGGTTAGAAGTAGAAGGGTCTAGTGGAGAGCGAAGTTTTGAAGGATGAAGAGTTGGAGAGATAAAAGCTGGTGGGCTGACCACCTTGCTATTTTTCATGTTGGTTGTTGAATTCTGAGCAGCATGCCACGTGGTGTTGGAGAGCAAAGGCCGTTGTTGTTGTTGAAGGTGCGCGATGATGGTTAGTCGTAGATGTAGTTTGGTTCATCGAGGTAAGGAGATGGTGTTCTTGTCGGCTTGCTGGTGGTCATTCCCTGGTCAATGTCTTCTTCTCCTTCCTCCATCCCCTCCACGTCGACGTCTTCTCCTATGGTGGACTCGGAGTATTCAGACGACGTGGAGGCTGCCACCGGATGATCAATGGTGGCTGGTGATGGAGTGGAGGTTGGGGCTGGTCCTGCAGATTTTGGTGAGCATCGGGTGGCGCTTGTTGGTGTTCGGCTATAATTGATGATTGGTGGTCGTTGCTGCTGTTGCTGGTCAAGTTCCATTGGTGTTGATGATGAGGAGTGCTCCACTTTGCTTCTGTTTAGACTAAGAGGTCTTGGCAGAAGCAGCTGTTGTTTGGGAGCACTCCTCGCCTCCAGCGGTGTTGGTTCTGGGGCTCGGTGTTGTTGTCTCTTGGAGGGCTTCTTCCTTGCCGACGACCTCTTGGTGATTGCTGAGGTCGTGGAGAGAGCCTCCTCAGGGATGGTGATTGTTGGCACCTTGTTGACTGACAGCAGATAGGGGATCAGCTGGCAGAGTTGTTGTTTGTCTGTACCAGCGATGGCTATGGCTGACTGGATACAGGCGTAGATTTTTGCCCTCAATACCGCTTCCCCTTCTGCATTCGTTGTTGTTGTTGGCGCCTTTGGTGGAGTGTTATGTGGAGAGAATGAGGAGCCCTTGACAGGGGCTCCTTTAGGGCCTGTGATGTTGATGGCTTCTCTTCCCTGACTCCCGGAGTAGATGGAAAACTCCACTGCTTCACCATTCTCCAACGAGGCTCTCTTGCTGCTCTTGTTGTTATGGATGTTGGTGTGGTGGCAGAAGATATCCTCGTTGTTGGAAGTGGTGATAAAACCATAGCCTGCTTTGAAATTAAACCACTTGACCATACCAATGGTTGTGGTAGTGCTGGTGGCCATGGCAGAGGTGGTCAAGAGTGGAGAGGCAGGTGTTTGCAGGCAGGCAGGAAGTGATGCAAGTCAAGCTATAACATAACAGCTTATTTATACATATTAGGAAGATCACAGTAAGGCTTATTGGGTGTTGGCTAGCATATGATTAGGTAGTTGACGACCAATGAGGCGCGCGCTTTTCCTGCCTCCTGGTTGGCTGGGCGGGTTCGTAGATGCTAGAATGATGTTGTCGTAGGGGGTCTGCTGTGCGAGGGGGAGGCTGGGCCCTTGTGAGGGGCGGCGGGCCAGTTGTATCTCGGGTTTCTGGTCCAGTTTGAAGCGTAGGGTTGAGGGGCGGCGCGCGTTGGTTAAATGAAGTAGTGGGGGGGGACGGTAAGGTGGGGAAGGGGAGGGGAGGGGAGGAGAGAGGGGGTAAGGGCAGAGTCGGGGTGGTAAGGGGAGTAATGTTAGGGTGTGTTTGAGAGTAACGTTTAGCTGATGGGAGTATTTGGAGGTCGAGAGTTTGATTATTTATGGAAGGATTAAGAGTTTGAATATATAGGGCTTCAAGTATAGCAAGTCTTCTGGGTTCTGCCTCTTTATCAATTACGGAGGTGTTTTTATCTAGGTCAGAGCGAGTAAGGGCTTGGTGGTGGGGGGCTTTATAGTGGTCTTTGATAGCTCCAGATTGGAGATGGAGGGTGAGACGGCGTGATAAACGATTTTGTGTCATACCAACGTAGGTTTGAGGTCCACAGTTCACATTATTGCAATTGTGTTGGTATATCACATGGTCGTCTATTTTCGGAGTCTTGGGAGAGATAGGTCTGGTACGGAGGATGAGGTTGGAGGTTTTGGAGGATTGGTCGCCAACTAGCCAATCATATGCTAGCCAACACCCAATAAACCATACTGTGACCTTCCTAATATGTATAAATAAACTGTTATGTTAATATATCCTATTCACTTACCTTCCATTCCCTGAAGATGATAGTTGTCTATCGAAACGCGTCGGATCACCATGAATTTTGCTCACCTTTTGCACAATCGCCCAGAACACCTGAGAATTGCTGTTCGTTCTATTGAAAGCCTTAATAATAAAATAATTAATGCTGATACCTGTATTTCCTTCAACCTCGCCTGCCTTAAGAAAAAAAATATATCTATATATATATATATATATATATATATATATATATATTTTATATATATATATATATATATATATATATTAATATATATATATATTATATATATATATATATATATATATATATACATGTATATATACAGTATATATATATATATATATATATATATATATATATATATATATATATATATATATATATATATATATATATCTGTCAACTGTTGAATACAAGTGTTTAATACATGACGCTGTGATAATCAATTATTTGGAGAAGTATAACTCTGTAGTTGAGGACGCATTCAATTATTATATTTGTCTACCACAAGACGATTTTTGCAGTTTAAGACTGGCCTCTGTACACCTAAGGTGTCAAAACCAACTTAATTATGCCTTTGATTCTTATACCTACTTCCTAAGGCCTAAGCTGAACACAATCGCCTAATGAAAGCCAGTATTAACGGAAACGGTTATATCGTGTCAAAATCCTCAAACCATTTAGAATTATTATGACTTTTAACTATTCTCCTTCGATGGTCATTCTGTATTGTTTTGTATATCACTAAAAGATTTTATTGAGGTTAGGAAGGACCTCTCCGGGTTAAAAGGGAGAGACAGAGAGAGAGAGAGAGGCGGGGATCATTAATATCGGTTTTGAAATGCCCTTTGCTCAATTAAGGGGACAGTGGTTGTTTGTTTGGTCTATTAATTCGTGTCTTCCTTTATTTGTTTTAGTTTTTTCCCTAGACCTCCATCAAGCTTAGAGAAGCACCCCCTAGACCCCCCTTCAAGATAGATTTGTAAATTTTTCGGTAGAAAAATGTTCCGGCCAAAGGCCGATTCCTCCTAAAATTACAGGCTCGCTATCACTCGCCAGGAAAAAATCTACACCTAAATGGCACGAAGGGTCCTAATATTGACACAGAAATTGGGTGAAAGGTCATAAAATCCCCAAACTAATGGAACCAACGCCTTAAAATCTCAAAAGTAGTGGGGCTAAACATTAGGGAGAAGGGGGTCCAAAACACGGTCTGTCACCCTTAAATCTGAAACTAACATATACAGTATATAGTTATTAATCCTCTTGAACGAACAGGAAATAAACAAACACTATTAATTGGGCTCTAAATTTATTCGGCCATATTATGAGGTATGAAGCAATTAAAAATATATATATTTTTAACAATATTAATTTTATATTTGACTTGTCTTAACTCAAACTAATTAGGAGAATATTAATGACTGAACACTTTGTTATTGATATATGAATGCATGTATTATATATGAACATTATACAGTATTGGTATGCATTTATGCATGTTATATATATATATATATATATATTTATATAATATGTACCTGTATATACTGTATATATATATACATATATATATATATATATATATATATATATATATATATATATATATATATATATATATATATATATATATATATTACCTGTATATATACAGTATTTATATATATATATATAGATAGATATAGATAGATAGATAGGATAGATAGATAGATAGATAGATATATATATATATATATATATAAATATACCTGTATATATATATATATATATATATATATATATATATATATATATATATATATATATATATATATATGTATATATATATATATATATATATATATATATTATTCAATTATGAATAAATATACTGGTACGATTTATGGTGTGTTTTTCATCATTTTTGGTGGTTTTGATTTTATTTGCCGTTTTCGAGGAATTTTTGTATAGTTTTCTCCCTAAACTAAAATTACAAAAATTTTATAGATTCAGGATGTCTTTAGGCAGATGGACCTTTTTTATTTTGTCGTTGTTTTCCTTCAACTATATATTATCGCTTAAGGGGGGTCACCGTTTTTTTTTTTTATCTCTCTCTCCTTTTCTCTCTTTCCCTGGCTTTATCCATTCGGCCCCATTCAGCCAACTGTTTTAATTAAGACGCTTATCTCCGTCCAGGTGTCGATTTCTTCCTGGCGAGCGATAGCGAGCTAGCATTGTATGGAGAAATCCGGCTTCGCCGGAGACATTTTTCTATCGAAAAATGTAAAAAAATTAGCTTGCTGTCAAAACAAAAATATATATATGTTGGCTCGCTACCGCTCGCCAGGAAAATATTGACACCTGGATGGGGGTAAACGTCTTAAAACAGTAGGCTGAATGGGGCCGAATGGATACAAACCAAAGAGAGAGGGAGAGAAAGAGAGACAAAAAAGCGAGGTGAACTCCCCTATAAAATATCCAGAGCATATAATTATAATCTCCCTCCTGTCAGTAAGTCTCCTAGGATTTATTATAGAAGCTCTTTCTAGCCTCGATAGAGAGACCAAGATTTTCTGACAACGTACCATGAACAGATCAAATGGCTTTATTAAAATACCAGTATATCTTGTGTGTGAGAGAGAGAGAGAGAGAGAGAGAGAGAGAGAGAGAGAGTGAGATAGTAAAATAGATAGATAGATTGAGAGAGAGATAGAGACAGATAGATAGATAGATAGAGAGAGAGAGAGAGAGAGAGAGAGTAAACAAAGAGGTAATAGTTTGCGTGTCAACTCTGTTCCCCACTTCTGTAAACGTCTGTGGGTTTGCTTTTGTGGACCGTTTGTGTGTGTGTGTGTGTGCAGCATGTCTGTGTACGGGTGTGGCTGTGTGTGTGTGTGTACGTGTGTGTTTATGTGCGTGTACATCATGAGAGTGTTTGTGTTTATTGCATGTGTGTGTTTGCTTGTTTGAACTTGTGTATGTACAATCGCACTAATAAGTGATGTCTCGGCACCAAGTATGTTTTGATCAATAATTGGCATCAGCAATATCTAAGATTCATTTCTTCAGATCGAGTGAAATATACAAACATGTTCCTACACTTACCTACCCTATTCAACATCTGACAGACATTAATACAGCACATACCAAGCCAAACGTAATGACAGCTGGGACATGAAATGTCCCGGCCGAAGGCCGAACCCTCTTAAAATTGCAGGCTCGCTATCGCTCGCCAGGAAATAATCGACACCTAAGTGGCACGAAAGGTCTTAAAATTGACAACGAAATGGGGCGAAAGGTGTTAAAATCGCCAAACTAATGGGCCGATCTCAAAACTAGTGGGGCTAAACATTAGGGAGAAGGGGGTCCAGAAAAACGGTATGCCTCTCCTTAATTGCCGTGCCTATTTAGAAAGCACAGTAATCTATTATGTTGTATAGGCTACTATAGTTTGTTCATTCTAGGTTGGGCAGACATCGTAACCTATATAACCTCTCATAACTCAAAGAGAACTAGAGTAATCGAGCTAATATTTCTACCACATACAGTAGGAAGACTTGGCTAAGGAATAGGTGTGGAAATTGACAGCTTATTTGCTCTAGCCCTTTTTGAGTTACAGAGGTTAGAGGTTACGATTTCTGCCCAACCCAGAATGAACGGACTATAGTAAAAAACGTACACAACCCTTAAGGGGGGTGACCTGTTTTTGTTCTGTCCTTTTCTATCTTTCTCTGGCTTGTATCCATTTGGCCCCATTCAGCCTACTGTTTTAAGACGTTTATCCCCATCCAGGTGTAAAATTTTTGCTGGTGAGCGGTAGCGAGCCAGCATATTTTTTATTTTTGTTTGACAGCAGGCTAAATTTGTACATTTTTCGATAGAAAAATGTCTCCGGCGAAGCCGGATTTCTTCATATAATGCTGGCTCGCTATCGCTCGCCAGGAAGAAATCGACACGTAGATGGGGATAAACGTCTTAAAACAGTAGGCTGAATGGGGCCAAATGGATACAAGCCAGAGAAAGATAGAAAAGGACTGAACAAAAACAGGTCATCCCCCTTAATACCGACTAAGGTGCATAAATATGTTATCGTCATGGACATCTCCGAAATAAAGTATCCTCCAAAAACTATCATAAAAAATCATTCATATCCCAAAGTAAAGGTACCCGGTCAACTCAACCAGTAGACCATTTCAACCAGTAGTTCTCAACCAGTACCAAATCAACCAATACGGTTAGGTTAGGTTAGTTTAGGTTAGGTTAGTACTATATTTTGGCACTGGTTTGGTTGGTCTTGGTTGATTTGGCACTGGTTGAGAGCTACTGGTTGAAATGGTATACTGGTTGAGATGACATGGAACCCAAAGTGAAGACTGAAAAAAATGAGGAGGTCGAGTTTAAATTATATATATAAATACATAACAAATGCAGGAACCTTTGGCCGCCGCCCTTCATCTGTCAGTTCTGATTTTCTCAAGGGAAATGGCAAAGGGGAAAATTACTAAAGCCGGTATCACACGAGAGCTTTTTCACTCAACATTTATCCTCAACACTGGTCTGGCGGCTTCGGAGGTCAACATTTAGAATATTTCAGTCACTTAAATTCATCTAGCAACAGTCTAGTTTCCAATACCAGTGCAAAATATTCCAGAAATGTTGCCAGAATAATGTTGACTGTAAATGCGCTCGTGTGATACCGGCTTAAAGGAGGAATATACTTCAACAGGATAAATGTACCTGGGAGGACAAAGCTTAAAGGGAGGCAGTTGTTTTTTCGAGTCTTCCTTCTCCCTCATGTTTAGCCCTATTAGTTATGAGATTTCAAGACATTCGCCCCATTTAGTTTGGCGATTTTCAAAGCGTTTGCCCCATTTATTTGTCAATAATAAGACCTTTCATGCCATTTAGGTGTCTATGTTTTTCCTGGCGAGCGATAGCCAGCCTGTATTTGAAGAGGAATCGGCCTTCGACCGGGACATTTTTCTACCGAATAATGTAAAAATGTATATCGTCTTGTGTATTTTTTTTTTTTTTTTTTTTTAAGTTTGATAGAGGTTTAGAGAACAAACTAAAAAATCCTCCTTAAACCATTGAGCCGAACCAGTAAATTATGCTGCACAATACCGTCTGAGCTCCCTTAACTTCTCCACTCACTCTATGTAGAGATGTCAACAGACCAACATGATACATATACATACCGAGATACTTTAAATAATGGTATTAAAATCCTTAATATCTTCTGTACCAGCGACGTCTTCTAATTATATTCTAGCTATATTTATACAATTTTGTTCAACTTAAGAAGGATCTGTGGTAGTAAAAAGGATAAAGCGAGATAGTTCGAAGCCTGTTAATTGCTGGAGGCCCTATTTAAACTGAATACAATCGTCTAATAGTAGCCAAAATCAAGTCAAAAGATGTCGTCGGTACAGAAGGGGTTAATAATATATAAACGAAATATCATAATAACCCCCAAGACGTTGCATCAGCTAGTGTTAACCCTATATATATAACGAGTGTGGTCTAGTTGGATGCCCCCTCTTATGTCACATTACTCTCACGATATTATAACGTTTTGCCCCATCACTTTGTCTATTATAAGATATTTCACTCCCTTTGGATGTTTATTTGGATGTTTATTTGGATGTTTATTTGGATGTTTATTTGGATGTTTATATGGATGTTTATTTGGATGTTTATTTGGATGTTTATATGCATGTTTATTTGGATGTTTATATGGATGTTTATTTGGATGTTTATTTGGATGTTTATATGGATGTTTATTTGGATGTTTATTTGGATGTTTATATGGATGTTTATTTGGATGTTTATTTGGATGTTTATTTGGATGTTTATTTGGATGTTTATTTGGATGTTTATATGGATGTTTATTTGGATGTTTATTTGGATGTTTATTTGGATGTTTATTTGGATGTTTATTTGGATGTTTATTTGGATGTTTATTTGGATGTTTATTTGGATGTTTATTTGGATGTTTATATGGATGTTTATATGGATGTTTATTTGGATGTTTATTTGGATGTTTATTTGGATGTTTATTTGGATGTTTATTTGGATGTTTATATGGATGTTTATTTGTACTGATTGAGTGATAGCGAGCCTGCAAGTTAGGGGGGGGGGGGGTCAGCTTGCTCCCTAGACCTCTAACAAGATTCAAAACCACAAACACACCCAATATATATTTGATATAAATTTGTACATTTTTCGGTATAAAAAGGTTCGCTGGTTCCTCGTAATTTACATGCTCGTTTTCGTTCACCAGGAAGAAATCGACGCTTAAACATCACGAAAGGTCTTAATATTGACAAAGAAAGGGGGCGAAAGGTCTGGAAAACACCAATCTAATAGGGCGAACGTTCTAACATCTCAAAAACTAGTGGAGCTAAACATGAGGGAGAATAGAGAGTAGTAGTGATGATGGTTAGAGTAGTAGTGATGCTTATAATTAGAGACCGGAAGTTAAGGCACTAAAAAACACTAAAATAGGCAGGCAAAAAGGCATTTATAAATGATAAAAAAGGCTAAAAAAAGGCATTTATTGATGAAAAAGGCATTAAAAAGGCATTTATTTTCTTTGTTAATTTATGGTGAAAATGCTATAATCAAGCTATTATAGGGTAACAATGACCAAAGTAACATTGTCATTGATACACTTTCTACATGTTTTCCTGATTGCACATATTACAAGTATTTCCTGATTGCACATATTACAAGTATTTCCTGATTGCACATATTACAAGTATTTCCTGATTGCACATATTACAAGTATTTCCTTATTGCACATATTACAAGTATTTCCTGATTGCACATATTACAAGTATTTCCTGATTGCACATATTACAAGTATTTCCTGATTGCACATATTACAAGTATTTCCTGATTGCACATATTACAAGTATTTCCTGATTGCACATATTACAAGTATTTCCTGATTGCACATATTACAAGTATTTTCTTCAAATTGTCTGGCGCTAAATTGTTCCGTCTGTCGGAGAGAGGTCAACTTGGGGCAGGTTGCCATCTGGCGGCAGCAACAAGCGCCAATAATTTACGCTGAACAATAACAAAAAGGGTAAATTAGGCATTGTAGTGATGAAATCACCAAAAAAGGCACAAAAAGGCACTGAAAAACACAAAATAGGCATAATAGGCACTAAATCGGTAAAAAAGGCATTATAGTGATATAATCACCAAAAAAGGCACATAAAGGCACTTATGGCATTTATGGCAAAATCCGGTCTCTACTTATAATAGTAGGTGGCCCATCGCAAAGTTGGGTATGCCGTATTGATTTTGGGCAAAACGGCACGTCTACTTGTATTGGTAGATGTTCCTCTTAAGCTGAATAAAATCGTCTAACAGTGACCGAAATAAAATGAAAAGGACGTCGCCAGTACAGAAGGGGTTAATGGAGGTCTAGGAAGCAAACTAAAAACCTCCCTTTAACCGGACAGTGGTTATGGTTTGGGGTCTATTTATTTATATTTTCATTTCTTTTTTAGTTTCCTCGCTAGACCTCCATCAAACTTTACAACAACAACAAAAAACCACAACATCCATTAGATCCCCCTACGAGATTAATTTGTAAATTTTTCGGTAGAAAAATGTCACGGCCGCAGGCCGGTTCCTCCTAAATTACAGGCTCGCTATCGCTCGCCAGGAAAAAAATCGACACATTAAGGGCACGAAAGGTCTTAATATTGACAAAGAAATGGGGCAAAAGGTCTTAAAACCACCAAACTAATGGGCCTAACGTCTTAACATTATAAACAAATGGGGCTAAACATGAGGAAGAAGGGGTTCAGAAAAACGTCCCATCTCCCTTTAACCCAATACATTCTGCGGTTGTTGTTGGGGTTTAGGCCGGTCTCTTGACGATACCGAAGCCCCGGGAGAGATACAAGCAGGCACTGAAGCCAAGCATATGAAATGTTACAAGGTCCAAACAAAAAACATTTACCCACAAGTTTTAGCACTAGCTGATCCGATGTCTTTGGGAGAGAGAGAGAGAGAGAGAGAGAGAGAGAGAGAGAGAGAGAGAGAGAGCAAAACAAGAGAGATGACTTGTGACCAACTTTGCCACCGGACCACCATCTTAAGGCTGACCCCCGGGCAGCCTCACAACTCCCAAGATTTACCAACTCTGACAAACCACCAACCTTGGGGGGTTTGTCTTCCCTAACTCGCTCTATTCACTGGGATAAAGTTGGGTTAAGTCTCTCAGTGTTTGAAAACGCATTTTTACACTTTTTATTTAGTTACCATTAGATGATTCTATGCAATTTAAGAAGGATTTCTATGAATTTAAGCGTTCAACTGAAGTACATAATGTTACATGGGTGGGCCCTTAAATTAACTTATAGTAGTAATGTCTAACGCTTTGGCTGAGAAGTTGAGAACATGAATGGTCAATGTCACACTTTATGATGGACAAGTGATTTAATTAGATTGATGTATATACAGTAAGTATATATATATATATATATATATACTTTCTACTTTTCCAATTTTCTGAAGAGTGTAGAGAGGGGAGAAGGGGTGTTGGAGAAAGAGGAAGCTGTTGGAGTGGCTTTAATTGTTATGTACTGTTATTAGTCTGTATACGTCGAGGGTTTCACAAGCTCTGTACCTTCAACACCATATAAGCCCTGCGAGGTTTCCTATATGACAGAAACAACGTCAAGGGCAGTGTCACCCCTAGAATCGCCACATCCTACACCCGAACGACTTGTCAGCTCGATCGGTTGGTGCCATATCCCTTTGAGTACCAGCGATGTGTGCTATATTTTATTATAGTTATATTTAGACGATATTGTGCAGCTTAGGAAGGATCTGTGGTAGTGAAAAGGCTTGTTTGAGATAGTTTGAAGCCCTTTTATTACTAGAGGTCCTTCCTAAACTGAATACAAT
Organism: Paralithodes platypus; assembly: GCA_032716605.1. Lineage (NCBI taxonomy): Eukaryota > Metazoa > Arthropoda > Malacostraca > Decapoda > Lithodidae > Paralithodes > Paralithodes platypus. Next base: position 33,657,538 of record CM064507.1, read on the forward strand.
TGTTTAATACTTGAGAGAAAATTATGAAAAGGACGTCCCTGGTACTGAATGGGATATATATCCCGGAATCTGTTGACTGACCAATCAATTTTCTACGATGTAATCAATCCCTAAATCAGCTTAATTACTGAACCTTGTGCATGCACCTAGTTTCAGTTGAATTCCTAGTTAAGATGAGACAATTTGAGGAAATCACCCTTTCCCTCTGCTCAATTTGCAGTAAATAGGAACGAAGTGGAATTAGTGGAACATTTGTGACGTTCCATCCGTGGTATCCGGGATAGTGTGCAGTAGTCCAAGCCAGAGTTTAAAAAATAAACGTGTTCTTTCATTTACAGATAGGCCTGGCTGCCACAATGGTGAAGGGTGGTGGTGGTGGTGAGAGCGAGGCCAATATGGAACCTTCTGACGTATCCGAAAAACCAACACAACACACCCACAAGTACCTTAAGTCCAGTCCCGAAGGAAAACATGTCCACGGAGTAGTAAGTACATAAAACTAATACACATTAAACATAATCAACCCCTTATGTATAGGAACACGCTATATCTAATGAATTCTGCCCAACATTAAACGATTTTATTTAGCTTAGGAAGGACTACTAGAGATCGAATGGGGCACAAACTATCTCAATTAACCCTTGAACTCCCATAGACCATTCCTTAGTCCAGCAAGAAAGCATAATGTTAGGCAGAATAATGTGAATGAACGAGTCACAACACTGAAAGTGTTAACATAATATAATATTTACTGTATATATGTATGCTTTTGAACGTATACAGATATTATTACTACACTTTAGTGTCTATTAAGTGTCCGTATTTACAGTCGAATATATTACTTCCAGCATACTGACTCAAGCCTGCACCCTCACCCTCACCACATACGACACGGACAGAAGACAATCAACAGAGGCAGAAGGATGCATAGGTATGGCAATTAATGATGCTATATTATTTAAATTACAGGAAAAATTAACTCGTAGTTATAGGTATGCTACTTACAGAGTATATATTATTGTTATATTTATGTCAGTATCTTATATTACGTTGGTTTCACAGACACTCATTAGAACCAAAGAAAGCCCAGCAAGGCATCACTATGAAGGAGTTGATAGCAGACAACAACCTGGAGAGGCGACCCAAGAGCAACACACCCAATACCCTCAGGACCACAGATAATATTGACTCCCTAGACCCCAGGCTGAGAGGAGGGAATGCCGAGCAAACTAAGCAACAAAAAACAACACTACTCCATGATCACAATAAAACCAAACAAGAAGAGACACCAACCAGCACCCGGAAACCAGATAGATCCGACCAAAGTGAACCAAAACAAACGGAGGAGCCGAGTAGAGAAACAGTGGAACCCGTATTTCTGCCGCCTATCCACAACGCCGAGGAGCTGAGGCAGGCTGGCCAACCTCTGTGTCGTTCACTGGTAAGTTCTCATATTTAACCTTCAGTCTCTCAGTTGAATGGAGACGATTATTGCTTTATTACACCTACTATCACACAAATTGTATTTACACTAGTTAGGACCTGCCATAGATAGAGGAATACATGAGGTGGCCGTAAGCTCTTTTATTCATATAATTATGTTCTCTCTAATCTGAGCAAACACATCGACTGCCTCACAGTCGTTAACATTTCACAATTGATTATGTCACGTGGTATATTATTCCATGCGTTCACAATGCAGTTGAAAACAAATACTTTACTTGATCTGATTTGAGTTGTGGTCGACTGTGAAATACTTTTGCACATCTAGATTATCATGGCCCTTCATGATGTAATATGCTTTAATTAAATCACCCCTCATTATTTGTTTTATAAGGCTGAACAAGTGCCAATGTTTAAGACGTTCATATAGTTTATTTCTCAGCTTTGGTATAATTTTAATAACCCTTCTCTGAACTCTCTCCAATTATCAATTATCCTTTCTATAATATGGGGACCAAAATTCCACCCAGTATTCAAAAAGGGGTCTGACTAATGAATTATATAGCGGTAGATTATTTTGTTTGTAATTCAAATTACTTCCCAATGAGTCCAACAATTGTATTAGCTATTTAATCGATTTTGAGACCTGGAGGGTAGGACTTAGGTCACTAGTTACTGATACCAGCAGATCCTTTACTTTGCGTGCACAAGAGTGACCCAGCACCGAGCCCTTTTCTATGTCACCCCACCTTTTCCAAGCTGACCGCTGTGCCCTGTGCTACCACTACCCGGCCAACAAAAAGCTAGGTAGCAGAGGGCTAGCATAGATCTGTAATATTATCTTTGGTGAAAGATAAATAATTCATGTTAACCGCTCTCTCACACACATACCCGTGGTAATAACGTTCTTGACATTGTACTTGCAACAAAAGAAGAAGCGGCTCGCTTGGTGTAGTGACTAGCGTCTCGGACTTCCACCCAGAAGGCCCGGGTTCGCGCCCACGCTCGGCGCATTAAAGATTTTTCACAAGCACTGAGTCGTTACCATCCCTCATGAGCAAAGGGATGGGATAGTAGTACAGGACCCCAATGGAAATACGCCTAATCGGCCTTATTGAGCTATGCTTAGCTGGCTTAGCATGCGCTAGCTTTTAAGAACTATTATTATTATTATTATTATTATAATAGAGAATTTGAATGTTGGTGATGAATTCAGTAACAGCGACCATCGTACGATAACTTTCACTTTAAAGTTTACTAGTAACGAACCAAATAGTAGCATCGAAAAAGTCCCTAATTTCAAGAAAGCAAACTTCCATAAACTTAGAGCTATGTTTAAAGAAACTGACTGGAGCTTTTTAATTAACAATAACGACATAAATACATCTTGGAAGTTATTCGAAACCACTTACCTAAAAGCAGTGCAAGACTGCACACCATCGAAAATACGGCGTCCAGGCCATAATAATAAGCCCAAATGGTGGAATAAAGATATTTCAAACTGCCTGCTTGCTAAAAAAATTGCTAATGATAGATTAAAATCCTCACAAAATGACGAAGAACGGGTGACATTTGTAGAGCTACGACGCAAAGCCAAAAAGTTAATTAAGCAAAGTAAAAAGACCTTAGAGTTACATATTGCGAATCAAAGTAAAACAAACCCGAAAGAATTCTATAGTTATATCAGAAAGAAAAAAGTAGTTACTTCAACTGTTGGACCGTTAGTCGATGAAAATGGAGAATACACCAAAGACGAAGTACAAATGAGTAATGCCCTCAATACCTTCTTTGCATCAGTTTTTACAACAGAAGACCTCAGTGATATCCCTACACCATCGCCGATTCAGATAAATAATTCAGATGTTCTAAGCAATATCACCGTTACAGAGAGAGAAGTATTGAATTGTTTAGATAAACTCAAGGTAAATAAAACGTCTGGACCTGATACAATCTCGCCTAGAGTTCTAAAGGAAGCTAAGGATGAGCTCTCCAAACCACTGACATTACTATTCAATAAATCCTTGCAGTCTGGAACTATGCCTGATCAGTGGAAGCTAGCCAACGTAACACCGATATTCAAATAAGGCAGCAAATCCCTACCCAGTAACTCGTCCAATTAGCTTAACCTCAGTTGTATGTAAAATGCTAGAAACGGTCATACGAGACAGACTCGTAAATCACTTAGAGGAAAATAATATACTTAAAGATACTCAACACGGCTTTCGTAAAAAACGTTGTTTAACAAACCTCTTAGACCTCTTCCACGATATCCTCAACCTCTACGATGAGAGTAAAGCTGTAGATATTATATACCTTGATTTTCAAAAGGCCTTTGACAAAGTTCCCCACAAACGTTTACTGCTAAAATTAAAAGCGCATGGAATACAAGACGGTGTGTTGAAATGGATAGAAAATTGGCTCAGCGACAGAAAGCAAAGAGTAGTCATAAACGGTAAGGCATCTAAATGGACCAATGTAAGTAGCGGGGTACCCCAGGGATCGGTACTAGGTCCAATTCTCTTTCTAATTTATATCAACAACATAGATGAGGGTCTCACCTGTACAATCTCAAAATTTGCTGACGATACAAAAATTGCAAATAGCGTACTCTCAAAAGAACAAGTTGACGATATGCAACACAATCTAGATAAATTGTCATGTTGGGCCCAAATTTGGCAAATGAGTTTCAATGCTGATAAATGTAAAGTACTACATATCGGATACCTAAACGAGAAAGCAAACTATTCGATGAATGGCACTCAGCTTAAGAATGTAAACAGAGAAACCGATCTGGGAGTAACAATATCGAGTAACCTAAAACCGAGTCAACAATGTTCAGAAGTTGTTAAGAAGGCAAACAAAATAATTGGCTTTATAGGCAGGTCATTTGAGCATAAATCCAAAGAAGTTATCCTAACCCTTTACAATTCCTTAGTTCGCCCTCTTCTGGAATACTGCGTTCAATCCTGGTGCCCTTATTACCAAAAAGATATAAACAAGCTAGAACGAGTTCAACGTAGAGTTACCAAAATGATACCTAGCCTAAAGAACAAACCATACGAAGAGCGTCTTAGAGAATTAAATCTATTTCCTTTAACCCAGCGCAGATTAAGAGGTGACTTAATTCAAGTGTTCAAAATCATCAAAGGCATCGACAATATGCACTGTAGTAAGTACTTCACTATCGACCAATCTAATTACACGTGGGGAAACTGTTGCAAAATTATTGGTAAATCTTTTAACTCACACGAATCTAAGAATTTCTTCTTCAATCGAGTTGTCAACTTGTGGAATGGGCTTCCCCGAAACAAAACGTTGTAGACTGCATCACCGTTGATTCATTTAAACTCCGCATAGACAAATATCTCGCATCAGACCCGCGACTGACTGCGTTTGTGAATTAATGACTTTATTTTATCCCCCCCTCAGTTACTAACCCATCTGTCCCCTACTAACTTCCTAATCCTGCCACGGACATTGGTTCCAGGGCAGTGATTCCCTTTCCAGTGTTCCCTTACCCACTCTAAGCCACTGTTTGGACACTTGATCCTCAGTGTTTTGGAGGACAAGCAACCTAGAAGGGTCACTAGATCTGAGACACCAACGATACCTCTCTCTACACATATCCTAAACTTAGACCTACACCAATGCAACTTTTTCTATCTTTCATACATTTTATAAAGAAACCAACTGTAACTCTCTCTGTAACTGTATTCCTATCTCCCTCAGCAAAAGTACCTGCCGCCGCACCTGTTCCATGCCGACAGTTGTGCTCTGTGCTACCACTACCTGGCCAACAAGGAGCTCTTCAATACCAGGTGGCAGAGGGTACGCACCTTCCAGCGGGGCGGACCAGGGAGTTACTACTTCTTTAGTGTCTACAGCTTGAGAGACCCCACCACCAACCACACCCACCTGGTCGGTAGTCACGCCTTCAATAGTCGATTGTATGACAGACGAATTTCATAACTATTCTAGTTAGATATTATACACACGATTGATCCCGACACCAAACTTCGTACCTGGTCAGTTTATGTTATGGCATATATTCGTGGGAATACTCGAATCAATCCAGAGGTTTAGAAAAACTCTTGTTAATCATTTCATCTATTGCCTGACGCCGCGATCCCCGAATCATTTCATATGTTTACTTTATTACGGGGCGGGCCAGGGAGCTACCACGTCTTTAGCGACTTCACCTTAACCCGGCAGATACGACATGCCTTCCATAAGGTTTTCCTGGATGACAGCGACATACCTTCCAGAAGCGATATTTTCAACCAGTACATAAACTGTGTCAACAGGCTTAGGCGGCTGCAAATTGGATCAGAAATAGATCTACATGGCAACTTTCGATACCAAACATCATATTACACTTTCACCTCACACACACATTCATACATTAACACTCACACACATTTATTATCATGGAGGCAGTGGCAAGGCTCTGGGATTGTCTCTCAACCCCAACTATATCCCATATACTATGCGTATACTATACGTGTATAAAGGCGAGGAAGGTAGGACAAAATCCTCCCTCTTTTCCACCAACACTCACCTCCTGACTCACTTATACCTTAACTTACGTCTTTATGTGCTTTAATCTTTCTCTACACCTAATGTCTGGGTCTGTTCTTCACATATGCCTTAATGTGCCTTGTGGTTTAAAACGTTCGCGGTGGAATGCATAGGTGTGATACCAGCACACTGTTGTACAATATGTTACATTTTAGTGAGGATTGGATTTACGATCGAGTTTTCACAAAATGGTAGGCTGTTCAAATCAAGATCGTGCACTGCTAGGTTAAGGGACCCCTCCACCAACATCACACACCTGGTCAATAGTCACACCTTCAATAGACAAATGTATGCCAGCGGTTCATAATGTATTAGTTAAACATAGACTGTACATAAGATGGACCCTTGCATCAACCATACTCATCTGATCAGTCATTATAGTACAATGTATACAATTTTCAACCTACTTAGATAAGAACATTTCATCCTCTAGCTGCTGCTAGCAGCTAAGCATGGTAGGGTGAAGGTTTACCATCATATGTTTATGCTAATGGATAATTATTAGTAACTTGGAGACTAATTAACTCCTTTAGTGCCTAATATCTTCACCGAATTATGGTGTATCGCGCCGGGCAATGCTGATCGATAGTGGTGGTCCAGGTTTGTTGGTGGTATTTGCAGTCCTGACGGTGATCGTTGCAATCTTGCATGCTGTTGCAGGTTCTGGCATATGAAATGTATACATATATTAGAAAACTATAACAATAAGTAGGTAAAATAAAAACCTAAAATAAAATCTGCAAAAGACCTACTGGCCTGCATAATATTGTTATTATGAATTACATATTATAAATAAATATAAATAAATAATACTAATTTGCTTACAGGCAAATGTAAGTACCCCGGCAATACTATCAAGCTTCAAGGGTGAGGAGGGTCGGGGTAAGTGGCGTAAATGTTGCCAGGCTGCCAACACCTGCTGCCAACATATGCTGAATCAGAACTGGCTCGCAGGTTAGTACTCCCGAACACTTATAATCAGTTTCTTTAAGTGAAAATCTCCCCTTAAACTGACTTCAAACCGAATCCTCCTGCCTTTAAAAAAAGTCTACCTACTAAAAGAGACAGAGATAGGGTGAGGGAACGTGTTCGTGGTTTTGGACCCTAAGAATATGAGCTTTAAATATGCGTGGATGTGGAATGAATGAGAAGCGAGAGGACATTGGCAGGTTGTCTGAAAGAAGAAAGTATAAATTGTTTGCGCTGAGTGAAACACAAATGAAAGGAGAGGGTGAAGTGGATTTAGGAAATGTGAAAGGTATAGAAAGTCTGGAGTAGATAAGTGAGTCAGAGAGAAAGAGGGCATGGCTATTATTGTGAAGGAGGAGCTGAGAGAGTCTATAAAAGAGTGGAGAGAGGTGTCATCAAGGCTAATGTGGGTGCGAATGCGGTTTAAGGGTGAGAGGTGGGTATTATGAGTGCATATGAGCCAGGAAGTGAAAGAACGATAGAGGAGGTGGAGGGTTTTAGAGAAGATACAGGGATTATCTACAAGGGTTTGAGGAAAATTAAAATGTGGTAGTTTTATGGGACCTGAATGTTAGGGTAGGCAATTAATCTGTTGAGGGAGTCATAGGTAGTTTTGGTGTGGATGGTGTAAATGAGAGTGGAGAAAGAATTATTGATATATGTGGAGAGTGTAGAATGAGTGTAGGTAATACGTTCTTCAAAAAAAGACGTATACACAAGTATACATGGCGTAGACTTGTGAGGGGAGAGATTGTAGAGACGGCGTTAATGGATACACATTTGGTGACAAGAGAAATATTGTGTACACTGCTGGATGTGAACGTGCTGAGAGGTGAAGCCGAGGGTTTGTCTGATCATTATCTTGTGGAGGAAAGCTGAGAGTTAGGAGCTACAGGAGAATGCGAGACAAACGTGAAGTAAGAGAGGTAATAAAAGTTAGTGAGTTAGAGAAAAGCACAAAATAGAGGGAGTATCAGGAAAGGCTTAATGAAGAATGGATGGAAGTGAGAGAGATGGAAGAGAGAGAAATAGAGGAAGAATGGCAACCGTTTAAACCCTTGAGGATATGCCACGTTTTAGCAGTATATTTTGACTATCATTAGACGATTTTATACAGCTTAGGAAGGATCTGTGGGAATTTAAAGAGTGAAGACTATCTAAATCAACCCTCTGACTTCCATAATTATACCCTTCCTAATTTGAATAAAATCGTCTAATAATAGCCAGACAACAGAAAATAAGAACGTCATCGAGGGTTAACCCTTTGAGTACCAGCGACGTGTGTTATATTTTATTCTAGCTATATTTACACTATATTTTGAAGCTAAGGAAGGATCTGTGGTAGTTAAAAGGGTTGGTTGAGATAGTTGAAGCCTTTTTATTGCTAGAGGTCCTTCCTAAGCTGAATGAAATCGTCTAATAGTTGCCAGAATATGATGAAAGGACATCCCTGGTACTGTATGGGTTAAGGAAGGAATGAAAGAAAGTGCAGGGGAAGTTTGTGGTAAAAGGAGAGTAGGTGGCAGAGATTATCAGGAAGGGAAGCGAGTGGTGGAATGATATGATGAGAGAAAGGCTCAGTTGAGGAGAAGAGACAGTGGTTTTCCTATGTGTTTTTGTCTAAAGTTTTATAAAATCGTCTAGTGTTAGCCAGAACAAAATTAAGACCTCATCCTAATACCCAGAGGTTTTAAGGGCAGACAGACCGTTTTGCTGGACCTCCTTCTCCCTCATGTTTAGCCCCATTGTTTTTAGATTATAAGACGTACGGTCCATTAGTTTGGCAATTTTAACACCTTTCGCCCCATTTCGTTGTCAATTTTAAGACCTTTCGTGCCATTTAGGTGTCGATTATTTTCTGGCGAGCGATAGCGAGCCTGCAATTTTAAGAGGAACCGGCCTTCGGTCGGGAAATTTTTCTACCGAAAAATTTACAAATTTATCTTGAAGGGGGGTCTAGGGGGTGTTTTTCTAAGCTTGGTAGAGGTCTAGGGAGGAAACTAAAAAAAATATATAAATAAATGAATTAATAGACCAAACAAACAGTCAGTCTCCCCCTTAATCGTGGTAATGTTGTCCCTCTTCCCTCATCCGTCCAGGTTGGTGCCCGGACACCTGGGACGGGTGGCAGTGTTGGCCATCAGCTGCCCCACACACCGAGGTCCTCAGGCCTTGTCCATCATACAGCTACTACCGCAAGGAACCAGTTTGCCACAGTAACTATATAACAAAAGTCTATTCGCTGTTAGTAGGCGAAAAATCATGACCTCTATCTTCTGTAACTCAAAAACGACTAGCGTAATCGAGCTAATATTTCTACCATTTGGGAAGAGTCAGTCAGGGAATAGATGTGGAAATTTACAGCCCATTTGCTCCAGCCCTTTTTGAGTTACAGAGGATATAGGTCATGATTTCTCGCCTACTTACAGCGAATAGACTATACAAGCTCTTTATTAGTAGTACACCAAACTTTGTACTCCCTAGCTCTTCATTAATAGTACACCAAACTTTGTACACCCTAGCTCTTCATTTTATAATAGACCAAACTTTGTACTCCCTATGCAGCATCTTTGGTTTAGTGAAAGATGGAGGATGAATTTATGTGTATGAAAGAGACAAGAGGCAAAACTATCTGTAACAAGTGCCCCCCCCCATCACCAAGGTCCTCAAGCCATGTCCATCATACAAGCTACTACCACAAGGAACCAGCTTGCCACAGTAACTATATGCTCTTCATTAACCCGGTATCACACGAGCACTTTTTCACTCAACATTTATCCTCAACACTGGTCTGGCAACTTATGAGGTCAACTTTTAAATGAGTTCGGTGACTTCGGTCACCTAAATGCATCCATCATCAGTCTAGTTTCCGATATCAGTGCAAAATATTCCAGAAATGTTGCCAGAAAATGTTTGATCATAGAATGTTGACTATAAAAGCTTTCGTGTGATAGTATACCAAAATTAATACTCCATAGGCAGCATCTTTGGTTTAGTGAATGATGGAGGATGAATTTGTATGTGCACGAAGGAGACAAAAGGCAAAACTGCCTGTAACAATTCCCCCCCCTCCCCCCCCCCCCCCAAGGTTGTAAAGAATGATAGAGAGCCGAAATTAGGGTATGTTAGAGGTAATTTAGGTGTGTTGGAAAGAAGTGAGGTGTGCTTGTTAAGTGTAGTGAAATGAATAGGAGGAGGAAGTGTTTGTGAGAGTTAGCTGGATCACTCTCTGCGTAGGTGAGGCACAAATAGAAACAGTGGGGGAAGCCGAGCCTAATATCCTTCCTTTAATATTATATCTTAATTATTAGTAGTGTATTTCGCTGCTTTGTTCTTATCACAGCTCGGCAACCAAAGGACATAACAGTGTTTCCCTGTTATGATGAACAAACTATACTTAACTTGATAGCAAACTGGTACACACTACTGTATACAATATATGACATATCCTTGAAATGGATTAATGCAATTCTAATTTGGTTCTTCTGCAATCATATACTATTTTTTTGTTCAATATATATATATATATATATATATATATATATATATATATATATATTGATAAATGCTGTAATACAAATTGTGAGGCAACTTATTTAAAAGAATAGTACATATAGCTAACACACTCCTCCTCCACAGAACACGCCAGTAAGGTGTGTGAGGATGGAGGACAGTGGTACAGGTTGGCTTCAGGGAGGGAATGGAGTAACTATTCCTCCTGCAGCCTCCACCTCAACATCAGACGCCGCCTCTTCGTCCATATTGTCGCCTACACTATCTCGCTCGTGGCCCTCATACCGGCGTTATGCATCTTCTTCTCTTACAAGTAATAAGTAACACCCCGTTCTTAACATGAATCATCAATTACAAACCCCAACGTACTTGAATAAACTAATGAAAGCATATGGTCCTCCCGGGATTCAAACTCGGGACACCACACCCAGAACATATGCACCTAAACCATTACACCACCAACACAGTTAAATACAACCTACTTATAGACGACTTTATTTTATTTTAACCAGGCGGCTATATTATTGAACTTGTGACCAAATATATTATTGGAACTTATTAACTTGCTAAAATAGATTTGCCTGGATTATAGTGTAAATTATTGTGCAACACATATACTCAGTAAATATGAATTTGTTTCGTACATATATTACATTTATCATATCCGCACTTTCTTTTCTACTTTGTCTAGAAGGGCTGTGTGAGAGGATCCTCCCCACACATGCGAACAATACTCAATACATGGACGCACTGTGCCCCTGTATAGAGCAAGAAGCTGCGCAAGGGTAAAGAACCCCTGGAGGTGGTTGAGCACACCCAGCATCTGGGAAGCTGTTTTTAGCAAGAGTGGTAATTTGATCTTTCCAAGAGAGATCAGGAGATAAAGAGACACCAAGAATATTAAGAGAAGATGAAGGATTGATTTGTACGTTATTGAAGAGTAGGTCATTACAAACCTACATAATTATTGTATTTCTATTTACCATCGATGTCTACGGCTCCAACTTCCTTATAGCCTGAAACTTGCAAGTGGTCAATTGGTGGGTTGGTGATAATATGAAGTAAGGATGTTAAGGGTGATGCCTGTACCTTCCCTCCTTCCTCCTCCAGACAGCTCCGGGTCCAGCGTATAACCCTCCATAAACACCTGTTCCTGAGTCTATTGTTGGAGGCTGCTGGCACCATCACACTCAGACTGCTGCACCTATATCACCATCATATTATAGAACAGGTAACTCATATCACCATCATATTATTAAACAGGTAACTCATTATTGAGATAGTTTGTAGCCCTTTGATTCCTAGAGATCCATCCTGAGCTGAGTAAAATCATATACGGAAGAAATGCATCCCCGAAACCTGAAGAGGGTTGCTGTTGTTGTTGTTGTTGTTCCCTAAGCTGAAGAGGGTAATAAATATCTATCTGAAAATAAGCACCATGTGAGGAAGAGCACTTTATTGACAACGTTTCGCATATAGCTTCATCAGGCCATTGGCCTAATCAATCTATCTGCGAAACGTTGTCAATAGAGTGTTCTTCCTCACATGGTGTTTATTTTCATTCTGTCTACTTTTCAAAGTATATTTGTATCAAATATCTATCTACCTATCTATCCATACAGAGTCCCGGGTGGTGCGTGCTAGTGATCTTGGTGACTAACTATACACACCTGAGCTCTTACATGTGGTACCTGTGTGAGGGATACTACCTGCACAAACTCCTAGCCTCGGCCTTCGCGGAACAGAACAGCCTCATTGTCTTCTACATCATCGGCTGGGGTCCGTATAGCTCGGTGTTACTTCATTATTAAAGGGGTACTACTCGCTTTTTGGTCTATATATTTATTTATTTATTTATTTCTTAGTTTCCTCGCTAGACCTCCATTAAGCTTAGAAAAACACCCCCTAGACCCACTTTCAAGATAAATTTGTAAATTTTTCGGCAGAAAATCGTTCCGGCCGAAGGCCGGTTCCTTCTAAAATTAAAGGTTCGCTATCGCTCGCCAGGAAAAAATCGACACCTAAAGGGCACGAAAGGTTGACACAAAAATGAGGCGAAAGGCCTCAAAATCGCCAAACTATCGTAACGATCTAATATGCTAAACATGAGGGAGAAAGGGGGTCTAGAAGAAGCGAGTAGCACCCTCTTAACACTAAACCTTTCTATACAATGATACCTTTCTTGGGGTTGGTATAGTCTATTCGCTGTAAGTAAGCTAGAAATCGTGAAGTCTATCATCTGTAACTCAAAATGGGCTAGAGCAAATTGGCTGTAAATTTCCATATCTATTCCTTGACTAACTTTTCCCAAATAGTAGAAATATTAGCTCCATTACTCTAGTCGGTTTTGAGTTACAGAGGTTAGAGGTCATGATTTCTCGCCTATTTAAATCGAATAGACTATAGCTGGGTGTTATGATATTATAATACTAAACTCAACCTCTCTGTACGATGACAGCATTCTTGGGGTCATTAGCTGGGTGTTATGTCATTATATCACTAATCTCAACCTCTCTGTACGATGATGGCTTTCTTGGGGTCATTAGCTGGGTGTTACTAACATTAGCCGTGTTATGCATCTTAAATACTATCTGGTCCGACATCATGGGGGTTATTATGATATATTGTTTAGTGATTCAACAATTGAGGATTTGTCTTGCTTTTTTTTTTTTTTTTTTTTTTTTTTTGTCCCACAGGCTAACAAAAAATAAAAAAATAAATCTCCTACATACTTCAAACTAAAAAAAAAATGCCCACCCCAACCCCCTTCCCTCTTGAAGGTGTACCAGTGTTGCCGTTGACCGTGTACCTAACAGCGAGACAACTGACCCACAACCCCAACAACACCAATAACAACAACAACTGCTGGATCATGCCAGAGGGGGACCTGGAGTGGATCATCAACGCCCCGGCTCTGTTGGCTCTCATGGTAAACACAATGGATCCATTTCACATAGCCTTTAAGGGGAGGCAGACCGTTTTTCTGGGCCTCCTTCTCTCTCATGTTTATTCCCATTTTGTTTAGATTATAAGACGCTCGGCCCATTAGTTTGGCGATTTTAACACCTTTCGCCCAATTTCGTTGTCAATTTTAAGACCTTTCGTGCCATTTAGGTGTCGATTTTTTCCTGGCGAGCGATAGTGAGCCTGCAATTTTAAGAGGAACTGGCCTTCGGTCGGGACATTTTTCTACCGAAAAATGTACAAATTTATCTTGAAGGGGGGTCTAGGGGATGTTTTTCTAAGCTTGATGGAGGTCTAGGGAGGAAACTAAAAACATATATAAATAAATGAACTAATTGACCAAACAAACGGTCAGTCTCCCCTTAACTGTGTTGGTGGTGTAATGATTTAGATGCCTATGTTCTGGCTGTAGTGTCCCGAGTTCGAATCCCAGGAGGACCATATGCTTTCATTAATTTATTCAAGTGCATTGGGGTTTGTAATGGAGGATTAATGTTAAGAACGGGGTTTTCCTTAATGTCTATAGGTTCAGGAGCTAATGTCTAGCGAGGCCGGTCCTAGTGATCTTGGCCCCATTCACTGCTCTTTCCTCTCGCTAAAACATTGAGTTGTTCATAATGCAGTTGATTGTAAGTACCGTACATGATTAGATTGATATCCAAAATTCGAAAATTTATATTAATCGTGATCGTGTAAATAGCCTTTAACTGTGTTGGTAGTGTAATGGTTTAGATGCTTATGTTCCGGGTGCGGTGTCCCGAGTTCGAATCCCGGGAGGAACATAATTATGCCTTCATTAATTTATTCAAGGGCATTGGGGTTTGTAATGGAGGATTAATGATAAGAACGGAGCGTTCCTTAATTAAGTTATATATATATATATATATATATATATAAATATATATATATATATATATATATATATATATATATACCGGTATATATATATATATATATATATATATATATATATATACACCGGTATATACTGTTTATGTATATGTATATATACATACTAGTGGGGGTACCCGGCGTTGCCCGGGTTTAAATTCTACTACCATAATCACCATCCATCTATCCATCCATCCATCCATCCATCCATCTATCCATCCATCCATCCATCTATACATCCATCTATCCATCCATCCATCCATCCATCTATCCATCTATCCATCTACCACAATCATCACAATACTACTACTACCATAATCACCGGCCTCGACCTCCCTGTGCCTCATTTAACGGCGACCTCGATTTCGGCCGCTAAATGGCCTCCGATTTTGGATCTGACCTCATCCGTACCCCCATTTTGGGGGGCTGCGAACAACTTTCGTTCCATACACCTTTTCGATCGGAGGCCTCCTTCTGCCCCAAACGGCAATTTTTTTCGCATTTTGTTCGCTCCCGTATACTACATAAGTTCTGCCGAAAATTTGATTAAACAAAAGTGTCTCTGATTTCCACTAAACTAGCCTAAAACCATCTCCAAAGCCTGGGCTTTCCAACGGTGCCCCACACTCTCACCTGGCACCAACACTGTGGGAGGAGTTTAGTAACAAAGGTCGGGTAGGTCGGGTAACTGACAGACAGACAGACAGACAGACATTGACCTTTATTTATTAAGATATATATTTTTGTTTTTATCTTTAATTATGATGAGGCATTTCAAAATTATGTTTTGGCTCATATTAATCGATTGTAAAGACATGTAGGAGCCAGAGAGTAAATTTTGTATTCTATTTCTAGAGGTCCTTCCAAAGCTGAGAACAGTTTTATAATCATGTGCATAATGTGGGACACCCGAAATTGCTTTGAATGACTCTCCCGAAAATATTGCTTGCAAAAATGGCCTAATTAGATTATAGTGATCGCGTGATTTATAGGAAGCGTGCGGTACAGTATAATAAATTATATTGGCGTACCACTCAGACTATTGTTAACCCCTTCTGTTCCCGCTATGTCTTTTTACTCTATTCTGGCTACTATTAGACGATTTAATGAAGTTTATATAGGGCCTCCAGCAATTAACATACTTCGAACTATCTCACTGAACCCTTTTTACTACCATAGATCCTTCTTAAACTGCATACAATCGTCTAAATATAGCTTAAATATAATTTACAAACCTCACCGGTACAGAAGGGGTTAATACATTTATTTGCAGTACCCTTCCGTGAAATATATTGTATGCATTAATGTTGTGCCAATGTTATGCTACTCCAGGAAGAAATTATTGTTTATTCTTCTTTGGAATATAATATCTAGTTCCTATTATTATGTAGGTTAACGCCATGCAATTAAATTAATCATGCGAGTGATAATTTATGATCAAGTGATTTGAAAGGTAAAGGCAGTGTCACACGAGCACTTTTTCCGTCAATTTTTACGGGCAATTGTTGTCTGGTAGCTTAATAATAATAGTTCCATAAGAATTAAACTAGCTAAAATAATCTAACTTCGATCTAGTTTCCGATTCCAATGCAAAACTATCCCTAAATATCACCAGAAAAAACTTGCTCATGGAAAATTGACGCAAAAAGCGCTCGTGTGACAGTGGTTTTACACTAGCCAGTTATAAGACTAAGTTCAATATTGACTTACTTGTTACTACCAGAGATACTAAAGTTATCATTTGCTTATGTCATGAACAGAAAGACTATATAATGATAAGCAAAAAAGCAAATATAATGGTTGACCTTTTTATTATGATTAAATAAGAAAAATAAGCTATATATTATCAACAGAAAGACCAAAACTTGTTTGACTTATTTAACTCCTTTACAGGCTACATATTTTTAACTTTATTTTGGCTAGTATTAGACGATTTTATTCGGCTTTGGATGGACGTCTACCAATTATAAACTGCAGACTATCTCAATTAATCCTTTTAGCTGCCATATACCTTTCCAAAGCTAATTGAAATCGTCTATGACTCTATATGTAGCTGAAATCAAATACAAAATACGGCACCGGTACAGAAGGGTTAATATGAGCGGAAGGTACAAAATAATGCTTGATTTAAAGGGGGGATAGGCCGGTTTTCTGGACCACTTTCTCCCTCATGTTTAGCCCCATTAGTTTTCAGATGTTAAGATGTTTGCCTCATTAGTTAGTCGATTTTAAGACCTTTCAACCCTATTTCGTCGTCAATATTTAGACCTTTCGTGCTATTTAGGTGTCGATTTTTTCTCTGGCTAACGATAGTGAGCCTGTAATGTTGAAAGAAGCGGCCTTCGGCCGGGAAATTTTTCTACCGAAAAATGAACAAATTAATCTAGAAACGGGATCTAATGGATGTTTTTTTTTTTTAAATTTGATGGAGGTCTAGGGAGGAAACTAGAAAAATAATGAATACATGCAAAAATCGCCCAAAAAGTGAACCATTCCCCCTTAAATTGTGGTTCCCAGATCAACGTGGTCTTCCTGGTAAACATCATCAGGATCCTGGTGAGCAAGGTTCGAGCCCGGCGGGGAGCAGAACCAAGCCAATACAGGTTAGCTATACTATATATCTGTTTTATACAACCCTTCTACTTTTCTATTCCCTTGTTTTTATATCTGTTTTCTACGCCCCTTCCACTCTTCTACTTCCTTGTTTATATATCTGTTTTATACACCCCTTTCACTTTTCTACTTCCTTGTTTATATATCTATTTTCTACGCCCCTTCCTCTCTTCTAATTCCTTGTTTATATATCTATTTTCTACGCCCCTTCCACTCTTCTACTTCCTTGGTTATATATCTGTTTTATACACTCCTTTCACTCTTCTACTTCCTTGTTTATATATCTATTTTATACACCCCTTCCACTCTTCTACTTCCTTGTTTATATATCTATGTTATACACCCCTTCCACTCTTCTACTTCCTTGGATATATATCTCTGTTATACACCCCTTCCACTCTTCTACTTCCTTGTTTATATATCTATGTTATACACCCCTTCCACTCTTCTACTTCCTTGGATATATATCTGTTATACACCCCTTCCACTCTTCTACTTCCTTGTTTATATATCTATTTTCTACACCCCCTTCCACTCTTCTACTTCCTTGTTTATATATCTATGTTATACACCCCTTCCACTCTTCTACTTCCTTGGATATATATCTGTTATACACCCCTTCCACTCTTCTACTTCCTTGTTTATATATCTATTTTCTACACCCCCTTCCACTCTTCTACTTCCTTGTTTATATATCTATGTTATACACCCCTTCCACTCTTCTACTTCCTTGGATATATATATCTGTTATACACCCCTTCCACTCTTCTACTTCCTTGTTTATATATCTATTTTCTACACCCCCTTCCACTCTTCTACTTCCTTGTTTATATATCTATGTTATACACCCTTCCACTCTTCTACTTCCTTGGATATATATATCTGTTATACACCCCTTCCACTCTTCTACTTCCTTGTTTATATATCTATTTTCTACACCCCTTCCACTCTTCTACTTCCTTGTTTATATATATATTGTCTACACCCCCTTCCACTCTTCTACTTCCGTGTTTATATATCTATGTTATACGCCCCTTCCACTCTTCTACTTCCTTGTTTATATATCTATGTTATACACCCCTTCCACTCTTCTACTTCCTTGTTTATATATCTATTTTATACACCCCTTCCACTCTTCTACTTCCTTGTTTATATATCTATGTTATACACCCCTTCCACTCTTCTACTTCCTTGGATATATATCTCTGTTATACACCCCTTCCACTCTTCTACTTCCGTGTTTATATATCTGTTTTATACGCCCCTTCCACTCTTCTACTTCCTTGTTTATATATCTATTTTCTACACCCCTTCCACTCTTCTACTTCCTTGTTTATATATCTATTTTCTACACCCCTTCCACTCTTCTACTTCCTTGGTTATATATCTATTTTATACACCCCTTCCACTCTTCTACTTCCTTGGTTATATATCTATTTTCTACGCCCCTTCCACTCTTCTACTTCCTTGGTTATATATCTATTTTCTACACCCCTTCCACTCTTCTACTTCCTTGGTTATATATCTATTTTATACACCCCTTCCACTCTTCTACTTCCTTGGTTATATATCTATTTTCTACGCCCCTTCCACTCTTCTACTTCCTTGGTTATATATCTATTTTCTACGCCCCTTCCACTCTTCTACTTCCTTGGTTATATATTTATTTTATACACCCCTTCCACTCTTCTACTTCCGTGTTTATATATATATTTTATACACCCCTTCCACTCTTCTACTTCCTTGGTTATATATCTATTTTCTACGCCCCTTCCACTCTTCTACTTCCTTGGTTATATATCTATTTTCTACACCCCTTCCACTCTTCTACTTCCTTGGTTATATATCTATTTTATACACCCCTTCCACTCTTCTACTTCCTTGTTTATATATCTATTTTCTATGCCCCTTCCACTCTTCTACTTCCTTGTTTATATATCTATTTTCTACGCCCCTTCCACTCTTCTACTCCCTTCTTCCTTTCTACACTTTCCTTCACTCTACCCTTTTACATCACTCTTTCTCTTTATTAACAAATCGGTGAATGGTAACCAAGAGAACTCGAAAATTACGCAATCGTGCTAAAAGGCTTAAGGGGGGTGACCTGCTTTTTGTTATTTCTGTCCCTTTCTCTCTTTCTCTGGCTTGTATCCATTCGGCCCCATTCAGCCATATTTTAAGACGTGTATCCCCATCTAGGTGTCGATTTCTTCCTGGCGAGCGATAGCGAGCCACCATTATATGAAGAAATCCGGCTTCGCCGGAGACATTTTTCTTTCGAAAAATGTTCAAATTTAGTCTGCTGTCTAACAAAAATTAAAAATATGCTGGCTCGCTACCGCTCACCAGTAAAAAATTGACACCTGGATGGGGATAAACGTCTTAAAACAGTAGGCTGAATGGGGCCAAATGGATACAAGCCAGAGAAACATAGAAAAGGACAGAACAAAAACAGGTCACCCCCCTTAATATCACTGTACACTTGGATGCCATAAGTCATTCGCTCACTCACACATATTCGTGGACTTCACCTATTTCTAATTTTGGAAGTAAATCCCTGGAAACGAATTAATGAATATATTTTTCTATTCATCAACTACAAAACTACATATACTATTTATTGAAATACACACCATTATAATTATGGTGATTTATTTTAGGACAGGTGGCGATTTAAGGGGAGATTTCCACTTGAGGGACTTTTTTCTGGACCCCTTTCTCCCTCATGTTTAGCCCCATTGCTTTTGAAATTTTAAGACGTTCGCCCCATTAGTTGGATTATTTTACGAACTTTCGCCCCATTCCTGTCAACTTTAAGACCTTTCGTGCCATTTAGGTGACGATTTTTTCCTGGCGAGCGATAGCGAGCCTGTAATTTAAGAGGAATCGGCCTTCGGCCGGGACATTTTTCTACCGACAAATTTACAAATTTATCTTGAAAGGGGATCTAGGGGGTGTAATTTTAAGATTGATGGAAGTCTAGGGAACATACTAAAAACCTTCCCTTAATGCAATGACACCTTATGTTATGATTTACAGTACAGTATGTTAGAGTATATTCTTTCGTATAATGTTTGCTACGATCTATCTATCTATCTATCTATATATATACTCAGGCCCGATCCCCATTTTTTTTTTTTTTTTTTTTTTAGGGGTGGGGGGAAGGGGTCCGAGTCAAGACTACTAATCCTATGGTATGATTGTGGTGTTCAGAAAAGCAGTGAGGGCGACGCTGATGGTGGTACCGCTGTTTGGCCTGCAGTACGTGGTTACCATCTACAGACCCCCCGAGGTAGGCTGTTACTGGCACCACGTCTACCAGGTCTGCAACAATATCATAGAGGGCAGCACGGGAGCGGTCGTGGCTGTTATTTTCTGCTACACTAATGGTGAAGTAAGTAACACTTTTGTATTTATTTGGTTTAATAATTATATAAGACCATTTCAAATTTAGTATTCTCTTTTACTGAGTATCGTAGTTCATAGATATTCTTCTGGAACAACAATGGTTAAGTATATTATACAGTCAAAAGTAATATAACCGCCAGTACATTAAAACCAACGTCTTCCTGAAATCAAATCACCATGAAAACGCCAACGTAAATTACACCATGCTATTATCAACTCTGCGAAGGCAGAATGACATGCCGCAGAATAAAACTGCGATCATACATGGAATCTGTAGGCCTATGGGAAGCCATTGGTATAATATGATTAATTTGGTCGCATAAATTAGGGTACAGAAGACTTTGAAACGTCCAAAATGGCCCATTTGGAGGGATTTCGGAGGGTAGCTAAAATCCGAAAACCCACAATAATGGTCCAAATTCAATGTTGATGCTACCATTGGATTCAGAGGGTCGAAATGTGCTTGTGGTATAAATATGGGCGAAATCCATGCATAGGGTTCATTAAACAATATAAAAAGTTTGATCATTGTATCTTGAAAGCTGAGCAAGATTTATGAGTGGTGGATAATCTGAGGAAGGGGCTTTGCAACCCTAAAAATACAGCATGAAAAAGTGAATGTGATTTTCATTACCATCCTCAGCGTCGTATCCTTATCCTTGTTGATTAGCTGGTTATTAGTTATTATAATTCATTAAGAGGGTAGTGCTTGTTTTCTGGTCTATATGTTTATCTATCAATATATTGTTTAGTTTCCTCGCTAGACCTCCATCAAGTTTTTAAAAACACCCCCTAGACCCCCTTTCAAGATCAATTTGTACATTTTACCGGCCGAAGGCCGGTTCCTTCTAAAATTACAGGCTCGCTATTGCTCGCCAGGAAAAAATCGACACCTAAATGACACGAAAGGTATTAATATTGACAAAGAAATGTGGCGAAAGGTCTCAAAATCGCTAAACTAATGGAAAGAAAGTTTTAAAATATTAAAAGTAATATGCTAAACATGAATGAGAAGGGGGTCTAGGAAAAACAACTACCTCCCCCTTAAACATGTTGCGATATTGCAGGTGCAGACGGTAGTACGGCGGTGGTGGAGGCGAATGTGGGAGCAGCATACACTTCACAGTAGCGACACTTTCCGCAGCCGCAGCCTCTCTACTCTCCACACCACCTTTGTCCACCACGGTACCACCCGCCGTAACTCCTCCATCGTCTCCGTCATGCCCAACAATCACCGGTTTCGTCGCAGCAACAGCCTGGCCACCTCCAGTCAGATGTTGCACTCCACCAAGGGCTCCCGGCTCAGTATTAACCAGGCTGCCCCAGAATACTCCAACATCTCCACAAAAGGTTCACGGAATAGTATTAACCAAACAGCCTCAGAGTATTGCAACCTTCTTGCAAAGGGTTCCCGGTACAGTATTAACCAGACAGCCTCGGATTACTGCAACATTCCCTCAAAGTCTAGTTCTAGGAGCAGTATGAACCAAATATCCTCGGAGTACTATAACCTCCCCACCGGTCAGCACACCTCCCCGGAGTGTCACACCACCAGGTTTACAGCGGAGGGTGACTGTCAAGGCATGTGTCGGGTGCCAGGATACATACGGGATTCTCGGCCGACCTCTAAGTCCCCAAGTCTAGAAGACATCAATGAGAGGGAGGAACTCTCCCTAACCCAGCTAAATAGTGAGCCTCTTGTGATGTACCATAGGGAGGGACCTGAACCTAGGGTGGAATTGTCCCTCAATGGGCAGGTTACAGAATTTACTACTGAAGGATACCATTAATGCATAGACACGAGACAAAATATAAAGATAAGAATGGAGGGAATAAAATGCTAGACTCGAGCCAAATATAACCCCAAATGTTCTAAGCTAAGGTATTTACCCTAAAATGTATAACCTCCGACTGTCTATTTGGGCACTCTTAAATTAATAATGTCACTGTACCTCCTGGAGTATACTGATACCCCAAGATAACAAACACTGACAGAGAATTATATAAGGCGTGAGATAAATGTTTACCAAAAAAACATGGTTATATACATACAGTAGACAGGCTTGAATCAGTTCACAACATTACGTTCATATACAAACAAATAGTCAAAGAACTATAAGTCACACACACACACACACACCTGCACACACAATACGTGCACACACAAGCACATGTGCTTTTATATATATAGTACCTATATCATTGTAGCTCTGAGGACGCATATTAGTAGTGTGCAAAGGCATTTGACTATAATTGAATTATTTTTATAAAGGTCAAATGGTTAAGGGGAGTCACCGTTTTTTGTTTTATCTTTCTCTCCTTTTCTCGCTTTCCCTGGCTTGCATCCATTCGTCCCTATTCAGCCAACTGTTTGAAGACGGTTATCCCCATCCAGGTGTCGATTTCTTCCTGACGAGCGATAGCGAACCAGCATTGTATGGAGAAATCCGGCTTCGCCGGAGAAATTTTTCTATCAATTTGTTTTACAAATTTAGCTTGCTGTCAAAACAAAAATATATATATGCTGGCTCGCTACCGCTCGCCAGCAAAATATTGACGCCTGGATGGGGGTAAACGTCTTAAAACAGTAGGCTGAATGGGGCCGAATGGATACAAGCCAAAGAGAGAGGGAGAGAAAGAGAACAGAAAAGCGAGGTGGGCCCCCTTAAGGTCATGATGCCATATGTTTAATATTGTATTATCTTCTAATGTCCATCTCTTCAGTCAGTTAATTTTGGGCTATGGGCCGATATATTTATTTATTTATTATGACGAGTCTAGAAATCCCGACTCACCTACCTTCCATAATTCAGAAGAGACTTGAGCCAACAAGTTGATATGTTTTACCATTTAGGAAGCGGCAGCCAGTTAACCCCTTCTGTACCGGTGACGTCTTTTGTATTTGATTTCAGCTACATTTAGATGATTTCGTGTAGGTTTGGAAGGATATGTGGTAGCTAAAAGAGTTAATTGAGTAGTCTGTAGTTCTTAATTGGTCGACGTCCTTCCAAAGTTGAATAAAATCGTCTAATAGTAGCCAAAATAAAGTGAAACAGATGTAGTTGGTAAAGCAGGGGTTAATATGTGACCAAAATGTGATATTACTTGAGAAAATATGCATCGTTGCCAACTTGAAGCCAAGCTATTACTGACCCGCTGGAAATCTGTTTCCCATTCAGATTGAAACGTACCGTACATTTGGCAGTCGCCCGAAGTCCACCAGTCAGACATTAATTTGATATTTGTTAAAATTACCACTAAATATTATATATATATATATATTATTATATACCCTGCATATATATATTTGTTTTCTTTCTGACGACAAACATCATATTAGGTACCTATATGTTGTTTTATACCTAAACATTCAGAGTAATTAATGGCATTTTTGCACATATCTGAATCTTGTATGCTTTAGAAAGTGCTTATGCTGTGAGAGTGGCTTTTATTATACTTTAGTCTGTATCCCAAGTTATGTGTATGGGGTAGTTTTGCTTGTGGTCTCCCAGCGCATAACGCACATAAATTTGTGTTGGCGACTTATTGATTTTGTATTTTGTTTTTGTGTGTTCATTGTCTTCTGTTGTGTTGTCCCTATTTTGTCTCTCTCTTGAGTCGCCCCCCCCAAAAAAAAAACAAAAAAAAGGAAAAGAGAGGGAAAAATAGGAAAAGTGGGGATTGGGCCTGAGTATATAGATAGAATAGACTTGTTGATGTAAAGAACCTTGAGTTACAAGAAGCTAGCGGTTACAGT
The DNA here is from genome assembly GCA_032716605.1 of Paralithodes platypus. Lineage (NCBI taxonomy): Eukaryota > Metazoa > Arthropoda > Malacostraca > Decapoda > Lithodidae > Paralithodes > Paralithodes platypus. Next base: position 33,681,674 of record CM064507.1, read on the forward strand.
GCCTAAGATTGTCATAATCAATAGATGATGGTAAAGAACAATATTCTAGTGTCTGAAGTGTCCACAATGCCTTTACTTTGAGAACAATAAAGTTGCATGTAGCAAATATGACGTCATGTATCACGTGACTTCAATCTTTTAATGAGTTTATTACAAATCCTTCTCTTCAAGATTCACACTAGGCATGTTAACCCTTTCAGATCCAATACGCATTTCTATTCTGTTTTCTAGTAATTATTAGACGAATTTATTCAGATTAGGAAGGGTATATGGAAGTCAGAGGGTTGATTGAGATAGTATTTACCCTCTTAATACCCACAGATCTTTCCTAAGCTGCATAAAAATCGTCTAATGATAGCCAAAAATATACTGCTAAAATGCATCAGAGCTTCAAGGGGTTAATTCAGTCTCAGACAACCTACCAGTTTTAATGCTCCAAGAACATATTATATCCCTTCCATAGTTATGAAGAAGAACCAACTCATCAGAATTTGATCCTCTACTGGCTAAACTCTTCTGTATAAGCTTTTCATCATTATCTCTACAACATTATAATGGTAGGTCTTCTTTCGAATTTAACTCTGTAAATGCTGGACTTCCACATGGATCTGTTTTAGCTCCAATTCTATTCCTTATTCATATCAATGGTATTCTGTCATATATATATTTTTTATGTGAATAAAGGAGACAAAAGGCAAGTTTCCTGTAACGAGTGTCTCCCGCAAAGCGAAAAGAGTGACAAGGAGCCAAATTCAAGGGACGTTAGGGTCAAAATGCATGGACACTCGTAGCTTAAAGCATTCTAAGTCATAGGATGAAGACAAGATTGATTGAGGGAGAGAGTTCCAGAGTTAACTTGTTGAGTAGAAGAAAGACAGAAAACTTGCCAACTCTTGGGTTAGAGAGCTGGACAGATTAGGAGTGAGACTGTGTTGAAAGGCGGGTGCCTTGCACTCGCCGCACTGAGAGAGCTCTGATTTTCACATTTCAATTATACCCCGAACAACAGTTCCTTGGTTGCTCACTTCCTCCGAGTACATTTCCACCAACTTTCAAGCCACAAATCCAGTTGGTATATATACAGTGTATATATATATATATACTGTATATATATATATATACTGTATATATATATATATATACATATATATAGATGAAGAGTAGGACAAGAGCCACAACAGTATACATGTTGAGTTATTTATTTGCAAATTTTCGGACGTATCACACATCCATCATCAGGCTATATTTCAACATACGATCCTAAAAAGAAAGTAACCTAGTGTAAACATATGTTAAGTACAAAGCTTGTGAGGATCTTTTAACTTTTTCCAAAAGTAACAATACAAAATATACAAAAGATCCAGAATATTCGAGCATATGGGGAAGAGTATCAGAACTGGTAACTATATAAATAAGCAACATTTTTTTGCTATTAAAAACCCTTCTCGTGACTTAGACCATAGATTCAGTGAACAAATTTTTTAAATTATATCTAAATTTAGGAACAAGAATGATACCTTTATTGCTGAAAAATACTATATAAGTAAATTCAAACCAGAATTAAATACATAGCTTCATTTATAGGAAGCTTCAGTTTTTTGTTTTCCACTGTATTGTTTCTGTGTGTTTTTGTTGAACTAAGTTTCTTGAGGTCTAGGTGTGTTTTTTCTTTTTGTTTAGTCTGTTCATTTCGGTAACTTTTGAAAATTCATAGTTGGCAGCTCATATTTTGTGTGTATATAAACTAGGAGTTAACTGTGTATTTTTACGTCAGTCACCACCTACACAGCTGTTTCTCAACATCATAGTAAGCTACATGTGTGTATGTACTTCATATACCTTTTCAAATTTATATTGATAGGTTAGATTAATCTTTTTTGTTCACATGCATTTTTGAATGTCCTTATTCGGTTGGTTAAGTGTAAAATATAAACTTATAAGGCTTGCCTTTGAATTTTATATATATCTAATAGATATTTTTCTTTTTTGGTGTGTTAGTCAACATAATAATGTAAACATAATTTTACTTTTAATGATAAAAGATTTGTCTAATAATTTCCGCAAAAATCATTAGTGTGTTTTTTGCATAATATTTTCGCAGCCACTGTCAAGTGTGCACTAATATTCTTTATTATACAGTTGGATATAAGTAAAGAGCTCCTCCCAAGCTGTATAATAATAACATATTTAGGTTTACATTCGTTAGAGAGACGCAGAGTTAGAGGGGATATGATAGAGGTGTTCAAGTGGGTTAGTGGGATTACCAAAGGGGACATGACAAATGTACTAAAGCTCAGTGATAGCGAAAGAACTCGTACCAATGGTTTCAAATTAGATAAATTTCGTTTCAGAAAAAATATAGGCAAATATTGGTTTGGTAACAGAGTTGTAGATGGGTGGAATGGACTACCAAGTGCTATAGTGGGGTCTAAAACGGTAGGGAGCTTTAAGATAAAATTGGATAAGCATATGGACGAGAAGGGTTGGGTGTGAAGGGGGATCAGCCGGGTTGGGCCAATCAGCACTCTGCATACCCCCATAATCCTGCGTTAATCTCTAACCGTTTTGGTAAGATGATCCTCAGGGTATTAGAGTGTTGAGCCTATAATTGGGCTTTGTAATTGAACTGGGGTTGTGTGGGACAGGGATCTGCCTTGCTTAGGTCAATCGGCTTTCTGCAGACTCCCATTTTCTTATGTTCTTATGTTCTTATATTAATTGGTTAAAAGGATGAAGTTCTTCTTTTGTATATTTTGTATTGTTACTTTTGGAAAAAGTTAAAAGATCCTCACAAGCTTTGTACTTAACATATGTTTACACTAGGTTACTTTCTTTTTAGGATCGTATGTTGAAATATAGCCTGATGATGGATGTGTGATACGTCCGAAAATTTGCAAATAAATAACTCAACATGTATACTGTTGTGGCTCTTGTCCTACTCTTCAACTACAAAATTAGATATCCTGGAAATGTACCTACCACTATATATATATATATATATATATATATATATATATATATATATATATATATATATATATATATATATATATATATGTTTATATATATATATACTGTATATATATATATATATATATATATATATATACAGTATACATCAAGTAGCCTATATTTCATAAATACACGCGAGCTACAAAACATGTATATACTTCCTGCCGGACTCGAACCTCCGACAGTCAGGACGAATATCCAAGCTGTAATCCACTACACCACGGCGTGATAAAGGAAACTTAACCTTTTCCTATTTATATTAAGAAGAAGTGAAATCCTACATGATGAATAATTACAGACTCCCTATCGCTCACCCAGAACATAATCGACAGCTGAATGGGGTGGAGCGTCTTGTTATCGCAAAAAACTAATGGAGTTACTAAAGGGGAGTTTCCCAAAAAAGACCCCTCCCGGACCAAATAAGGTTAAGAGCAGTGTACTATTTTATTTATTTATTTATTTATATTTTGTTGTCCTTGTTTTATATTACCCGACAAGATTATGGATTACATGAAAATACAACTTGGTCACAATTATGAATAAAATCATTGGATAACATTTGTATATGAGCACAGCGCTTTATTGGTTTACTGAAACTATGATAACAAAAAGGAAAAGTGGGGAATGGGCCTGAGTACATACATACATACATACATATATACATACATACATACATGATACAATCAGCTGTGAATTATGGTCGTGTTGCACCAGTTATAGAAGTAGACAAATCCTGGTCAGCTGATAACAAAATCAATAAATAATGGCATACATTTTCAAAGATGGCTAACCCCTTCATTACCAGTACCGTCCTTTTATCTGTATTCTGGCTACTTTTAGGCGATTTTGTTTTAGTTTAAAAAGATCCTCTAGCAATTAAGAGGCTTAGAACTATCTCGCTTAACCCTTTTTACTAACACAGATCCTTCTTAAACTGCACAAAATCGTCTAAATATAGGTAGAATGAAATACAAAAGTCGTCGCCGGTACAGAAGGGGTTAACTCGTCTGATTACTCAACTGACCATTAAAAGAAACTACACTCGCAATGCATTCATAATAAATTACTTTCATGCATAAGATCACGACGAGGAACGGTACAGTCGGATACCATAATAGTCTCTAGCCCACTCATAAATATATGTGACCTACACCTATTTCTAATTATGGAAGTATATCTATGGAAACGAATTTATGAATACTATTTTCTATACATCAACTACAAAACTATATATACTATTTATTGACAAGCAAGTTCTAACCAAAAATAAATCCTGATAGTTGTAATTGCATAAAGAAAAACATAGGGGGTCCAGGATTTATTATGAGTGGGCTAGATAGAGACTATGGCATCCGAGTGTACTTATGTGAGCACCTGTACATACCGTTGGGTTCATGCAAGACACTGGCAACAATAATATTAATACCATGACCGTAAACTAAAGTCAAACAATCACTTAAGGGGGGTCACCGGATTTTTGTTTTGTTTTTATCTTTCTCTCCTTTTCTCTCTTTCCCTGGCTTGTAGGCTATCCATTCGGACCCATTCAGCCAACTGTTTTAAGACGTTTATCCCCATCCATGTGTCGAGTTCTTCCTGGCGAGCGATAGCGAGCCTGCATTGTATTGAGAAATCCGGCTTCGCCGGAGATATTTTTCTATCGAAAAATGTACAAATTTAGCTTGCTGTAAAAAACAGAAATATATATATGCTGGCTCGCTACCGCTCGCCAAGAAAATATTGACACCTGGATGGGGGTACACGTCTTAAAACAGTTGGCTGAATGGGGCCGAATGGATACAAGCCAAAGAGAGAGGGAGAGAAAGAGACAAAAAAGCGAGGTGGACTCCCTTAAAACTTATGATTGTATATGGTTTCTTACGATTGAGCCACAGATACCCCCAATATGGTCGGTTATACTTCAGTTGACGGTATACTCAATCCCTTAGCAACTATTGTCTTGATACTTAACCCATTCAGTACCAGGGACGTCCTTTTCATCATATTCTGGCGACTATTAGACGATATTATTCAGCTTTGGATGGACCTCTAGCAATGATAAGGCTTCAAACTATCTCAACCAACCCTTTTAACTACCACAGCAGATCCTTCTGAAGCCGCATAATATTGTTTAAACATAGCTTGAATAAAATATAACACGTCGCTGGTACACAAAGGGTTAATGGAACAATATAAAACTGCCACGTCTCTGTATCATACTAATGCCATGTTTTCATAATTTATACCATACAGTATATTTCTTTATAAACTCTTCGTTATATAGCCGAGTAATCAAGGTGGAGTCATATCAATTTACCATCAACTGAAAAAAAAAAAAAAAACAGAGTATGATGTTCTTCTTGACCGTACTCAGTTTTATTATAATATCGGTGGTAGTGCTCTGCGTTCATTTGCCGACTGGCGAGTTTCGTTCTATAAGGAAGTTGGAGCTGTAGACAACGATATTTAACAAAATTACCAGCGAAAATACGGTCGTAGTACATTTATAAATACATAAAACCCAATTCAACTTACCATTTATCCATCAGAAACTTACATTATTATTGCATTTCTGTTTAATATCGGTGTTCACGGCTCCAACTTCCTTATAGCCTGAAACTCGCAAGTGGTCAAATGTGCGTGACAGGCAGGGTTAGCAAAGCAAGTCAGCTAGATAGTCAATAAATGCCGAAAATATATAATTTTTATTAATTATTAATTTATTAATTATTATAATTTTACTTAAGCGTTGTTTCCACATAGCGATTTCGATTAGTTGTGTTGTCTTTTTACTGTGTTCGTATAAGTTTTGGTTTGTTTATTTTGCAAGTTTTACATTATAATAGCTAGACAAACGGCACAATCTCTACATTATCTCTCTAAAATGGCTCAAATCTCCAGAATATCGCTAGAATTCATGTCGATAGATGTAAAATTTGCCTCTAGATCGAAGGAAATACCTCTAGATCTAGCGGGAAAGTACCGTAACTAAATTGGCAACACTGGTGGTAGGGATCTTATTTATACTGGAATGATCTGTTATTATGGAGGATGTTGATTGTTCTTGCCATTTTCGAACATTGTATTTTTAGCTTGTCCCCTAGTCTAAGATAAACGCCTTCCCAGATCCCCTACAAACTAAAACACGCCGCTCAGACCCCTTCAAGCTGTCGTTCGCCCAGAAATAAATTAGCCCTGAATGGGGAGAAGCGTCATATAATCGGCATAATAATGTGAAACGTCTTAAAATCTCCAACTTAATGACAGTGTTCCTTTATTCCGCTTTATTTGTCCCACTACTATCGGTGGCAGTGTACGTCCTGCTTTCAACTGACCCCGAGAGTACAATTGCGTGATAAAGATCATTGTTTACACTAGAATGGATTGTTCAGATCTGGCACAGAGATGGTGTGAGGCATGGTTTAGTATTATCACGCGATAATGTACGTGTGTGGTGGTGATGGCTGCGATAGTAGAGGGACTTCTGCCTTTGTAGTATAACAGTGTTAGTGGCATTGTGTATAGTGTCAGATCAGGTGAAGGTATTGAGGGATAAGTCTTTACAACAGCACCTCGTATCTAATTTTTGAAGAGTATTGAGAGGGGGTATTGGAAAGAGAGGAAGCTGTTGGAGTAGCTTATTTGTGTGTGTTATTATTCTGTATACGTCGTCGAGGTGACCCCCGACTGGGTGCGAGCATGTGAAACACGCTAGGACATACTACCACACCCACTAAATAAGTTCCCCTAGGCTGTCATCGAACCCAGGTCAAGCAGATTCACACGTGAGCGTGCTATCCATTTGGCCGCCGCGGCTCTTCGTGTTAGTTCTTGGTATAACCGTGGTTGTGGAGGTAGTAGTGTGATATAGTACTGGCGTATCAGTGAATTGTACAGCATCAGCAGGAAACGATAAACAGCGGTGTTGATAGGGTTATTGTATCCATGGTAAAAAGACTAGTATTAATCTTTATACCATGATTGCATCATATATTTGGCAGTCATGTATTGAGTTAATTCAATGGATTATAATAATTGTATAACCATTTGATAATTTTTTAATAATCTGATATGTCTGACTAATTATATCAATTGGGCTATTTCGACAACTTGAAATGATATGACGGCTTGAACTCATTAGACAGCTCAAATATTTTTGACTGCTCAGTCTAGTTTCACTAATTCTTAATCTACACACTTCAATCTCTCTTCTTGATTCAACTGTTCAGCGAAATGTTAAAGTGTTCTCCAATTTAAATGATTAAGCTTATTATATATTTGGACTAAGTCAACTGTTTGGAGTAATTTGACCATGAATACTAATTAAGTCACTCAGACCTATTTGACCACCTGGACTAATTTCACCACACAGTAATTTGACTGTTCGGATTAAATTGGCAGGTTGGACAAATTTAACGGTCCAGACTTAATCTCGCCGGTCGCAATCACTCGATTACTCAGAAAATGTTGACCGTTCCTCTTGCTTTTATTTTTTGTTTTTCAAATGAAGGAATGAAGAAAGGAGAAACACATTCATTGAAAAATATCCACGAACCCAAAGGTGTCATTCACTCATTAGAAATGTTCATTATTTAAATCAATCATAGTTACATTTACACTCTTTGGCATCGGTTCAACTAAAGTTTTTAGTCCAACTTATCCAGAGAATGTTCTCACTCTCCCATAACAGCCAAAACAGGTCAGGCCAGGTCCCTGAGCCACTTCAAAATAAACAAATAAATAAATAAATCTCTGTCACAGCACCTATGCACACCCAATCAACGCACAAGTGCACCTCAATATTTCCAGCTGAAAGTCCTGAGCAACAACGCCGTGATATACTGCAGTCTGCAACAGTGCCGAAGAGTGAAGAATGACTATTTAGAGTGAAGAATACATATTTTTGCCTACGTCAAAAACGAAGGCCTATGAAGGGCCGACTTTGATGTTGTTGTTCCTGTTATGACTGTTGTTCTTGGCGATCAGAGGTCAACTGTGGACAAGACAAAATTGTAGCCAATAACTTTTGAGACATTGGACTGTAATTTGGCTTGCAAATAAGTATGACTGATTAAGTGTTCTGTGCCACTTTGTTGGCAATTCTGCATTGATATACAGTGGTGTTTTATAGCAAAAACTATCATAAATTAGTATATACCCATTATACAACGATTTTAAGGCATGCCCCCACTAGTGCCGTGGGATACACGATGGGTTGAAGGGGGCAGAGACTTATTGAAATAAGTAGGGGGCGTAATTAGGATTTTACCCCACAATTTTTGAGAAATAAGTGCAGAATAATAGCGGCGCCGCCATTTATAGGGTACCTTACCGGTAAGTTAAGGTTATACAGTGCTTATTATAGTGTCCATAAAAACACATTTCCGCTGGTTGGGACATACAGTATATAACAACAAATTATGGGACATAAACATACACACAAATAACAAAATGATCGAGGTGCCGGACTTTGGTCCCAATGATAACATTGTCCAATATTAGTCCATATTGTTTACCTTGTTACAGGTGGGTGTTTAGCTAACCAGGGAAAGGGTAACTAACTTCTAACTACTTTATAGTCTATTTTTTTCCAGCTGAGGGTAAATTGCCATGTTACTAGCTTGTTTACTCAGCTATTACGTAGATTTTGTAGCGAAATAAGTTGTCAATTATGAAAACTTGGCAATAATATGATGCACAGACATAGCAGTATCATATTTTTCAAGTAAAAATCAAGAAATCAAAGAATAAAGGATTCAATTTACCATCAGCTGAAATAAAACCAAGTATTGAGTGATTACTTCAAAGTGGTCAGTTATACTTTATCAATTTCAGGCCCATTGTTTAGTTTCTACAAATATTTCAGGCCCATTGTTTAGTTTCTACAAATATTTCAGGCCCATTGTTTAGTTTCTACAAATATTTCAGGCCCATTGTTTAGTTTCTACAAATATTTCAGGCCCATTGTTTAGTTTCTACAAATATTTCAGGCCCATTGTTTAGTTTCTACAAATATTTCAGGCCCATTGTTTAGTTTCTACAAATATTTAGCCAGACGGAGGACAGTTAGGGCTACCGTGGTGTATATTTTGTACAGCCCACACCGCTCACACAAAAATACTTCAGCTATAGTCTACAGTATTCGCTGTAAGTAGGCGAGAAATCATGACCTCTAACCTCTGTAACTCAAAAACGACTAGAGTAATTGAGCTAAAATTTCTACCATTTGGGAAGAGTCAGTCCAGGAATAGATGTAGAAATTTAAAGCCAATTTGCTCTAGCCTTTTTTGAGTTACAGAGGATAGAGGCCATGATTTCTCGCCTACTTACATCGAATGGACTATAGCTCCCCCCCCCCCCCTAGTCTGGATCTCGCAGGTTCTATCTATCTACCCATTATAGGCTATATATTGTACTCTGTAACACTCTCTTATTACTTTGCCATTCACCTTATTGAACTTTTGTATTCTATGCCAATTGTCCATGCTATTTCTTAAGGGGACCGACCCGCTTTTTGTTTTTGTTTTTTGTTTTTCTGGGTAGTACTCATTCGACCCCATTCAGCCTACTGTTTTAGGACGTTTATCCTTATCCAGGTGTCGATTTAAACCTGGCTAGCGATAGCGAGCCAGCATATTTTGGATTATGCTTTAGATAGCTGATTAATGTGTACATTTTTCGGTGGAAAAATTTCTCCGGCGAAGCCTGATTTTTCCATACAATGATTGCTCGCTGCCGCTCGCCAGGAAAAAAATCGATACCTGAATGGGGAGAAACGTCTTAAAACAGTAGGCTGAATGGGGCCGAATGGAAAAAAAACTAGAACCTAGAGAGAAAAAGAAGGTCGGTCCCCTTAAGTAAATAAACTGATATAAACTAATATATTCGTGAATCTGTTCTACATTTAAGGCCCCTTCAATTGAAGATCCTAAGCCATAGCGGAACAGTTAAAGGGGGGTGACCTGCCATTTTTTCTCTCTCTCTGGGTTGTATCCATTCGGCCCCATTCAGCCTACTGTTTTAAGACGTTTATCCCCATCCAGGTGTCGATTCATACCTGGCGAGCGGTAGCGAGCCACCATATTTTGGATAATGATTTGTACAGCTGGCTAAATTTGTAAATTTTTCGATAGAAAAATGTCTCCAGCGAAGCCAGATTTCTCCATAAAATGCTGGCTCACTATCGCTCGCCAGGAAATCGGCACCTGGAGGGGGATAATTGTCTTAAAACAGTAGGGTGAATGGGGTCGAATGGATACAACCAAGAAATAGAGAAAAGCAGGTCACCCTCCTTAATGCGTATTAGATTTGAGCATTATATTTATGGCAGTAGGTGGTCTCATCGGAAGGTGACTAGGGGAACAACCCTCAGATGACTTGGTATTATATCATTAGTAAGCTAACAAGTCACAGCAAATAATTACTAGACCACCACGATTTTGTTCATGTTATTTTTATTAGGTAGTTTTCATCAATATACAGTAGTTTTAATTACTTACAATCCTCGGAAAAGAAAATACGTTTTCCCCATTATCCAACGACATTAAAACACTAGGATGTACCCGTATTGTTTTTTGTGGGGGTTTTTCCAGAGTAAAAAAAAAAAAAAAAAAAAAAAAAAAAAACTTTGGGATAAAGGATGGGTAGAGTGCGATTTTGACCACCTCACCCCCATGACATTGACATCAGCATCTATTTTGCCAGTAGAGGCCCTAATTAGAGTTTTTCCGTCGTCGATAGGGAGCCTTATATGGATTTTTTTTCACAGTGCTTTATATAGTGCCCATACAATGCATTTCCGATGGTCGAAACACATTTTAATATCATCTTTGCAACATCCATTTTCTATAACAGCCTTCAGGTACCACTTAAGATTAGTTGTGCTGGCTTATTTACCATTTTTGTTTTTCTTTCTTTCCTTCTTCGGGAAATATAGTGTTGTGTATCATTTTGCGAATGGAGGATGTGCATTTTCCTACCCATAACTCCAAGATCTTGAAGATGCTTCCCTCCAATAGTGAGGAGGGCTAATAAGATGAGGGAATATATATATATATATAATATATAGTAGTAAAAGAAGCTGTTTTAATTAACGATGGAAATAGAAGCCAAAAATATAAAAAGTTCCTGCACCTACTAATATAAAACTGCAGTTCAACCTAATTCATTCAAAATAATTCCACAAGTCAGACTAATTTGATTTTTGCAATTTTTAGATCCTGATTATGACTATTGATAAGTCGAAACGTTGATAATAATGATATTCGTGATTACCTTGGTCCTCCTCGTTCTCCTAATTTGAACATTTGAAATAATTCCCCAATTGCATGTTATTCTAATCGCTCGGACTACTGTTTCTATTTGGACTATTTGGACTACTCGGGCCAATTTGACCACTACAAGCTCTACACTTAGGCTCTCGTGATACACAGGAAAGTGGGATGCTTTACTAGATCTCCATCACTATAGTCTTTTTATTTTCAGCTGACGGTATACTACAATGTCCTCGCCTTAATTACTCGACTATTACAAAAAATTGATAGCGATATATTCATTTTTTTATTAATTTAACTCCAACATCAAACACCTCCCAAAGAAATTAATGAAAACAAGCATGTGATCCACCGGGATTCGAACCTGGGTTACCACATACAGATTTTAAACACTCTAACCATTACACCATCAAGGCAGTTATAAGTACATGACTACGATTAATATCCATTTTTTTAATACCAACTATCAAAACTTGGTGTTTATATGATGCAGGGACATAGTAATCTCATCATTTGTATTAAGCATTGAAAAATATGTTGCAATGGTGTACAATCTACCGTCAGCTGGAAAAAACAGACTGCGGAAACCACACACGAAGTAGATGGAGCTAACCTTCATCATGGGAATTCCAATCTTGTCCGACAAATATGTAAGAAGGAACTAGGAGTATTTTGAGTTGTCTGGGTGGTGGGGGTTGAGAATAAAATAGCAACACTTATATTAACTTTCAATATTTAAGGACGCATATTTTCAACTTTATTCTGGTTATCATTAGGCGATTTAATGCAAATAATGAAGGATATTTAACAATCAAAGGGGTAAAAACTACCTCTTAACTCTCTAGTTCCAGAAAGTTCCTCATAAAAGGAGTGACATCGTCTAATAATAGCCAGAATAAACTGTCAACAACTGTCATAATCTTCAAGGGGTTACTTTGTATATATGTGTTTGGTTTTTGTGAAAGTTTTTTTTTAGGACAGAAAGCACATTAACCCTTTCTTTACCTACAACGTCTTATTAATTTGATTTCAGCTACATTTATATGATTTTATGAAGCTTAGGATTGATAATATCAATATATACCATATATTATATGGTAGCTAAAAGGATTAATTAAGATAGTCTGTAGCCTTTTAATCTGTAGCCTTTTAATCGGTTGGTGTCCTTCCTGAGCTGAACAAAATCATCTAATAGTTGCTAGGATATAGTTAAAAGTACATCACCGGTACAGAAGGGGTTAACTGATTTCATTCACTTAAAATAAGAACGATGTGGATCTTCCAAGTGTTAAGGTCTCTTAGGCCATTTTTAGGCATTGGTAATTGCAATATAATCAAAGTGCAATATTTCAAGCCTCCAGACATTGACTGACCTTAGCTTGTGGATATGATGCCTGGTGAACAACCTATAGTCTGTTCATTCTAGGTTGGGCAGAAATCGTAACCTCTAACATCTGTAACTCAAAAAGGACTAGAGTAATCAAGCTAATGTTTCTACTAAATACGAAGATTTGGATAGGGAATAGGTGTGGTAATTGACAGCTCATTTGCTCTAGCCCTTTTTGAGTTACAGAGGTTAGAGATTACGATTTCTGCCAACCTACAATGAACGCACTATAGTAGTCTGCAGTAATAAAATACACCACCAGCCAAGACTTGTACTGATGTCGATAATATTCATTTTAGCTTTGTTAGCATCAGCAAGGGTATTTTTATAGTATAGGCTTATCAGTGAGATCATGATACAGTACCTAACTCCCAATAACATCTCTCCCATATATATTTGGAATCGAAATCGACTTTATTAAATTACAAGCCCAGCGCCATGTCGTCAATCGTTAGATTATCATCACCCACTGTATTGTTGATGTCTCTTACAGCTTTACTAATATATTATATTGTTACAGAAAGATGATACTTATAATGTTAACATCACAGTGATTTTGTGGAGAGAGAGACGGAGTGTTGCAGGAGAGGTGAGAAGCAACACCACTAACAATAACAACAACAGCACCTCCACAACATAAATCAATAACAATCCCAACAACAGTCCTAGTGATGGCAGGAATATCAACCATTACTAACTGCAACCCACCCAGTACCATACTCTGCGGTAAAGACCCACCAAAGGACCAGGCAGAGTACATCAAAGAACCACCGAAGGACCAAACTGGGTGTAAGAGAGAACCACCGAAGGACCAAACTGGCTGCAAGAGAGAACCACCAAGGGACCACACTGGGTGTACGAGAGAACCACCAAAGGACCAGGCAGAGTGTATCAGAGAACCACCGAAGGACCAAACTGGGTGCAAGAGAGAACCACCTAAGGACCAAACTGAGTGTAAGAGAGATCCACCAAGGGACCAAACTGGGTGCAAGGAGGACCAGTTAAAGGATCGTACAATATGCTGGGCCTATGGTGGTAAATCTGGTTGTGGTGATGGTAAAGGTCGTGGTGGTGATGGTGGTTGTGGTGATGGTAAAGGTGGTGGTGGTGGTGGTGATGGTAAAGGTGGTGGTGGTAAAGGTGATGGTAAAGGTGTTGGTGGTGGTTGTGGTGTAAGCATGGTGTTAGTGGCCTTAACATTCACACTTGCACTAAGTGGACTCATCAGCAGCTTCGAGCAGACCGCCATTTCCGCCAGCATGCTCTACATCAGGTGAGGGACTAAAAACATTTTGATACAGATGCATTAAGCAAACTATGGTTAAGTACACTACAGTTTGTAACAACGTCTCCTTTCATTATAGTCTGGATAATATTTGACGATTTTATTCAGCATATAAATTATCTTTGGGAATGAAAGGGATAAATACTATAGCAATTAACCCTTTGATTCCACAACACTGCATCATATTTGTTTCATGTTAGTCAAAGTATGTAAGTATAAACCCAGGCACATACCCCATAGCTGGGGGTGGCCGACTCGAGACGGAGCCCGAACAGAAACAACATTTAAAGTTCCAGTTTTTAGGGCCTGGGACCACTTTCACGTTCCCTCGCCCCTTGTTTTGTCTCGTCAAGTAGGTGAATTTTACAAGGGTTGGAGGATTCCTAGCCACCCGCCCCCGAAATAGGAAAAGTTGTACAGGAAAAGAGACAGAGAGAAACGGTTATAGTTGGGTAGAGGATGCCAAACCTCACTCTGGACAGGACCATCCCTGTAAGTTCAATATATGCATCACTGTATACATATACTGTACATACATTACTAAAGTACATAAGCAGATGTACAGTATAAATGGATAAAGAGACACAAAGAGGATGCAGTAAACTATTCTCTCCATCTGCCTGTTCGGTGACATGCTACATTAAGGGAAGGCTTTTGGTTTTTTCTTGACCCCCTTCATCATGGTTGGCCCCTGACAATATTAGACGCTCGCTCCATTAGTTTGGCGATTTAAAGACCTCTCGTCCATTTCTGTGTCAATATTAAGACCTTTCGTACCATTTAGCTGTCAATTTATTTCCTGGCGAACGATAGCGAGCCTGAGTGTGCTGAACGCATTACCGAGGTAAATAAAGTAGCCTATAATGTCTAGGCACTTGGAGGGTAGAGGTGCAGTCAGTATCGTCACCAGGGGTAAACAAATTTAGGGGGGGGGGGGCTGTAGCCCTGGCGTAGGTAGGTGAGTGGGGGGCGAGCGAAGCGATCCTACCCACTCTGCAGCTGGAGGGGGCTGGCCCCCCTCCCCCAAATATTTGTTGAAAATTGAGAAGTTTCAGGGGCATTTTTGAGTCTTAAAGGGGAAGAAAAAGTGAAATGGCGTCTCATAGGTATATTATTAAGATACTTATAGGTCACACAAATATTGCTGGGCCTGATACTAGGCATCAGTAAGTTACAAGGCCTATGGTTATTGTATTAAGCCTATATGAAGAGAATAATGTCCTGCTAGTATTATAATTATTATGTAGCCTAAACGCATCAATCCTTAAGTCTATGCCAATAGCCTAACTTAATTTATAGACCTACTTGTTAAATGTTTAGTCCAAACCATAGTAGGGAAATTGCTGTTTCTTGGTGATAAAGGGATTATGGCTACTTTCCTAGAAAAATCATTTAAAATTTGAGAACAGTACCGTAAAATAAGATCGTGTACACAATAGCTCTAAACACCTGACCTATCGTGCTTATTACCTAATTTACCTAATATAATTATCTAATATAATGGAATGAGCATTGAGAAGGGGTTCGGTTATTCTACGAATCTAGGCTAACTTGCCCTAAGTTACCATTCCAACCCTAGCCTATTGTCTACAGTCTTAATTGCAGGGGTTGCCTCAACACCGCTGTCTGAGGAGGGCCTAGAGCATAAGCATGGAGTCATAAATATACCAGCCATCATCAAAATAAAGTAGAATGGATAGTATGGTACATCAGGTGATAACTTACCAAAATCATCAATTTTGCAGATGCAGTTTTAGGCTATGCATAGCCTACTGTATGTTGATGACAGTTGGTCTTTCAGTCATTTAAAGTAACCATACCCAAACCCTTCCAACTTTGTAATTAGACGACTCGATAACCTTGGAAAATAATTAAATAAATCCAAGGTTGCAGAACTTGCAGTTCTTATAGGCCTAGCCTACTTACCCACATTATACCTTTTGGCCTAAGGCATAGCCTATCTCTGTAACTAGGCTTAGGCAATACAAAAATATATCGTTAAAAGAATAATAAACCTGGCCTAAGCTTCATAAAATGACTACTGGAATAGCTTGATTTAGGGCTACTTACACACGTCTGGGTGGGTTCAGCTTGGGGTTTATCTGGCCACTTTTTCTTGGCACTCATCTTTGGAGGTGTGACCGTGCGGGTGCCAAAGAATTTCCTTAAGTCACCCTGTCCCTGACAATTTGTCAATGACCTTTTCATCACTTGAGTGGCTGGTATCCACAAATGTTACAGTTACTTATAAGATAACATAAAAGGGAAAAGATATTCAGCTCTGATTGAAGCAACTAATCACTTTTGAGTTTTGACTGTTGTAGCCTGTAGCTTAGATCTCAGATCTGTAATTACAAAAATGCATAGGTAAAGTGGCTATCAATATAGGCTACCGGTAGTGGTCTATTATATTAGTATATTAGTAGTATTAATGCACATAGTAACGTACTGTACTGCATATGCAGCCAATGAAATCGATATTCAAATTAAACCGAAAACAACACACAATTGATTCCAGCCACAGTTCACTTCTTAACGTAAACATCAGATCAGAGATCAGATGAAGTATTGAGGGATAAGCCTTTACAACGGCACCTCGTATTTACATTCTACTTTTCCTATTTGTCTGAAGCGTGTAGAGAGGGGAGAAGGGGTGTTGGAGAGAGAGGATTAAGCTGTTGGAGTGGCTTTGTTATGTGTGTTTAGTCTGTATACGTCGTCAGGATGTTCCCTGACTGGGTGCGAGCATGTGAAACATGCTAGGACGTACTACCACACCCACTAAATGTCCGCCGTGGCAGGGATTCGATCCCGGGTCTGCAGATTCACACGTGAGCGTGCTCACTACTCGACCACCACGGCTCATTCCGAATTTCCGATTCTCCGAACATTCGAAAAGGCATAATAATATAAGATTAATAGATCAGATATTTTTAGACTGCATAAACCAATTTTAAAGTCCCTTGATTAATATATACCATATATTATATTGTAAATATATAATAAGTCTGATAAAAATAATACAATCTTACATTTATATTTGCAATAAATATACCGGTTCAAAGAAAACCAAGCTTTGGTGAAAGTACTGTATAAGGGAAACTATTATTATTACTATTATGATTTGAGCCATAGGTTTACGTAAATTGTGAATAAATATTCATATCATATCGTATTTAACCTACTGTATATGGATAAATGAATAAAAATAGGATTTGAGGGGGGGGGGGGGGGGGAGAGGAGCAGAGGCTGGCGATGATGTAGGCTATTATTTATTTATTTAGTTTTGTTATTACTTTTGGCGTATGCATTTTTTTTTTTGGGGGGGGGGGCTGAGTCCTTGATTTTGGCCTAGTCCCCCCCTGGTGACGCCACTGGGTGCAGTATCATTCTGTAGGTTCTCGGCACTTCTAGTGTTGTAATGGAACTTCTGTCCCACAAATGCTTCTTGGCTAGCATTGGCATTGGTCCTACTCAGCTCTCCGTCTGCACAGTGGCTCCAAGATTTGTAGTAAGTCTGGGGTGAACAGTCTCGAACAAGTTCAGGCTCCCCTAGACAAACATAGGCCTTTAGCCCAACAAAATGAGAATCAGATTATGAAAGTCTGCCTCGAGCCAGACTTGCAACTAGGCAACTAGGTGGGGGACGTGATGGGTAGGTAAAAAAACAACTGTCCCTAGTACTATCCTTCTACTCTAAACTTTCCCTCTTACTAACATTTCTGAGCCCGCACCGATAAAAAGGTCAGCCCTGTGGATCAAGACTGAAGCGACGGGTCCACGAGCAGGGTCTGTAGAAGAAGAAGGCCTCAGTCACTAGTTTATTTAGTGTGGTAAGCAGCTGACAATCCAAAAGCTACCCGAGATACACATTCCCCAAGTGTGCCTCGAGCCGGACTTGTGGCTAAGCCTCGATCATTAGCCAGAGTAGTGTTGGTGTTTGTTGATCAACTTTGATGGTCTTTCTTTTAGTGGCGACGTCCTGTCCGGGCTAGAATGACCCAAAGGTTCCAGCCCGGCATGGTGTCTCTAGTGGCAGCTGCTCTGTCATCTGCGGCTGCTGGGTGAGGTTGGCTGCGTACTAGTAGGGCGCGCGGTGGTTGAAAAAGGCTAGCGTTTGTGAACTTTGTGCCCCTCTTGCCTGGCCTTTGCAATAGCCACCACTTTAGCTATTCTGTGTGGACTTCTTTGCTGCTGTATTGATATTGTTTATATACTACGGTTAAATATTATGTTTGTGTTTACTGTCTTTTCTCTGTTTATGATATTTAACTTCTTTTATATTTATAAATATACTTTAGTCTTATTTGTTCATTTGTATTTGTTGGTGATTATCATTTTGAATCATGGATTTATTGAATATTGGAAGTATGTCCTATTGTGGTCAATACACTATCTATATACAGTATATCTCTATCTATCTATCTGTGACTTGACAATAATGCCCCTAGTATAGATCCTTGACACTTAGTGTTTTGTGACAGAGAGGAGTTGGGGTTGTCGACAACCTATCATCAGGTGGTCATCGCCTCGCTCTACATCTCTGGACTCTTGGCAGCACTGGCTGGTGGCTTCCTCACAGGTATATGCAACCTCTCTCATTGTAATCATCCCTTTCTGTTTATCTGTCTTGCCTGTTTGCTTGTCTAAGTCTAGTTCTCTCTCTCTCGACTCTCTCTCTTTCGTAGGAAAGATGTGGTTAGCTCTTCATTTAGGGGGTATCATCCCTACGAATCCGAACTATATCTACTCCAAACTATTCCTTTAGGCCTAGTTATAAGAATTTGTCCCTACTATTTACACACACATACATACTTATCTAAATATTAATGACCCTACTGCTACCTCATGCGTGGGAAAAGAGGTTTTGGACACTTTATAAACAACCCTATTTAACACTTACAGCCTTACAGGTTGGGAGAGATTGGGATTGGAGGAATTCAAGGCAGGGGGGACCAATAAATGGAATGTGGCTCTAGTGACCCAATAAGCCCACTCCTGATGTGTAATGTTTGACCAGTGCCTGAGACCATTCTTTGGGGCATCTGCCTGTACTGCTCTTAGGTGAAACCGCTCTACTGCCTTGTTGGTTGCCAGGCCAACTAAAATACCTGGGTTTCGTCCACTGGAATAAGTGTGATATCCCTTTATCACTTGATTATAGAATCTGGCCGTTTGAAGGTGGTTAGTAGTAGGATTCAGGCTATCGTTGTCTCTCCTTTCGGGAAATCAGTGTCCTTAGGACGCAAGTTCTGTTCAGTTTGGACTGTCTGACCTCGGGGAGACATTTGGTTTAGTGTGGAAGACATAATGAAGTGAGAATCTAAACAGAACGAACACCATTGGCAGATAGGTAGATGTGGATGGCTTCAACACCCATTTTTTATACCATGGTATTGGTCATAAGTTTTGATGTTATAAGCCTTGACCAAGTAATGGAAGTCTTAGAACAAATTAAAAACCATGTTAGATACTGGTACTATAAATCTTAGAGCAACTTGCGCTTATATATGTGTATATAAGGTGTATATGCCAACATCCACTATGTCTCTGTCTCTTTTGTGAGATCGAAAGAAAACGTACTCGCCGTAACTTATAGCATCTTAGAGTATCCATGGCCTGATATGTGTTGGTCCTACAGAGCATGTGGGTCGGCGTGAGACAGCAGCTTACTCCAGCCTCCTTTACCTGGCGGGGGTGCTAATGATGGCTACAGCAAGACACAAGGAACAGCTGATTGTCGCCAGGGTACTCTCTGGCGCCAGTATAGGTTAGTCCTCCCGATATGGTTGTTATTATTTGTTGGTATTAGTGAGTGTTTAGTAGTTATTATTAGTGAGTGTTTAGTAGTTATCAACTCTGCGTAAGCAGAGTGGTATCGCCCCCCGTATAGTGGTACATGCTAATCGAAATGTCTGTCTGTCCGTCCGAGAACTCCTCCTAGACCGTTTGACGGATTTTCACCAAACTTCACACGAACCTTCGGTGCATGAATGCGACGGTAATTAATTTTTTTTGTTTTGAATGTGTGCAATAGTTATGATCTTAGGTCCAAAACATTGTTTCCCCCCCCCCCCCCCCTTTAGGACCCCCACCCCTCACCCTGTACCTATTCCCAAGCAATGATGATGGCGTTCTGTGTGTGTGTGTCCCGTAGGGGGCACACAGTGATGATAATGGAGTTATGGAACTAGTAGTGATGTGGGTCTATATGATTGTGGTAGTATTTTTCATGGTTGTGATGATCTGTAGTGATGACAATAGTGTGTCTGAGTGTAGTAGTGATAATGGTGGAGATTATGGTAGCAGTTATGATGTTGGCAGTAGTAGTGATGATGGTTATAGTAGTAGTGATGATGGTGACTAGTAATGATGATTGTAAGATGATGGTGATAATATTAAAGATCATGGTAATAGTTGTAGTGATAATGATGACGGTAGTGATGATGATGATAGTGAAGGTGGTGACAGTAGTAGTGATGATGGTGAGCGAAGTAGTGGTGATTGTAAAAGTAGTAGTGAGGATGATAGTAATGGTGAAGGTGACTAGTAGTGATGATGGTGACAGTTGTAGTGAGGATGGCAGTATTAGTGATGATGGTGATAGTAGGCCTATTATTGATGATGGTAATACTAGTGAGGATGGTAACCCATCGCAGAGTTGGGTATGCCGTTTTGATTTAGGGCAAAACGGCACGTCTACTTTATCAACTATTTTAATAGTATTGGTATGTTATGTTATCAACTCTGCGTAAGCAGAGTTTGGTATCCCCCCCCCCCCCGTATAGTGGGTACCACCAACAAATTTGTCGTCGTCGTCGTCGTCGTCCGTCTGTCCCAAAACTCCTAGACCGTTGGACGGATTTTCACCAAATTTCACTCAAACATTTGTTGCGTGAATGTGAACGTCAGTCAAAAATTATTTTTTGAATTTGTGCAATAGTTATGATTTTAGATCCAAAATATGGTTTTACCCTCCCCCCACCTGGGCATTCCCCCCCCCCCCCCCCACAGCAATGATGGCGTTCTTAGTGTGTGAGCCCCGAAAGGGCTCACACACTAAGAACGCATTCGTTCTGGGGGCGAAAACATCTCGCTCTGCATTTGCTAGGTTAAGTTAGTTTAGTTGGCATTAGAAGTGATGGTAGTAATAGTGAGATTGATGTTGATAGTAGTGATGATGGTGATAATAGTAGTGATGATGGTTGTATTTGTATTGATGATGATTACAGTAGTGATGATGATGACAGTAGTAGATAATTATGATGGTGACAGTAGTAGATATGATTGTGACAATACTAGTAGTAGTGATGATGGTCATAATAGTAGTAGTGATAATGATGACAGTAGTGATGATGGTAGTGACGATGGTATGAGTAGTAGTGATGATGGTGATAGGTAGTGATGATGGTGAAAGTTGTAGTGATGATGCCAATAGTTGTGATGATGGCAGTAGTAGTGATGATGGTGATAGTAGGATACATGATGGTAATACTTGTGACAGTAGTAATGATGATGGTTATAGTAGTAGTGATGATGTAAACTGTAGTAATGATGATTGTAAGATGGTGGTGATGATAGTAGTAATGATGGTTGATAGGTGTATTATCAATGATGATAGTAGTGATTAAGATGGTAGTGATAATGGTGACAGTAGTAGTGATGATGGTGAGAGTAGTAGTGATGATTGTAATTGTAGTACTGATGATGATCATATTGATGGTGATGATGACAGTAGTCGTGATGATTTTGGCAGTTGTAGTGATGATGGCAGTAGTAGTGATGATGGTATTAGTTGTAATGATGGTAACCCATCGCAGAGTTGGGTATGCCGTTTTGATTTTGGGCAAAACGGCACGTCTACTTTATCAACTCTGCGTAAGCAGAGTGGTATCGCCCCCCGTATAGTGGTACATGCAAACCGAAATGTCTGTCTGTCCGTCTGTCCGTCTGTCTGTCCGAGAACTCCTCCTAGACCGTTTGACGGATTTTCACCAAACTTCACATGAACCTTCGATGCGTGAATGCGACGGTAATTTTTTTTTTTTTTTTTTTTTAATTTGTGCAATAGTTATAAGAACATAAGAACATAAGAAAATGGGAGTCTGCAGAAAGCCGATTGGCCTAAGCAAGGCAGATCCCTGTCCCACACAACCCCAATTACAAAGCCCAATTATAGGCTCAACACTCTAATACCCTGAGGATCATCTTACCAAAACGGTTAGAGATTAACGCAGGATTACGGGGGTCTGCAGAGCGCTGATTGGCCCAACCCTGCTGATCTTAGGTCTAAAAAACATGTTTTGCCCCCCCCCCCCCCCCCCCCGCCAACAGCCCTCACTCACATCACAGAAAGCCACACATCATACACATGTCTCAGATGTGATGATAATGGTGAGACGTCTGTCTGTCTGTCTGTCTGTCTGATATCTCCTCCTAGACCATTCGACAGATTTTCACCAAACTTCACACGAACATTCGGTGCGTGAATGCGACGGTAATATATATTATTATTTTTTTAATTTGTGCACTAGTTATGATTTTAATTCTAAAATGTGGTTTTACCTCCCCCCCCCCTCCCCTCAACCAGACCCCCCACCCTGTACCTATTCCCAAGCAATGATGATTGCGTTCTGTGTGTGTGTGCCCCGTTAGGGACAGCAGTGATGATGATGGTGGTGATGATGATGATTACAGTACTAGTAGTAGTGATGATGGTCATAATAGTAGTGATGATGGTGACAAGCAATGATGATAGTTGTAGTGATAATGATGACAGTAGTGATAATGGTGACAGTATTAGTGATGATGGTGAGTAGTAGTGATTATGGTGAAAGTTGTAGTGATGATGACAGTAGTAGTGATGATGAGAGTAGTGATGATGGTAATAGTAGTGATGACTGTAATAGTAGTAGTGCTGATGATAGTAATGGTGATAAGTGACTAGTAGTGATGGTGTCCCATCGCAGAGTTGGGTATGCCGTTTTGATTTTGGGAAAAACGGCACGTCTACTTTATTATTAGTGAGTTTTGTAGTTATCAACTCTGCGTAAGCAGAGTGGTATCGCCCCCCCCCCCCCCCCCCCCGTATAATGGTACATGCTAATCGAAATGTCTGTCCGTCTGTCTGTCTGTCCGTCTGAGAACTCCTCCTAGACCGTTTGACGGATTTTCACCAAACTTCACACGAACCTTCGGTGCGTGAATGCGACAGTAATTAAAACAAAAAAATGAATTTGTGCAATAGTTATGATTTTAGGGTCAAAAAATCCCCCCCTGTACCTATTTCTTGTGTGTGTGTGTGCCCCTACGGGGCAGGAAAGAGAAGGAAAAGAGGAGAAGGTAGAAGAGGGGAAGAAGGTAGTGAGAGTGAGTAGAGAGTAGAACAGGAGGAAGGGTGATGAAGAAGTTTTGGAACAATTGTGAAGGAAAGGTAGGTAGTTTCCAATTCTAAATTATAGACAGTGGGATCCAGAGGGGTCCAGAGTTGGTAAGATCAGGAGTACGAAAAGAGAGGGGAGAAAGGAGAAGAGAGGAAGGTAGTGAAGGAGGTGAGAGGGATTGGGAGGAGAAAGGGAAGGGAGAGAGAAAAAAGAAAAGGGGGGGAAAGAGTTGGAGGAAGGTATGTTGAAACAATTGTTGGAAGGAAGGTAGGTGGGTAGAAAAGAGAGTTCCCAATGGTAAGTTATGGTTCATGGACAGGGGGATTTAGTGGGGTCAGTTGAAAGAGAGAGAGAGAGAGTGTGTGAGTGAGTGAGTGAGAGAGAGAGAGAGATCACACAGATGTGATGATAATGGTGAGACGTCTGTCTGTCTTTCTTAAAACTCCTAGACCGTTCGACAGATTTTCACACAAACTTCTAATTGTAGTGATAATGGTGAAAATAGTAGTGATGATGGTTGTAGTTGTAGTGATGATGACAGTTGTAGATATGATGGTGACAGTACTAGTAGTAGTGATGATGGTCATAATTGTTATGCCCTGTTTTTCTACAGGATTAACTTGGGTAATGTGGGCTCTATCTGACTGGGTATAATATTATAAGGCTGCATGCACAATACAAGGTATGAGAAATAGAGAACACAAAATAAACACACGGTAACACGACACACGATCACTTTTATTTAAATAGATGAATAAAGAGCATAGAAAGATAGTAATACTCGTACAAAACAAATAATAGAAGGGAACTGCTAGCATTAGCGGATCTGGATGGAGCCTAGTCTCCCACTTCCAACGTTCAGGTATACTCTTCTGATCACGGGTTTAGTTAGCAAGGTTTATTATACTGGAAGACCTCAATGTATTTATGTATTCAATTTCACTAATTTTTCTACTGGTAGGTCGCGTGCCCAAGTAGCAGCTCACAGTTTGAATTAGACACGCGTATATTTCTGAACACGGAAAATTCTAGTAACCTCAAGGGGGTACTGATCTAAGATTTATATTCTTATGGCAGAAATACGTAGAACACAAATCAGTGGGCGAACGTTAGATATCACTAGGGTTTTGGATATCTGAATAAGGTAATTACGAGAGTCAATGTCGCCTGTTAATTAATGAACACTGATACGCTTAGTACGTCCCAAATGGAATGGTTAAATATGAGTTACACTGGGCAAAGTTATAGCCACTTCATAGAAAAGTTAATAAGTGAATGTCAAACTGGTACTATAACACTTAGTACTAGTAACGTGAATCTTGAACAGTATTTGTTGGTCTGGTCCTGGTTATCTTGCTTCCGGTGATGTTGGGGGCTAACGACTGGTTCCTCGGCCGTCCAGGTGGTCCAAAATGTAGGAAGTTCTCAAGTCGGATCTTTTGGCGATCGGTGCTGGCTACACACTTATATACCCACTAATTTGTGTGAAGGTTATAAGGTGCACGCTGGTACTTGTACATGGACAGATCTTCTATTTAACTTCTGCCACGGAGTCTGCCGGCTCGGGAATCCCTCAACTCAGGAACAACACAAGGGCAGAGCTAGAGGTTAACTTCAGGGTAGTGACCACTGGTTGGTGTCTAACTTTCAACTGATTTTACTGGGGGCTGGAGCTGGGTTTATAGGCTCGGTTTTGGGCCCTGTAGGCCATAGGGATCTCGAGTCTTATGGACTTATTTGAGTTCTCAATAGATACGGGGACTAGGTAAGGTGGTGATTACTGTTGTGGCACATGGCTATAGGAAGCCTTCATAATATGATATAACTGAGCCTTAGTAAGAGGTACTATTTTGGCTATACTGGAAGTATTTAGGGGAGAGAGACTGGATCTACTTTGCGAGGAGGATGGGGACAGCTGTGATAGGAGCGTCTCTCTTAGATTGTTCAATCTTCATTCTATGGTATAGCTGAGGTGCTAATTTAGTGATCAGAGTATGCAAGAAAGGTAAATGGTTTATTGTGAGTTAATAGAGGTTAGTAAAGGTGTTAGTCATGCATGGTTAATTCATTGATAGGAAGAATTCCTGTGCTACCTGGCACTGACCCAGAAGTCAAAACAGGGGTCAGGTATACCTCCGCGGGGGTGGGGGTCTCCCTCCTCGGGTGGGTAAAAAAGGGGTAGCCGGGCGCTCTCTCTGGGATGGTCGTCCGGTGGCTGTGGCTAGGGACTTGCCATATCACCAGTGTTTGTAATAACCCTCTGTTTATGAGACAGATGTGGGTCTTCTTAATATCCAAACCGAAGGTGCCTTGGCTAGCTGGTTTTAATCGGTTGGTTGTTAATCGTATGGTTTGCTGGATGTGGTGGAGACTGGTTGCTAACTCTGCCACATTTATCTGGAAGTATGGCAATAGAAGTTAGTTACTGGTGAGGCGGCTAGCCTCGCACCGACGACCATTGGGTGCAGGGTTGTGAATAGGTTGTAAGAGAATAGATGGCATGCAAGGGGTTAGTAAAGTTCTAATGTTGTTGTTATTAAGGGAAGGCAGGCTGGATAGGAGTATATATATAAAAGGTTGGAGAGCGTTAGCAACGGAAAAATCAAGGATCTTCAAGAGGTATGAGAGAGAGGCTAGGTCGGACAAGAGTCGAGAAGCGCGGGGTATTTTAATGAGAGGGGAGGAGTTCAGGGGGCTATAGGGAAATTTGACCCTAAGGTCTCTGGGCGTGGGGGTGGCATTAGGCTGCAGTTGATATTGGAGTTTGAAAAGGCAGTGAAAGTACGTTAGCCAAATGCTACCGGGGAATGCAACTATGGGGTGGTATATGAGTCTGGAAAAGATAGAATTATGTGGGCTGGGGGGGGAGAAGGAGGTGAACTGTAGGTGTGTGCTTGACTGTGGGTAAAGTGGGGAAAACATGGTGTATTATTCTTCGTCAGTACGAGGGGTTATGGATACTATTAGTTGGCACGAGCTTTTGCACGTCTAGTTGTCCCTGGGAACTGCGTTTTCTATTAAATATATACCAAGAAAAGCGGCAGTTCGTAGGGGTACTTAGTTATTGTTTCGAGGTACTTATGACAGATACTGGTAACAAGGTTATCTATACAATCTCTGGTTGGGGTAAGAGGTGTAGGACACGAAGCAAATTGGCGTAGTGTGGACTATGGATACGAAGGAGGTGAGTGGAAGACGTATAACAATTGTGGAAAAGTAAACGGAAAAGATGAACACAATAGCGGATAAAGATAATTAACCTAAGGATTGAATACATAGATTTATGGGGCGATTGTCTTCAGAAACTTAGTCTGGCAAGACAAGGTATTTTAGGGTATGTTGATATTAATACTTAACCTAAGGATTGAATACATAGATTTATGAGGGCGATTGGTCTTCAGAAACTGAGTCTGGCAAGACAAGGTATTTTAGGGTATGTTGGTATTAATACTTAACCTAAGGATTGAATACATAGATTTATGGGGGCGATTGGTCTTCAGAACTTAGTCTGGCAAGACAAGGTATGCTAGGGTATGTTGATATTTATATCTTAAACTTAGGGACAGAGCATGGGTGTATTAACTTAAAGGTGTATTTATTCGTCATCGTGTAGGTAGATTCGGGCGGGTAAGAGGTGTAGGACACGAAGTAAATGGCGTAGTGTGGACTGTGGATACGAAGGAGGTAAGTGGAAGACGTATGACAATTGTGGAAAAGTAAATGGAAAAAGGTGAACACAATGGCGGATAAAGATACTTAACCTAAGGATTGAATACATAGATTTTATGGGCGATGAGTCTTCAGAAACTTAGTCTGGCAAGACAAGATATGTTAGGGAATGTTAATATTAATACTTAAACTAAGGATTGAATACATAGATTTATGGGGGCGATGGGTCTTCAGAAACTTAGTCTGGCAAGATAAGATATGTTAGGGAATGTTAATATTAATACGTAACCTAAGGATTGAATACATCGATGAACGACATTATAGTCGTCGTCCTAATAAGGTGATGAAACCTGGTTGATCTGCACTTTTTTTTTTTTTTAACAGACAATGAACGGAGGAAGGAAAAACACAGATAAAACAAAAAGGTCCATGTGCCTAAAGGCATCCTCCATTCATAAAATGTTTGTAACAACTGGATTTAAACATTTGTAGATTGTAAGTTTGTGGAAAGCAATTTGAGGGAAGTGAATTCCAAAGAGTAGTAGCTCTAGGGATAAATGAATTTTGATAAGCAGAAGTTCTGCATTGTGGAGGAGAAAGTGTAAACTCATGGTCACTTTCAGCTGCCCTAGTTCTACGGGGAAAGATGTGGAGAGGCGGCACAATTGAAGCAAGTTCCTCGGAACAATTGCTGTGAAAATATCTGTAGAATAATGCAAGGGATGCAACGTTTCTTCGTATGGATAATGTAGGAAGGTCCTGTGTGATTGCAGGGTTATTGATTAATCTAATAGCTTTATTTTGAATTTTGTCCAACTGCCTCAATGCAACCACTCCACTTCCACTCCACAGAGGTGAACAGTAATCCATCTGAGAACGCACATGACTTTTATATATTACGGCCAACTGCTCGTCAGTGAAGAATTCTCGAACTCTGTACAGGAGTCCCAGTTTTTTAGAGGCATTCTTA
This sequence comes from Paralithodes platypus, assembly GCA_032716605.1. NCBI lineage: Eukaryota > Metazoa > Arthropoda > Malacostraca > Decapoda > Lithodidae > Paralithodes > Paralithodes platypus. The sequence goes on from CM064507.1 coordinate 33,709,653, forward strand.
AGCAATGCTTCTAACATAATGTGTCCAGCTCAAGTTAGTAGTTAATGTTACACCGAGAATGTCAATACTAGGGGAAGTGGGAATATTTACATCATTAAAAATTATATGGGAGTCAGTGAGATTCTGTCGGTTAGAAAATTGAATGTACTTGGTTTTCTGTGCATTAAAGGAAACTAGATTCTTTTGTCCCCATTCTTCAATTCTAGAAAGGTCCTGGTTCAGAGAAATTGCAGTGCTTATTTTTGAACTTATAAGATCGGGTTGGGTGAAAGAATTGGTAAATGTGAACGAACTGTGGAGTGTTGAGTCATCTGCGTAGGAATGTATTGGATTATGAGTGGTAGATATGAGATCATTGATATGAATGAGGAACAGAGTTGGGGCCAAAACTGATCCCTGGGGAACACCAGCATTTATTGAGCGAAATTGAGAATAAAGGCCATCTACCATTACACGTATTTTTCTGTTATGAAGATAAGAAGAAATTAGTGGAACTAATGATGCAAGGCCGTAGTGTGACATCTTCGACAATAAGGATTGATGCCAGACTCTATCAAATGCCTTTGATATATCCAGTGCTATTGTATGTGTTTCACCATGTTGGTCTGTAGCTTGGTTGATTTGATGCGTAAGAAGGCAAAGAATGTCTGCAGTTGATCGACATCGTCTAAAACCATATTGCCTATCACTGATTAATTTATTATTCTCAAGATGCTTAATTATGTGATTATTTAATATAATTTCAAAGACTTTACCAAGAGTGGAAGTTATAGCTATTGGTCTGTAGTTTGATGGATCTGAAGAGGCACCTTTTTTAGGAACTGGATGGATGTTTGCTTCTTTCCAGGGTACTGTGAAGCATGAGGTATGAGTACATAGACGGAACAATTTTGCCAATACAGGAGCGAGCACCAAGGAGCAATTCCTAAGTACTATTGGAGGAATTTCATCTGGACCAGGAGCCTTATCTACTGAGAGATTCTGCAAAATAGTTTTGACATGTCTGGTGTGGATCTTAAGTGAGGGAATTTCAGGCGAATTAAAATTAAGTACAGGGACATCTTGATTTATTTCATCTAAGGTTGAATTGGTGGAGAAAATATCCGCAAGAAGGTTAGCTTTACCTCGTGGGTCACTTACAAGATTGCCAGTCGGAGATTTTAATGGTGGAATGGATGAAGCAGTTGTGAAGTTGGATTTGAATGAGTTAAGAGTAGACCAAAATATTTTGTTATCATTTGGATTATTTAGAAGTTTATTTGCCTGCTTGTGGAGAAAGTTTGATTTAGTTAGGTTTAATACAGTTTTGGCATGATTTCTGATGTTTCTAAAGTAATTAAAGGCTTCATGTGTTTTTGATCTTGTGTATGCATTGTAGGCTATTGCTTTTTGTTCAGTTACTCTAGCACAATTATGGTCAAACCATTTAGGTGAATTAGATCTTTTAATGTACTTTTGATGAGGAATAAAAGTTTCCATTCCAATTTTTACAAAATCTTGTATGTGGCTCAAGGTGGAGTGTGCATCATTAGAAAAGAAAGAGGTCCAGGGAATATCAATAAAGAAACCTTGAAGACCCTCCCAGTCTGCCCTATCGTAATGCCATTTAGTCATCAAAACAGGTTCAGAGTGGGAAGGTGTGGTAGGTGATAGACAGGTGGCCTGTATCAGACAGTGATCAGAAGATCCAAGCGGGGACCTCACTGTAACATCATAATGTTCTGAATTGGTTGTTAAAAATAAGTCCAGTAGGTGGGAATTATGATTAGGATTATCTGGTACACGGGTGGGTTGGTTGACTAGTTGAGTGAGATTAAATGAGTCTGCAAATAGCTCACATTCAAGACCAGCATCATCAGTCCTGGCTGAATGGCACAATACGACACAAGGACAGTGCCGCTATGTCGTATCAATACTGGTGAAAGTTAATATTATAGAGACACTTAGTTACTAGAGGAACAATGCAAGGGGGCGACTGAGCACGGGTTCCATATATCTATACTCGTCATGGGAAATGATATACGAGGTCTAGGGACAGGCATGGGTGTTTTAACTTCTTTCGGTAGGGTAACCTCACTAGAGTGAACAATTTCCTACCAGAACCCGGTGATTGTATATATTGTAGATATTAATTAATGTTAGGTAATTTAGTACTGTATAAGATTACCTTGATCAAGTTAATTTAGTTATAAAACCTTGTAGAAATAAGTTTAGAAGAACTGTAAAGAGGATCAGTTTAAATATTCCCGCGACCGCATACGCGATCCACCGTTTGCTTTAGGGTCGTTAATATCTTGATATTATGTTCACTAAATCGTTGTGAAACGATGTTCACCTTTATAATTATATAATTTAAATGCTGATAATTATTTATATGATTTCGTGAAGAGGGAATGAACCCTTGGTAACGAATTAATATATAGTTTATTTAAGAGTCGGAAATTGAAGTTCCGATCAGACGCTAGTAAACATCTGAACGGTAGAGGCGTGTCCCGTGATCTCCTCCGCCACAATTTCCACGCCCGGCCCGGAGTCCTGACCAATAACCCTTATCTACCGAAGCCGGAATCCTCTGAACTAAACCAGGACCCTAGTTATAGCTAAGTCATTGATATATATGGCCATTTATACAATGTTTAGTTAGGGCATCCTGAGAGATAGGCTACCATAGTTCATACCATAAGGTAGGCGATCTCCAACTTTATTTTTATTTATGTTGATTAATTTAATATTTCGATTGGTGTGGTAAGAGATAACCTTTGGCCATATTATCCCCCACAACATACATAGATATATGGCTGTCTGATTTGTTGGCCTTGGCTCAACCTAGGGACAGGGCATGGGTGTTCTTAATATGAATGTATATTCCTGTTCATCATCATTGTAGTTAGAAGTGTAGGACACGAGGGGGTAGTGTACGTGAGGTGTGGAAAATGGTCAGTTTAGAAGGGGTAGGTAGGTGCGGCCTGGAGCTGCTTAGCCCTGCGGGCTTGGGCCTGCCTGAATTGGCTGGCTCGGTCAGCTGGTCCTTTCGTTCTGTGGACCTTTCTTTCGGGTGTTTCTGTGTGGTGTTCGTTCGTGGCTTCTGTGGTGGGCTTCTCGTTCTGGGGCATTTTAATAATAGTAGTGATGATGGTGACAAGCAATGATGATAGTTGTAGTGATAATGATGACAGTAGTGATGATGGTGACATTAGAAGTGATAGTATTAATAGTGGGTATGATGGTAATTGTAGTGATAATGGTGATAATAGTGATGATGGTAATTGTAGTGATAATGGTGATAATAGTAGTGATGATGGTTGTAGTTGTAGTGATGATGACAGCAGTGATGATGATAGTTGTAGATATGATGGTGACAAGCAATGATAGTTGTAGTGATAATGATGACAGTAGTGATGATGGTGACAGTATTAGTGATGATGGTGAGTAGTAGTGATGGTGGAAGTTGTAGTGATGATGACCGTAGTAGTCATGATGAGAGTAGTAGTGATGATGGTAAGAGTAGTAGTGATGACTATAATAGTAGTAGTGTTGATGATAGTAATGGTGATAGTGACTAGTAGTGATGATGGTGACTCATCGCAGAGTTGGGTATGCCGTTTTGATTTTGGGCAAAACGGCACGTCTACTTTATCAACTCTGCGTAAGCAGAGTGGTATCGCCCCCCGTATAGTGGTACTTGCTAACCGAAATGTTTGTCCGTCCGTCTGCCTGTCTGTCCGTCCGAGAACTCCTAGACCGTTTGACGGATTTTCACCAAACTTCACACGAACCTTTGGTGCGTGAATTCGACGGTAATTAAATTTTTTATTTTTTTTTTATTTGTGCAATAGTTATGATCTTAGGTTCTAAAAATGGTTCCCCCCCCCCCCCCCCCACCCCCTTCAGGACCCCCACCGTCCACCCTGTAGCTATTCCCTGTGTGTACACACACACACACACACACACACACACGTTTTTTTTTTTTTTTTTTAATTTGTGTAAGTTATGATTTTAGGTCTAAAATATGGTTTTGCCCCCCCCCCCCCCCCCTCAGGACCCCCCACCCTGTACCTATTCCCAAGCAATGATGATGGCGTTCTGTGTGTGTGTGCCCCGTTAGGGACAGCAGTGATGATGATGGTGGTGATGATGATGATTACAGTACTAGATATGATGGTGACAGTACCAGTAGTAGCGATGATGGTCATAGTAGTGATGATGGTGACAAGCAATGATGATAGTTGTAGTGATAATGATGACAGTAGTGATGATGGTGACCGTATTAGTGATGGTGAGTAGTAGTGATTATGGTGAAAGTTGTAGTGATGACAGTAGTAGTGATGATGAGTAGTGATGATGGTAAGAGTAGTAGTGATGACTTTAATAGTAGTAGTGCTGATGATAGTAATGGTGATAGTGACTAGTAGTGATGATGGTGACCACACGCAGAGTTGGGTATGCCGTTTTAATTTTGGGCAAAACGGCACATCTACTTTATTCATTATTATAAGAGTGTTTATTCATAATAATTACATATATATTATTGCCAGCCTTTTCCTGAACACCTAGTTACAACATTGACAAGTGAAACCTCCACATTTTAAGAGAGCCAAAACTCAGCTTTACAAACTGCAGGTACGGTTGGCCAAAATAGTCATGTCGCCGCTGTCATTAAGTTTTGGTCAATGTGTGCTGTATTAATGTCTCATATGTTGAATAGGGTGTGTAAAGATAGGCACATGTTTGTATATCTCACTCGAAACGATGAATTAATGCTATATTGCTGATACCAATTATTGATAGAAATATACTTGGTGCCTCGACATTACATATTTGGGCAACTGTACATATTACAGTGGGGAGAGGTAGACATAAAAAAAAAAAATAGACTTTCTGATAGGGCATAGAAAGGGCATAGAGCAATCAAGCAACCTAAACAGGTTTCCTTCGATTCTTGCAGTTAATATATTTATATAGCTTAGGAAAGACTTATAGGCTACCAAGCAAAGGGGCAAAATCTCTCATTGATAATTATAACATCCATAGAACCTGTTCAAACTTAATAACCCTTTCAAGATACGAGGATACGATTCTGCCATATATTCTGCCTATTAGTAGTCGATTTTATTCAGCTTAGGAAGGAACTACGAGTGTCAGAAAGTTAGTTGAGATTGAGTTTGCCCATTTAATATCTCAGAGGTCATTCCAATCCTGAGAAAAATCGTCTAATGCTAGCCAAAATTAAGTGAAAAAGCGTCCTCGAAGATTGAAAGGGTTAAAATAATCTAGTAATAGCCACAACACACTGAATAAATCGGTCATGGTGTATCGAAAGGGTGAACTGAGTGTGCATGAGTTTGTGTGTTTCAATGTTAGATATGTAATTCTTATCTTGATGCCAGTAAAGTGATGATATAGCATTTGGATGAGGTCAATGCTCCCTCTCTCTCTTTCCTTCTTCTTTGCTATCCTTTCCTTCCACTTTCCCTTACGCACGGGTTAGCTATCTCTACTAGAATTAAGTCCTGACCACCTCGCTGGGATCGTAAGGTCTGTGTGGTCAGTGCATCTATGTAAATGTATGTAAATCTCTCTCCCCTCTCTCACACACACTCATACACTTACATACATACAGTACATACATACATACAACGTATCCCGCTCAGGACTAAAGGCCACAGACCAAACCAGCCACAAACAATAATGGCCACAGACCAAAACTGCCCATCACAAACGACCGCTCCATCACATTGGCCGCTGAATAAAATGGCCACGAACATAAATTCCTATAAGGTTCGCAGACTAAAACAGCCACTGACACTAATGGCCACAGACCAAACATGACCAATTTCACTAATGGCCACAGACTAAAACAGCCACTGACACTCATAACACTAATAGCCCCAAATCACCTTCCTCCCTCCTGTGACTTCATCCTGTGACTTCATCCTATGACTCCCTCCCGTGACTCCCTCCTGTGACTTCCTCCTGTGACTTCCTCCTGTGACCCCCTCCTGTAACTTCCTCCTGTGACTCCCTCCTGTGACTCCCCTCTGTGACTTCCTCCTGTGATTCCCTCCCGTGATTTCCTCCTGTGATTTCCTCCTGTGATTTCCTCCTGTGATTTCCTCCTGTGAGTCCCTCCTGTGAGTCCCTCCTGTGACTCCCTCCTATGACTTCCTCCTGTGACTCCCTCCAGTGACTCACCCCCTGTGATTCCCCCCTTGTGACTCCCCCCTGTATCTCTCGTGTGACTCCCTCCTGTGACGTCCCCCTGTGACTCCCTCCTGTGACGTCCCCCTGTGACTCCCTCCTATGACTTCCTCCTGTGACTCCCCCTATGACTCCCTCCTGTGACTTCCTCCTGTGACTCTCGTCTGTGACTTCCTCCTAGGACTTTCCCCTGTGACTCCCTCCTGAGACTCCCACCTGTGACTCCCTGTGACTCCCTCGTGTGATTCCCTCGTGTGATTCCCTCGTGTGATTCCCTCGTGTGATTCCCTCGTGTGACTCCCCCCTGTGACTCCCTCGTGTGACTCCCCCCTGTGACTCCCTCGTGTGACTCCCCCCTGTGACTCCCTCGTGTGACTTCCTCCTGCGACTCTCTCCTGTGACTCTTCTGTGACTTCCTCCTTTGACTCCCTCCTGAGACTCGAGCCACCTGTGTCTCCCACCTGTGACTCCCTCCTGTGACTCCCTCCGGTGACAACCTTCTGTTACTTCCTCTTGTGACTACCTCCTGTGACTCCCTCCTGTGATTTCCTCATGTGACTCCCACCTGTGACTCCTTCCGATTACTCCCTCCTATGACTCCCCCCGCAGGCTTGTCAACCGTGGTGGTGCCGATCTACCTGAGTGAGATAGCCCCTGCGAGGATCCGAGGTCAGATCACCTTGTCCTACGCCCTCTTCTATGTCTTGGGCCAGCTCACCGCTACCATCCTGGGGGGGTCCTTTGCCACCATGAAGGAGGGATGGAGGTACGGCTGACAACACTTGAACCTCAGAGACAAACAATGTGGAAATGTTGCTGTATCTAACTACAATATCAGGCTAACGTACTGTATATTATTAATGAAAATAAATGGCATTACTTCAAAAAATATCATGACACTAGATAAAATTCATAAACTCGTCAGGCAATTGATAGATAGATAGATACAGTAGATACTTCCATTAAAACCAAGCAAGCCCTTCAACAAATGTTATTTTAGTATAATAAATAAAATTAAGTAGTGCCTTGTACCATATATATATATATATATATATATATATATATGGAATTTGCTGCTGAAAGTCATATTTTGTAGTAAGACTTTTTCGTAATTTTGTGTACCGCCCTACAGGTATATGTCCGGTATGGGAGCACTACCAGCCCTGGCCCAGGTCTTTGGTCTGTTACTCCTACCTGACAGTCCACGATGGCTGGCCTCAAAGGGAAGGTCAGGAATACAACACAAGTCCCAAGAGTACATAGTCTAGTCGGCCAATAGGACAACTATGCCCAGCACTAATTCGGCCTTAACTACATACATACATACATACATACATACATACATACATAATATTAAAGACCGAGTGGTCCACATAAGGTAGTCTACAGTTTGTGTCACCTCCTAATGGCGGCATAACCAAACTTAATTTTAATCATAGAATACAGTAGATCTGGACTTGACACGAATATGGAACTTTGCAGTATGGGACCCAACATCGGAGAACGAACCCCCTAGTTCGAACCTCGAAACCGCGAAAATATAAAATATTTGCGGGTTCGAGGTTCGAACTTGGAGGTTCGATTTCCGATTTTGGGTCCCTTACTGCAAAGTTCCATTTTCGTGTCAAGTCCAGATCTGTCTTAACTTATCACAACATAATCTAGCCTCACCGATCATAACTAAACCTAGCCTAACTGATTCTTCCCCGCAGTAGAGTATCTTACCAATAAGTTACCAGTAGAGGTTAACTTCTAGAGGCAGAGTTCTCTTCAGCTGACTTCTCTAAGGAGCCCAGTTTTCATTATATCATAATCCAGTTCAAGAAGGGGGCAGGAGGGAAGCAACGAAAAATACTATTTGGTTTCTTGTCCCTGTTAATACGTATACAAACAAAAAACGATTTTTTTTAATCTTGTATAACCCCTTATTAAGCTGCTCTATTGAAGCTCTTCACGCAGCCTATGGGAACGTTTTATAACCGATTTTACAGAACGTGTAAAATATTACCAGGCCGGGTCTAGGGTTTCTCCAAAGGGGGGCGCGAAGCTAATATTTCCAACTGTGGGTTCTGTAAGGGTTGAGGTATGCCTCGCCAAAAATATGTTGAAATGTGAGCCCGGATAATAGGGTACTTAAAAGATAATGAATGATTCCTAGTATGAAAGATAGTGAGAAATCAATATGGGCAGATAAAGAGAGAAGATCTATTTATCTATCACCAGACGCCTCTAGGGAATGACCAAGGATGAAATACCTTCATCGAGGAAGTTCATTCGATTTTCTAGCTTGTTTCCGGGGAGATGATTGTTGAATTTAGGGCTGTGTGGCCAGGCCCAATTAACCCTGTTTCGGGGGAGGATCACTAGCCCAACCACCCATTGTTGTGTATTGTGTGTGAGGCGCATGTGGCATGCTATTGTACTGTTGGACTGGCTGTGGATGTGAATGTAGTCTGTAACCAGTGTAATCAGGTCGATCATGCTGATCAGGTGCTATCATTCAAATACTTAATGCGACATTGGTCTACTGCACCTCTGTTGTCCGTCATTGTAGAGAGGGGTTGGGAGGCCATAGGGGTGAATGTCAAATAACAACCTGCCCAGTGAGAGATCGACTCCGGACCTCCTGCGTACGACTACCACACAATCCATGCAGAAGAAAGAGTTAAACACAAAACTGAACAATGATAATTAATTAACCATAATTTGTAGAGAGAAAGAAAGAAAGATAACTATAAATCTATGTTATGTATAATATAGCATATTTTACATTCTGCTGGTGTCCATATTCCAGGGTGTCTGAGGCGTGCTCATCCCTGGAAAGTCTAAGAGTCAGAAGCTACGACTGGAAAACAGAACTGCAGCTCATCTTATGTGATATCAAAGCCAACGCCTGCAAGGTTAGCTGTGGAATGTTTGTATCAATTAAATAGCTTGAACCATTTTATTATAACCAATTTTGATAACAACTGCCACCTTCTTCAGCGGCCGGTTTCCTCCCGAGGTGGCGGCTTTTGTCGGGGAAACCGATTTGAAAAATTATTTCTATTGTTGATAATGTTTTCATTCCTAGAAAATACTATTAGCTAAAGTAAGGAAGCTAAAGTAAAGTAAGTTCTATAGAAATGGCAGCACAATTTAATTAATATTTTACTCATTTTTAATTTGAAGATTATAATAAGAGTGGAATATGTGTGTATTAACTCAATATATGTCAACCTCACCTTTGAGTTTATGATGGCATGTAGTATCCAGCTGTAATCGACCTTGTTCCTGAAGAAGTAGCCGACGTCTTAAGCCACCTTGGTTTAGGCCACCGTCCTAGTGAATCTTGTTCCTGAAGCAGTTGTTTGTTCCTGAAGAAGTATCTGACGTCAGAAGCCACCAGTCTCAGACCCATGTCCCCGTCCCTTGTTCCTGAAGTAGTAGTTTATTCCTGAAGAAGTAGTTGACGTCAAAAGCCGCCAAGTCTCAGACTCCTGTCACTGTCACTTGTCCCTGAAGAAGTAGCTGATGTCTGAAGTCACCACGTCTCTTTGTTCCTGACATGACTTGGAAGAAGAAACACCGAGGCGTATCGCCCAGTTTCCTCTATTGTCCAACGACGACCCCAGACCCCCACGGTAAGGTCGCGCTAATAAGTCATGTCCCAGCTGGCATTACGTTTGGCTTGCTCTGTTCTGTATTAATGTATGTCAGATGTTGAATAGGGTGGGTAAGTGTAGGAACATGTTTGTATATCTCAATCGATATGAAGAAATGAAGCTTATATATTGCTGTTACCAATTATTGATCAAAACATACTTGGTGCCGAGACATCACTTATTAGTGCGCCCAACACAAACGTCCTGAGGCACCAGCAAGCCAAGACTGTGTTGTAATTTGTTCCCTGTATTATTTCCATTGTAATTTCTATTTCTATTGCGTATGTTTCTTGTCTGTGCAAATAAACTATTTTGTGTATATTACTCGTATTTATCGTTCCCAGTAAAGTATCCCTAAGAGGCGCCTTAATAATATTGGCACTTCAATTATTATTGTTATAATAATACTAATAATTATAGTTCTTAAAGCTAGCGCATGCTACGCCAGCTAAGGATAGCCCAATAAGGCTGATTAGGCGTATTTCCATTGGAGTCCTGTACTACTAGCCCATCCCCTTGCTCATGAGGGACGGTAACGACTGTGCTTGTGAAAAAACTTGAATGCGCCGAGCGTGGGCGCGATCCTGGAACATTCTGGGTGGACGTCCAAGACGCTAGTCACTATTGTTATTATTATTATTATTATTATTATTATTATTATTATTATTATTATATAGTGATCTGCTGTGTTATATTGCAGAGAGGGATAAGTCAGCTGTTCACCATCATCACAGTACGGAGGGCTCTTGGGCTGGGCATCCTCCTCCACCTAGCTATGGCCTTCACTGGAGTCGTTGCCTTCATGTTAGTTTACCATTACTAGTATTTGGGACAAGGCGTTTTTTTTTTTAACTCTCTAGTTAACTTAATTAGTTTCGAGATTTTATGACGTTTCACCTAATTTGTATGGCAAATAAATTGACCATCGAAAATTGCCTATAGAATGTGTGGTGTGATGCTCCCCTCTTTAGTATTGAACATCCATATTAATATTTACAGTATATTTGCAGTATATTTACAGTATATTTAATGGAAATAAAGTAACCTGAAAATGATTCTGTCCCAGGTCGTACAGTGGCAGCCTGATATTGATGACTGGGGTGACTGATCGTAGCCTGGCCATGTATGTGGTGGCTGGGGTGGTGGGGGTCGGGGTGGTGGGGCTACTGGTGGGGCTGTCATTGGTGGAAAGGGTGGGTCGGCGCCCCCTCCTGCTGACCTCCCTGTTGGGGATAGTGCTGGGGTTGCTGGTGGCTGGGGCGGCACTCAATGCTGCTCACGACTACTCCCCCAGTGTCACCCTCCCTCCCGCTGATCCGGCATGTGATTTCTCAGGGTTAGTGTCAGTCTGGTTTATTTTTCCACTAACATCAATTATCGTAAAGTCGCCATTGCATTAAATATGGAATCAGGAAAATGCGAGCTAGAATATTTTACCCAATATATTAGTTTGTATGCGGGGTCTTGTTTTCATGTGCTTGTTCATTTCTTTCCACTGTTATTTTATGCATATAATACTCTCCTAAACTGATCCTCTCCCTCCCACTGTTATTAACCAGCTGTGGAGAGTGCACGAGCAGGAAGGGGTGTGGCTTTTGTTTCTCCACTGATGACGCACTGCCTGAAAATTCCTGCGTCCCCATCGACACCTTTCTCTACTCTCCGGTACGATATATTAAGGGGGTACTACTCGCATGCATGAAATCAAGGTACCAATTAAATCAAGGCCTTCCAAGAAATCAAGGGATCAATTAAATCTAGCCATCCATGAAATCAAAGGACCAATTAAATCTAGGCATGCATGAAATCGTAAATCTAGGCATCCATGAAATCAAGGTACCAATTAAATCAAGGCATCCAAGAAATCAAGGGATCAATTAAATCTAGCCATCCATGAAATCAAAGGACCAATTAAATCTAGCCATCCATGAAATCAAAGGACCAATTAAATCTAGCCATCCATGAAATCAAAGGACCAATTAAATCTAGTCATCCATGAAATCAAGGGACCAATTAAATCTAGTCATCCATGAAATCAAGGGACCAATCAAATCTAGCCATCCATGAAATCAAGGGACCAATTAAATCCAGGCATCCATGAAATCAAGGGACCAATTATATCTAGCTGTCTTGAGTCCCCCCCCCCCCCAAAAAAAAAAGGAAAAGTGAGGTTTGGGCCTGAGTATATATATATAGATAGATATAATTATATCTAGCCATCCATGAAATCAAATAACCAATTTAATCAAGGCATTTATTATATCAGGTGGCGGTGTCTGGTTCCTGTAACGACCCGTTACTGCTGGAGGCGGGGGACTTCGTCTTCGCTTACGACTGGTGCCCCTTCCCCTATTCCTGGATCATCGTGCTTGGATTCGCAATTTTCGTCTTCTTCTTTCCCATAGGTTCGATGCAGTTCTTGTCTTTGTTTTTTTCTTAGAGCATATGCACTTATATTTGCTACTTAGTTTTAAGTATTGTTAAGCACTAAAGTATTTGGCATGATATGTAAATTTGTTCATGTATTGACATTTTCATTTTTAATAAACACTAAACAAAAATTGAAACTTAGTGTATTTTAGACGATTTAGCCCTCTCAGTCGCATTTCTGACGTATTTCCTAATTATAATGTGGATAACATTAGATGTTATTACAGAGTTTATGAAGAACCTCTAGATCTCAAAACAGTATAACTTACCGTACCTAAATTAGCCCTCCGACTCGCATAAGTTTGTCCTAATCTGACTAAAATGAAAGACTGCGTCCTGGTATTGGCCCTATTCATTGTTCTTCCCTCTCACTAAAACATTACGTTATCCATAATGCAGTTGGGTCTAAGTGCTATAGTGGGATCTAAAACGGTAGGGAGCTTTAAGATAAAATTGGATAAGCATATGGACGAGAAGGGTTGGGTGTGAAGGGGGATCAGCCGGGTTGGGCCAATCAGCGCTCTGCAGACCCCCATAATCCTGCGTTAATCTCTAACCGTTTTGGTAAGATGATCCTCGGGGTATTAGAATGTTGAGCCTATAATTGGGCTTTGTAATTGAATTGGGGTTGTGTGGGACAGGGATCTGCCTTGCTTAGGCCAATCGGCTTTCTGCAGACTCCCATTTTCTTATGTTCTTAAGTACATGACTAGATTAATATCTAGAATTCGAAAATGGATATTTATCGTGATCATGTACTTAACCTTTAACTGTGTTGGTGGTGCAATGGTTTAGATGCTTATTTTCTGAGTGTGGTGTCCCGAGTTTGAATCCCGGGAGGATCATATGCGTTCATTAGTTTATTCTAGTGTATCTTGTGTCGTCCCAGTTTTGGTTTGTGTATTTTTAAGTAACACCCCGTTTTTAACATTAACATCAATTACAAACCCCAATGCACTTGAATAAACTAATGAAAGCATATGGTCCTCCCGAGATTCGAACTCGGGACTCCACACCCAGAACATAAACATCCAAACCATTACAAGTTTTACAATTTAATTACTATCATTGTAGGTATAGGCCCCCTAGTATGGACCATTAACAGCGAGATCTTCCCCCAGTGGGCTCGAGCCACAGCCTTTTCCATCACCATAGCTTTCAACTGGTTCGTCAGCTTTGTCCTCACACTCACCTTCCTCACTCTCACATACACCATCTATAAACACGGTAATAAGGGAGTACTGGTGTTGTTATTATTATTATTATTATTGTTATTATTGTTATCAACTCTGCGAAGCAGAGTGGTATCGCGCACACAGATCCCGCCCGTATACTGTGCACTACCAGTCAGCTTATCTGTTGTCGTCCGTCGTCGTCCTTCGTCGTCGTCTGTCTGTCCGGAAACTCCTCCTAGACCGTTTGATGGATTTTCACCAAATTTCACAGATACATTATATCCATTTGGTCAATGCAAAGGTCAGTCAAAAAGAAATTTTCCATTAAACTTAAAGGTTAATATTATGCCCTGTTTTTCTACAGGATTAACTTGGGTAATGTGAGTTCTAACTGACTGGGTATATAAAGCTGCATGCACAAAACAAGGTATGAGGAATAGAGAACACAAAATAAACACACGGTAACAAGACACACGATCACGTTTATCGAGGATGATTAATGGGAAGCATAAGAAAGTATGAATACTCGTACAAGACAAATGATAGAATTGAACAACTAGCATTAGTGGATCTGGATGGAGCCTAGTCTCCCACTTCCAACGTTCAGGTATACTCTTCTGATCACTGGCTTTGTTCGCAAGTTTATAATTATACTGGAAGCCATCAATGTTACTTATAGATTTAATTTCACTATTTAGATTTATTACTGGCAGTTCTGGTGCACGAGTAGTAGTTCACAGACTAGATTAGACACGCGTATATTTAGAGCACGAGAATTCTAGTAACCTCAGGGGGGTACTGATCTAAGTTTTATATTCTTATAGCAGAAAATATGTAGAACGCAAATCAGTGGGCGAACGTTAGATATCACTAGGGTTTTACTTCTATGTAATAATATCTGGATCGGGGTAATTACGAGAGTTAATGTTGCCTGTTAATTAATGAACACTGATACGCTTAGCACTTCCTGATGGAATGGTTATATATGAATTATGCTGGGGCAAAGATATAGCCACTTCATAGAAATATTAATAAGTGAGTCTCTAAATAGTACTGTAACACTGTAGTACTAATAAAGTGAATCTTGGGTAGTATTTGGTTGGTCTGGTCCTGGTTATCTTGCGTCCGTGATGTTGGGGGTTAACGACTGGTTCCGCGGCCGTCCAGGGGGTCCATATGTAGGAAGTTCTCAAGACGGATCTCTTGGCGATCGTTGCTGGCTACACGCTTATATACCCACTGGTGTGTGAAGGTTATAAGGTGCACGTAGATTTCTTGTACGTGGACAGATGCTTCTATCTCAAATCTGCCACGGAGTCTGCCGGCTCTGCAACTCAATTCTCAGGAACAACACAAGGGCAGAGCTAGAGGTCAACTTAAGGGGGCCAGCCACTGGTTGGTGTCTATCTTTCAACTGATTTTACTGGGGGCTGGAGCTGGGTTTATAGGCTCGGTTTTGGACCCTGTAGGCCATAGGGATCTCGAGTCTTATGGAATTATTTGAGCTCTCAATAGATACGGGGACTAGGTAAGGTGGTGATTACTGTTGTGGCACATGGCTATAGGGGCCTTCATAATGTGATATAACTGAGCCTTAGTAAGAGGTACTATTTTGGCTATACTGGAAGTATTGAGGGGAGGGAGACTGGATCTACTTTGCGGGGAGGACTGGGACAGCTGTGACAGGAGCGTCTCTCTTACATTGCTCAGTCTTCATTCTATGGTATAGCTGAGGTGCTAATTTGGTTATCAGAGTATGCACGAAAGGTGAATGGGTTATTGTGGGTTAATAGAGGTTAGTACAGGGGTTAGTCATGCATGGTTAGTTCATTGATAGGAAGAATTCCTGTGCTACCTGGCAATGACCCGGAAGTCAAAACAGGGGTCAGTATACCTCCGCAGGGGTGGGGGTCTCCCTCCTCGGGTGGGTAAAAAAGAGTAGGTGCGCGCCCTCTCTCTGTGATGGTCGTCCGGCGGCTGTGGCTAGGGGCTTGCCATATCACAGGTGTTTGTAATAACCCTCTGTTTATGAGACAGATGTGGGTGTTCGTAATACCAAAACCGAAGGTGCCTTGACTAGCTGGTTTAATCGGTTGGGTTGTTAATTGCATGGTTTGCTGGATGTGGTGCAGACTGGGTTGCTAACTGCCACATATATCTGGAAGTATGGCAATAGAAGTTAGTCACTGGCAAGGCGGCTAGCTTCGCACTGACGATCATTTGGTACAGGGTTGTGAAGGGGTTGTGAGGGAATAGATGGCATGCAAAGGGTTAGTAAAATTCTAATGTTGTTCAGTCCTACTAAGGGAAGGTAGGCTGGATAGGAGTATATATATTATTTTTATTAATCTCACCACCACACCCCCAATGAAATTAATATATAAAAGGTTTGAGAATGTTAGCAACGGAAAAATCAAGGATATTCAGGAGGTATGGTGGAGAGGCTAGGTCGGAAAGGAGTCGGAGGAGCGTGGGGGGTTAACGAGAGGGAGAGGGTTAAGGGGGGCTACGTGGAAGTTTGACCCTAAGGTCTCTGGACGTAGGGGTGGCATTAGACTACAGTTGGTATCGGAGCTTGGGGGTTAATGACAGGGAAAGTATGTTAGCCAAATGCTACCGGGAGATGAGCAATATGGGATGGTATATGAGTCTGGAAAGGATAGAATCATGTGGACTGTAGGGCTGTGGGGAAGAGGAGGTTAACTGTAGGTGTGCTTGACTGGATAAAAGTAGGGAAAAACATGGTGTATTATTACTCGTCAATACGATGGTTATGGACACTGTTAATCTGACACTATTTCTTGCTGATCTAGTTGTTCCTGGGAACTGCGTTTTCTATGACATATACACCAAAGAAAACGGCAGTTCGTAGGGGTAGCTTCGGTATTGTTTCGTGGTGAAAATGCGTCGAGACAATGGTAAAAGAGGGTTGTATATACAATCTCTGATTGGGGTAAGAATTAAAGTTACTGCATGGTGGCTAACATCTTCAGTCATTTCTGTCTAGGTCTTACAGGAACAATGGTTCTATATACACTAGTGTACCCGTGGGTATCATAGTTTCTTATCAATTAGGACATGGGGTTTTAACATACTACTTCTCGGATGGAAGAACATATATAGATTTATGGGGGCGGTTGGTCTTCAGTAACTGAGTCTGGCAAGACAGGGGGTTAACATATTACTTCTTGGATGGGAAAAAAACATACATAGATTTAGGCCTGTCTGAACTGGTTGGCATTGGCTCAACCTAGGGACAGGGCATGGGTGTTTTAACCTGGGAAGAACATACATAGATTTATGGGGGCGGTTGGTCTTCAGAAACTTAGTCTGGCAATACAGGGGTTATCATATTACTTCTCGGATGGAAGAACATACATAGATTTATGGGGCGATTGGTCTTCAGAAACTTAGTCTGGCAAGACAAGGTATTTTAGGGTAATAATAATAATAATAATCTTCTGGTTACTTATATAGCGCCCGTATCTCCTCCTTCGAGGATTCACAAGCGCTTGGCTTTCTTTAGTCTACCAGAGACCATTACCCATCCCCCTTGCTCATGGGGAGATGGTAACCGCCGGCTGTATCCCAGAAAAACATTTCAATCTGAGCGGGGATTGAACGCGAGACCTTCAAGGTGGGAATCAGGCAAGCTATCAACTGAGCCAACCGGACGGCTGGTATGTTGATATTGATATCCTAACTTAGGGACAGGGCATGGGTGTATTAACTTAAGGTGTATTTATGTTCATCATCATGTAGGTAGAGGTGTAGGACACAAGGGGTAGTGTATACGCGAGGTGGGGGAAAGGTCAGTGTTTAGAAGGGGTAGGCAGGTGTGGTTTGGAGCTGCTTAGCCCTGCGGGCTTCGGCCTGTCTTAACTGGTTGGCTCGGTCACCTGGTCCTTTCATTCTGTGGGCCTTTCTTTCGGGTGTTTCTGTGTGGTGTTCGCTCGTGGCTTCTGTGCTGGGCTTCTCGTTCTGGGGCATTTTACTTCCCTCTCCTTCATTGTAGGCTCGTCCCCGAGCCTCAAGGGTGAAGTAAAAAGAAGCATAGTCATGGTGGGTCATTTTGAGTGTATTAAGAAGGTCCCACCAAGCAAGAGAGCGAGGGTCAGGTTTCTTTTGCAGGTCTATGTAGACCTGTAGGAATGTGTCCTCGGTGTTGTGGAGGGCGGTTGCCCGGGCTTGATGTGGGCGCTGTAGATGGGCTAAGCGTCCTGTGGACGTTTTTACTTTAACCTTTCGTATGAATGGTGTGTAGTGTTCCCCCGTTGGGGTAGGGATGGGGGCGACGAAGGGTGTGGATTTGTTCATGGTGGATGTCATGTATCGAGTGAGGTGTGTGGGACTGACAGGAGGCCTCTTCAGTGTGGTGAATGGGTTACTAACTGAAGGGGAGGGATTAACGCGTGAAAACGGAGCTGGGGGTGAAGGGGGGATATGAGTCTGGGGTTTTGGGGGTTTTCTTGGGTGGTGTTGCAGGCTGGGAAAATATATGGAGGCAATGTGCAATATCGGTTTAGGTAAGGTGCGTGAGGGAGGTGTGTGAGAAAGAGGGGGTGTGTGTGTTGTGTGGCTTGGGTCTTTAGTGTAAGAACGGCAGGGGCGTAGCTAGAGATTTGGAGGCCCAGGGGGCTTGGTGCCCGGAGGGGCCCCCTCCATGGTTTGGGGGTGGGGGTGGCGAGCGAAGCGAGCCTAATCAGCTGGGGGGTTCGGGGGGGCGCTGTAAGGCCCCCCCCCCCCCCCCCCCCCCCCCCGAGAAAATTTTAGAATAATAATGCTACCTAGGTGCATTTTGACGATATCCATGACTCAATAGTGGGGTACTGGTAATAATTTAATATACAATTAATTATTATATCACCGTTATCTAATGGATTAGGAATACATGTACAATGGATGGTACAATACTGTAAAACATATACCACTTTGATGAACTCTTTCTCTTTGTCGTTCATTAGGCATGTCTGAAATAAGAATATAAAATATAATCCTAATAAAATAATAAAAAATAATAATGTACATGAAACGTGATAACATTAAAATATTATTTCAACCCCACCACTGACGTTAGGGAGTTAAAATATGCGTCATTGGTAGGCCTAATCAAGCTATGCATTACCTCAAATCTCAATACTGGGGGCCTCTTCTTGAGAACCCCAGTAACTTGTTAGAAAGCTTACCAACGTTTGCACCTGACCCTGAACCAGCCAAAGGGCTAGATTAACCTACAAACGAGTATTCAATGCTCACAACTGTGTTCCTTCTTATTTCACAGTTCCTGGGCTTGATATGTACAGCCACCATAGCCTATAGCCTATATGGAAGGCGTATGGTAGCATAAATAAAAGTGATCCAGAGTCTAAATTTGAAAGAATGAGTCATAGTGCTCATAGCCTAACCAAGGTAGCCTACACTCTACACCATTAATGTTGCCTCTATGCTCTATTTTAGCTGTTGTATTGCACCCATACTTAACTGACTATTAAACGACTATGCATCTTTTTCACGATAAAGCTAAGGTTTAGTAAGACCATAAACATTGTATAGGATATGTTAGGCCCCCTACAGTTCGAGAAAAAAATATGAGACCAAAACATAGTCCTACAAATTTCAAGGCCTAAATATTTAGCACTTTAGAAGTTTAGCCTACTCTACAAATATCTTCGATACCACTCAACTTTCTCACAAGGTTAAGTACATAGGTTATCTATGAAATATAGCTATCGATTTGACCATTACAGTTCACGAAAAAGAAATATTACAGAAATTTTTGGTTCATATATTTATATATAATTGTATGTAGGCCTAATCTTCGATTATACACTCAACTTACTAACAATCACCATGTTTCTTGTTGTCAAATTAGGCTATATCTTATTATTCCTTTACACATGCTTACGAAAAACAGTATATTAACCAACTGTCAAACTCAATAGTGCTATTTTGTAATGTATATAAAGTATAATCATTAGGCCTACCAGGCTACCTGTCCTATAGGCAGTGTGTCCTAAGCAAGTGGCGGGTAGGAGGCTAGGAGCGAGAGCGACGTTGTTTCCCCTTGCACCGCCAAATCAATACTGATGGAGTGATCGTTATTTTTCTAGTTTTAAATACCCATGACGTCGCAGGATAGAAGAAAAGAAAGAGGTTAAATCAGAAAACACACATGGTGTTTATTTTACTCATTATTAATATTACTTATATATACAGTATATACTATTAGTATAATTAATATTATTTTCAGGTCCATTTGGGGGCCCCCTTCTCTTGGGGGCCCGGGGGGCGATTTCAAACAGCCCCCTCCCCCCCCCTTAGCTACGCCACTGAAGAACGGGGTGTTGTTTTGTATAACTGTCTTCAAATCTGATGGGTCTGTTGATTATTCTACCTTTGGAGGTCCTGGTGGGAAGGTAGATGTTTGTAGTGAGACTTGAGTCGCTCGACGATGTTTTATATTGAGGGGAAGAACGCTTTACAGGTGGAGGGCATTTAGTGGGGGTGAGGTAAGGGGTTATTTGAGAGGTAGATGCGTGTGGAGGTTTTTGTCGAGTGAGGGTGGTAGGCGGAATGGGAGAGGATTTGGTGGGGGTATGTATGGGGGTTCTCTCAGGGGCAACTTTGTGGGGGATTCAAGTGGGGGTGTGGAGGTCGGGTCCGTCAGTTTGGAAGGGCTTTGGTGAGGAGTTAGTTGTGTGTTCGACGTGGTGTGAGAGGAGGGGTTGGTCGTTGGCATAGTGTACTTTTTAGGGTTGGTTGGTTGGGGGTGTGGTGAGTTGAGGAGGTTGGCTGAGGTGAGTGGGGTCGCAGGGATAGTGGAGGGGAAAGGGGTGGATGCGGGGGGGGGGGGGGGGGCGGCTAGACGGGTGGGTAGGGAATGGAGATATAATTTGGAGGGTTGGGGGTAGGAACATGCGTTGGGTGTGTTCTTTGGTGGGGTCGGTGATTTGCTGGTGGTGGAAATAGGCGGTTTTATGGGAGTTTGGTGGGGGGTAGATCTAGCAGGTCATTCGGGGTGATGAGGTGGGGGTGGAGAGGGGATGAGGTTGAAGAGGAAGGTATGTGTTTTCGTGGGAGGGTGAGGGTTGTTATTTTTGGAATATAGTTAGAGGCGTTATGGTGTTTACTTGTGATTATTCGTCTTCTTTCCCTTTGTGGAGGAGAATTCGACGAAGAAGAAGAGGAGGAGGAGGAGGATAGTGGTCTGGCAGCCCTACGGAACTGGGTTAGCAGGGTGTGTTTTCTGGAAGTTTTAAAAGATTTTAGTCGTGGGCGTAAGTTGTAGCGTGAGGTTACTGAGGTAGATTGTGTGGTGCGGTTGGGTGTGTACTTGGTTTTGGGTGGGGGTGGTGGTTTTCTCACTGTGGTGCCTGGTGGAGGTATGTCAGGGCTAGACGGGAGGGTTTCCGTTGTGGGTGGAGGTTTTCGTACTTGGATAAGTTGGGGAGGTACTTGACTATCAGAAATGAAGGAAGGTGTCATGGTGGAGGAAGGTGTGATAGTGGGGGCTTGGGCTTTGTGGAGGTTAGTTTGGGGGGTATGTTGAGGAATGATTGGTCGGTTCGGTGCTGGAGGGTTTAGGCCCTTAGGGGTTTGTATGGGAATATTCATAGCCTGAGTGGAAGGGTTAGTAGGGGTGTTTAATTCAGGGTCGGATGTGTGGGGTGGGGTAATGTCTTGTGGTTTTAGAGGTTTAAACGCTCGGACGAATCTAGTTCGGAACGTGCGAGTCACGCCGTGATAATCGATGGTGACTTGATAGGCATTTGGGACTTGTATGATGGTGTAGGGCCCGACATAGCGAGGGCCTAATTTGTTGGTGACAGGGAGGTTGGCTACCATTACGGTGTCATGGATGGCGAAAGGGTTTTTATCATCGGGGTTATCAGTTTTGGTGTCTTGACAGGTTTGGGCGGTATGGAGGGTGTTTTGCAGATGTTGCAAGGGGTCAATTGTGGAGGTGTTGGAGGGGAGGTGAGCGTGATGGTGGAACGGCAGTAACAGGGGGGGTACGCCGTAAACACGTTCATGAGGGGAAATACCGTCTTCTC
Organism: Paralithodes platypus; assembly: GCA_032716605.1. Classification (NCBI taxonomy): domain Eukaryota; kingdom Metazoa; phylum Arthropoda; class Malacostraca; order Decapoda; family Lithodidae; genus Paralithodes; species Paralithodes platypus. The sequence continues at coordinate 33,731,154 of CM064507.1, forward strand.
GGGGACAAGTGTTCATGCCCCATTGTATCATCTTTATTTGTGATAGCCAGTCTGAGGTGTTAAGAGCAATCATTTTTGTACGTAACTGGTTGTTGATGGTGCGATGGCTGCGTTCATATATAGCATTTCCTTGAGGCCAGTACGGGGATGAGCGTTTGATCTTAATACCGCATTGTTGGGTGAACTGGTGCCAAACGTGCCCACTAAATTCGGAGGCATTGTCGGATAGAAGAGCAAGGGGAAGGCCGAATATAGGGAACACTTCTGTGGCAAGCAGTGTGGCGACTGTGGTGGCTGTGTGGTCTTTAACTGGGCAGGCTATTAAAATTTGTGAATATACGTCAACAAATGTGACGATATAGCGGTTGCCAGCATAAGAAGGAAACGGGCCCATGATGTCGAGGGATAGGACTTGGAACGGTTTGTTGGCAGAAATGGTACCAGCTGGGCCTGGGGTGCGTGATCTATCCTTCCCCAATAAACAAGGTTTGCAGGATTCTGTCACTCGTTGTGCAATTTTGGAGGGGTTGGGGGTCCAGTATTGATCTGCGAAGATTTTTAACATCTTCTTTTGTCCAAGGTGTATGCCGTTTCCCTCGTGGATGGCAATCATGTAGTCGTGGGCAATGGTGGGGTCTAAGACTATGTGACCGGAGTCTGTGGCAAGTTGATCTCCCCAGCGAGTCAGTTTCCTGAAGACATTTAACGGTATCCAGGGTGGTCGGATTCTTGTTTCCCAAGATTGAATTAGTGAAGGGGCTGGGGGGGAATTATGTTGGTGGATGGGGGTAGATAAAAGCTCCGTGTTTTGTAAGGCGGCTAGGTTGGTGGGGGGGTCTTTTGGTACTGGCAAACGTGACAGGGCGTCTGCATTGGTGTGAAGTTTGCCTGGACGATACTGTATTGTAAAATCGTAGTCCTCTAGTGTCTCCCTCCAACGTACCAAAATGGCCGAGTTGGTTTCGCACTTACACAACCATTGCAAAGATTGATGGTCGGTTATTATATCGAGTTTTGCGCCCAACACAAATGACCGGAAGTGGCTGAGTGCCCAAATGATCCCTAAGCACTCTCTCTTAGTGGCTGCATAATTCTGTTGTGCTTGGTTGAGGGTGGAGCTGGCATACGCTATCACATGTTCCTCTCCGTCTCTTACTTGAGCTAAAACTGCACCAATGGCGTAGAGAGATACGTCGGTATAAAGACTGAAAGGTTTATGGTAATCAGGGAAAGCGACAATAGGGGCTTGGATTAGCTTTTGTTTCAAAGTGTTAAAAGCGAGGTCTCTTTCAGGTGTCCAGGTGAATGTGGTGTCTTTGTGGGTGAGTTGGTGGAGGGGTCTGGCTATTGTGGCAAAGTGGGGGACGAAACGTCTGTAGTATGTGGCTAAACCTAGAAAAGAACGTACTCCTTTAACGGTGGTGGGTGGGGGTTGGTTTTGTATGGCTTGAAGTTTCTTTGGGTCTGGTGCAATACCATGTTCAGATATTACGTGGCCGAGGAAATCTACCTTATTCCGTGCAATCTCGCACTTTGAGGGTTTTAATTTCAACCCGGCGGCTCGGATTCTTTGAAGAACTTGTCTCAACCTGAGGAGGTGTTCTTCCTGAGTACACAATAATATTGTCTAGATAGGCTAGGCAGGTCTCCCAGGTTAGGCCATGTAATACCGCTTCCATCAAACGGGAGAAAGTGGCGGGTCCGTTACAGAGGCCAAAAAGTAGGACGTTAAATTCGTAGTGGTGGCCACCACTAGTGGAAAATGCTGTTTTTTCTTGGTCCTCTGCCTTGATAGGCACTTGCCAATACCCTGCTTGCAAGTCGAGGGTAGTGAACCATCTGGATCCGTATAGGGAGTCGAGGGAATCGTCTATCCTGGGTAATGGCGTAGCGTCCTTAATGGTTAAGTCATTCAATCTCCTATAATCGACGCAAAAACGTGTTGACCCATCTTTCTTTTTTACTAGGACAACAGGGGAAGACCAGGGACTAATGGATGGGGTGGCAATACCGGCCTCTAACATCTCTTGGACTTGGCGTTCCTCTTCCTGGCGTTGTATGGGATTTTTTCTACGGGATGGTTGTCTTATGGGGGGCCTGTGGTGTTAATGATGTGCTGTTCTACATCGGTCTGTCCGATTTCAGTGGGTTGTTGGGCAAACACGTCACTGAACTCTAGCAATAGGTAGTACATGCTGTGTTTTTGGTGGTCGGATAATGTGTCCGGGAGAGGGGGCAATTTGAGGCTGGTAGGGGTGTCATTGGAATCTATGGGGAGGTCATCAAAAGTTTCGAGGTCTCCTATGATGAGACCTTTTGGTAATGTCAGGGATTCCTCAGAGATATTTGCCACGAGAATGTGGTTGATGCGAGTGGAAATGATGGCGGGTTGTAAGAGGCAACGATTGGGGTTGGTGGACGTGGTAGTGGGGGAAAATATCATGTGAGTTTGGGGTATGGGTCGAAGGTTAACCCATTTTTGATGGCGGGGGGGAATTTGACATTTATCTTGAACTACAGCTGGGCTAATGATGGTGGGGGATCGACTGGCGAGCAGGTGCTCGGTACGCATAAGGGGGGAAAGATCACTTTGGTGGGGGTCACGCGTGAGGGGGGGATTAACGGCGCATGTGGGAGGATCAGCGTGGCGAGGTGTGAGTGATTTAGAAACGGAATTTGTTGGTGGGACTGCGGAGGGTTGGTGGGGGAAGAGTGAGGTATAGAAGATGGGTTATTGGTGGAGGACTGATGTACTGATTTGTGGTTGTTAGAAGGACGAATTTGGGGAGTTTTGTCGGTGGCAGTGACGGTTTGTTTGGAGTTTATATGGGATTGGTGGGTTTGTCTGTCATGAGAGGGCGAGTCAAGTGTGGGGTTTTGAAGTTTTCTAGGGGTGTCAGTTGTGTGGGGGTGGAAGGGAGCTACTGACGGAAAACTGTCACAAGGGGAATTTGGTTGGTTGTGGAATAGCTGGACATTTCTGGGGGCATGGGGAACATGGTTGGGTCCCTAGGTCGTCACGCGTGAGGGGAGGATTAACGGCGCGTGTGGGAGGGTCAGGGTGGTGAGAGGTGAGCGAGTTAGAAAACGGAATTTGTTGGTAGGACTGCGGAGGGTTGGTGGGGGAAGAGTTAGGTGTAGAACATGGGTTATTGGTGGAGGACTGATGTATTGATTTGGGGTTGTTAACAGGACGAATTTGGGGAATTTTCTTGGTGGCAGTCACGGTCTGTTTAGAGGTTATCTGGGATTGGTGAGTTTGTCTGTCATGAGAGGGCGAGTCAAGTGTGGGGTTTTGAAGTTTTCTAGGGGTATGAATTGGGTGGGGGTGGAAGGGATCTACTGACGGAAAACTGTCACAAGGGGAATTTTGTTGGTTGTGGAATAGCTAAACATTTCTGGGGGCATGGGGAAAACATTGTTGGGTACATAGGTCGGTATTTTCCCTGGAAACACGTGTACATAAATATTTGATAGAATTGTTGTTACATACATCAGAGTCTGTCCTGGAAACATGGGAGGATTTATCCTGGACAGAGTTAGGAGAATTGAGGGGATTACCGAGAGGGAGTTGCTTGGACTTGTCTTCTTTTGTTTGTTGAGGCATTTTTTCAACGAATTGAGTGATATTTTGAGAGAACTCGGGGCAAGGGGAGGGGTTAGGAGTTACCTTAGTGCTAGCTGCAACTTGGTAACCCTGACTCAGAGTTTGTTGAGGGGGAAGGTGTTTTTTTCTTTTTGTGAATAGGTTTCTGCGTGATTGGTTTGTCAGAGGCTTTGGGTTGGATTTTTTTTTTTTAATGAGATCAGCCTCTGGCCGCAGTCAACCTGGGCCTGGAGTTTTTGAAGGAGGTCAATTCCAAGGAAACCATCGTAATGTTTACAGTGGGAGGAAAATACTGTGAACGTGTGATAACAACGAGCATGGGGGGCAGGAGTAGTTACTGACAGGGGAAAAGTGTCTCCTAGGAGATTTAAGTAGATATCAGCAGCTGAGATTAGTTCTGCTTTGGTGGTTAACAAGGGGCCAAATAGTCGGTGGTGTTGATCATAATAAGACTTGAACAAACATGACTTGGCAGCTCCTGTGTCGATTAACAAGCGGACAGGAATGTCCTTGATTTTGGCCATGTAATAAATGGGGGCAGTGCGGTCAGTTATGGCGTCCTCCGCCGAGGCCATCGTGGGCGGGGGGTACTTTAAAAATCCTGGGAGTCGGTATCTACCTCCTCCAGGGTTTCCTCGGTATCATCTGAGGTCATGATAGGGGCTATTTCTCCGGTGTGCATTTCCTCCATTTCTTCCTCTTGTCCCAACTCCTCTTCATTTACAGAAATGCGAGGAGTAAAAGGGCGAGGTTTGGCAGAGACGAATTTGATGGAGGGCACACTGAGCACTACAGGCAGGGAAATCATAGGGGTTGATAATTACTAATGTAGGGTTTTTACTTTGGTAGGTGTTGTAGGTTTTGTTCCGGTTGAAGATTCTGCGTGGCTGGGTAGGTTGGAACCGGGGCCTACTGGGTTGGGGCTTGCCGGAAGGGTAGGTGGGTCTGTTGTGGAAGGATGAGGATGGGTAGGCATTCTTGGAGTTGAAAGTTTGGGCCTTGGGGTTTTGGTGGTCGAGGTGCTGCGGGTGCGTGGGAAACCTCTTTATTACAGCGATTTGGGTGGGTGCTTCTGTGCGCACGGCCAAAATACGTCGGATCGTGATGAGATCTTTTTGATATCCGACGAAATCGTGCACATGGAAATCATCTTTTACTGTTGAGGGCAATATTGATACAAGGTTGACCAGAATCTGCTGCTCTTGTTGGATTCTGGTCAATGTGGGGAAAGAAACTTTTATATGTTGGGCGATCTTATTCACTGTGGCATCTAGATCGCCTTCGAATTTAGTGTCTTGGATACGGGTGTGGGCCACGAAAACGCCCAACGAAGGCTTAATGGCTTCCATCACTATTGGGCGAAATTCGTCCCATGTGAGAGCAGGGTGCACTTGGTAGGCAACCAGGGAAACGGCTTTTCCCAGGTGCGTTAATGTCACCGCTATCTTTTCTGCGTCCGTGGTATAAACTAGGTCAAGTACGGGTTTCACTATGTCCATGAACGTTTCGATCTCGTAAGTTTCTCCATCATAATGTGGGATGGGAATGTGAGAACGGTGCGCCATGATGTTATCGTGTTCTGGCTGTTCCAAACTTACACTGTAATGCAACCTTTTATCCGAATCAAGAACCACCGCTGCCGCCAATGTTATGCCCTGTTTTTCTACAGGATTAACTTGGGTAATGTGAGTTCTAACTGACTGGGTATATAAGGCTGCATGCACAAAACAAGGTATGAGGAATAGATAACACAAAATAAACACACGGTAACAAGACACACGATCACGTTTATTGAGGATGATTAATAGGAAGCATAAGAAGGTATGAATACTCGTACAAGACAAATGATAGAATTGAACAACTAGCATTAGTGGATCTGGATGGAGCCTAGTCTCCCACTTCCAACGTTCAGGTATACTCTTCTGATCACTGGCTTTGTTCGCAAGTTTATATACTGGAAGCCATCAATGTTACTTATAGATTCAATTTCACTATTTAGATTTATTACTGGCAGTTCTGGTGCACGAGTAGTAGTTCACAGACTAGATTAGACACGCGTATATTTAGAGCACGAGAATTCTAGTAACCTCAGGGGGGTACTGATCTAAGTTTTATATTCTTATAGCAGAAAATACGTAGAACGCAAATCAGTGGGCGAACGTTAGATATCACTAGGGTTTTACTTCTATGTAATAATATCTGGATCGGGGTTATTACGAGAGTTAATGTCGCCTGTTAATTAATGAACACTGATACGCTTAGCACTTCCTGATGGAATGGTTATATATGAATTATACTGGGGCAAAGATATAGCCACTTCATAGAAATATTAATAAGTGAGTCTCTAAATAGTACTGTAACACTGTAGTACTAATAAAGTGAATCTTGGGTAGTATTTGGTTGGTCTGGTCCTGGTTATCTTGCGTCCGTGATGTTGGGGGTTAACGACTGGTTCTGCGGCCGTCCAGGGGGTCCATATGTAGGAAGTTCTCAAGACGGATCTCTTGGCGATCGTTGCTGGCTACACGCTTATATACCCACTGGTGTGTGAAGGTTATAAGGTGCACATAGATTTCTTGTACGTGGACAGATGCTTCTATCTCAAATCTGCCACGGAGTCTGCCGGCTCTGTAACTCAATTCTCAGGAACAACACAAGGGCAGAGCTAGAAGTCAACTTAAGGGGGCCAGCCACTGGTTGGTGTCTATCTTTCAACTGATTTTACTGGGGGCTGGAGCTGGGTTTATAGGCTCGGTTTTGGACCCTGTAGGCCATAGGGATCTCGAGTCTTATGGAATTATTTGAGCTCTCAATAGATACGGGGACTAGGTAAGGTGGTGATTACTGTTGTGGCACATGGCTATAGGGGGCCTTCATAATGTGATATAACTGAGCCTTAGTAAGAGGTACTATTTTGGCTATACTGGAAGTATTGAGGGGAGGGAGACTGGATCTACTTTGCGGGGAGGACTGGGACAGCTGTGACAGGAGCGTCTCTCTTACATTGCTCAGTCTTCATTCTATGGTATAGCTGAGGTGCTAATTTAGTTATCAGAGTATGCAAGAAAGGTGAATGGGTTATTGTGGGTTAATAGATGTTAGTAAAGGGGTTAGTAATGCATGGTTAGTTCATTGATAGGAAGAATTCCTGTGCTACCTGGCATTTATCTGGAAGTATGGCAATAGAAGTTAGTCACTGGCAAGGCGGCTAGCCTCGCACTGACGATCATTTGGTACAGGGTTGTGAATGGGTTGTGAGGGAATAGATGGCATGCAAAGGGATAGTAAAGTTCTAATGTTGTTCCGTCCTACTAAGGGAAGGTAGGCTGGATAGGAGTATATATATAAAAGGTTTGAGAATGTTAGCAACGGAAAAATCAAGGATATTCAGGAGGTATGGTGGAGAGGCTAGGTCGGAAAGGAGTCGAGGAGCGTGGGGGGTTAGGGAGAGGGTTAAGGGGGGCTACGTGGAAGTTTGACCCCAAGGTCTCTGGGCGTAGGGGTGGCATTTGACTACAGTTGGTATCGGAGCTTGGGGGTTAATGACAGGGAAAGTATGTTAGCCAAACGCTACCGGGAGATGAGCAATATGGGGTGGTATATGAGTCTGGAAAGGATAGAATCATGTGGGTTGTGGGGAAGAGGAGGTTAACTGTAGGTGTGTGCTTGACTGTGGATAAAAGTAGGGAAAAACATGGTGTATTATTACTCGTCAATACGATGGTTATGGACACTGTTAATCTGACACTATTTCTTGCTGATCTAGTTGTTCCTGGGAACTGCGTTTTCTATGACATATACACCAAAGAAAACGGCAGTTCGTAGGGGTAGCTTCGGTATTGTTTCGTGGTGAAAATGCGTCGAGACAATGGTAAAAGAGGGTTGTATATACAATCTCTGGTTGGGGTAAGAATTAAAGTTACTGCATGGTGGCTAACATCTTCAGTCATTTCTGTCTAGGTCTTACAGGAACAATGGTTCTATATACACTGGTGTACCCGTGGGTATCATAGTTTCTTATCAATTAGGACATGGGGTTTTAACATACTACTTCTCGGATGGAAAAACATCTATAGATTTATGGGGGCGGTTGGTCTTCAGAAACTGAGTCTGGCAAGACAGGGGGTTAACATATTACTTCTTGGATGGGAAAAAAACATACATAGATTTAGGCCTGTCTGAACTGGTTGGCATTGGCTCAACCTAGGGACAGGGCATGGGTGTTTTAACCTGGGAAGAACATACATAGATTTATGGGGGCGGTTGGTCTTCAGAAACTTAGTCTGGCAAGACAGGGGTTAACATATTACTTCTCGGATGGAAGAACATACATAGATTTATGGGGCGATTGGTCTTCAGAAACTTAGTCTGGCAAGACAAGGTATTTTAGGGTATGTTGATATTGATATCCTAACTTAGAGACAGGGCATGGGTGTATTAACTTAAGGTGTATTTATGTTCATCATCATGTAGGTAGAGGTGTAGGACACGAGGGGTAGTGTATACGCGAGGTGGGGGAAAGGTCAGTGTTTAGAAGGGGTAGGCAGGTGCAGTGGCGTAGCTAAGGGGGGGGGGCGGGAGGGGGCTGTTTGAAATCGCCCCCCGGGCCCCCAAGAGAAGGGAGCCCCCAAATGGATCTGAAAATAATATTAATTATACTAATAGTATATACTGTATATATACAGTAAGTAATATTAATAATGAGTAAAATAAACACCATGTGTGTTTTCTGATTTAACCTCTTTCTTTTCTTCTATCCTGCGACGTCATGGGTATTTAAAATTAGAAAAATAACGATCACTCCATCAGTATTGATTTGGCGGTGCAAGGGGAAACATCGTCGCTCTCGCTCCTAGCCTCCTACCCGCCACTTGCTTAGGACGCACTGCCTATAGGTAGGCCTGATGATTATACTTTATATACATTACTATTGAGTTTGACAGTTGGTTAACATACTGTGATTTTCGTAAGCATGTGTAAAGGAATAATAAGATATAGCCTAATTTGACAAAAAGAAACATGGTGATTGTAAGTAAGTTGAGTGTATAATCGAAGATTAGGCCTACATACAATTATATATAAATATATGAACCAAATATTTCTGTAATATTTTCTTTTTCGTGAACTGTAATGGTCAAATCGATAGCTATATTTCATAGATAACCTATGTACTTAACCTTGTGAGAAAGTTGAGTGGTATCGAAGATATTTGTAGAGTAGGCTAAACTTCTAAAGTGCTAAATATTTAGGCCTTGAAATTTGTAGGACTATGTTTTGGTCTCATATTTTTTTCTCGAACTGTAGGGGGCCTAACATAGCCTATACAATGTTTATGGTCTTACTAAACCTTAGCTTTATCGTGAAAAAGATGCATAGTCGTTTAATATTAGTCAATTAAGTATGGGTGCAATACATCAGCTAAAATAGAGCATAGAGAGGCCACATTAATGGTGTAGAGTGTAGGCTACCTTGGTTAGGCTATGAGCACTATGACTCATTCTTTCAAATTTAGACTGGATCACTTTTATTTATGCTACCATACGCCTTCCATATAGGCTATAGGCTATGGTGGATGTACATATCAAGCCCAGGAACTGTGAAATAAGAAGGAACAGTTGTGAGCATTGAATACTCGTTTGTAGGTTAATCTAGCCCTTTGGCTGGTTCAGGGTCAGGTGCAAACGTTGGTAAGCTTTCTAACAAGTTACTGGGGTTCTCAAGAAGAGGCCCCCAGTATTGAGATTTGAGGTAATGCATAGCTTGATTAGGCCTACCAATGACGCCTATTTTAACTCCCTAACGCCAGTGGTGGGCTTGAAATAATATTTTAATGTTATCACGTTTCATGTACATTATTATTTTTTATTATTTTATTAGTATTATATTTTATATTCTTATTTCAGACATGCCTAATGAACGACAAAGAGAAAGAGTTCATCAAAGTGGTATATGTTTTACAGTATTGTACCATCCATTGTACATGTATTCCTAATCCATTAGATAACGGTGATATAATAATTAATTGTATATTAAATTATTACCAGTACCCCACTATTGAGTCATGGATATCGTCAAAATGCACCTAGGTAGCATTATTATTCTAAAATTTTCTCGGGGGGGCTTACAGCGCCCCCCCGAACCCCCCAGCTGATTAGGCTCGCTTCGCTCGCCACCCCCACCCCCTTCTATAATAAGCAAACCATGGAGGGGGCCCCTCCAGGCACCAAGCCCCCTGGGCCTCCAAATCTCTAGCTACGCCCCTGGGCAGGTGTGGTTTGGAGCTGCTTAGCCCTGCGGGCTTCGGCCTGTCTTAACTGGTTGGCTCGGTCACCTGGTCCCTGGTCCTTTCGTTCTGTGGGCCTTTCTTTCGGGTGTTTCTGTGTGGTGTTCTCTCGTGGCTTCCATGGTGGGCTTTTCGTTCTGGGGCATTTTAGTTAAGGTCAAAGGTCAAGGTTAAAAATAAGGTCAATATTTCATATTTTTTTAGTTCTTACTCAAATGTCTTCATTTTCACTATACAAGTTACTGGTAACCTAGATTATAGGCTTGAGTCCCGAAGGGAAGAAGGAAAACCTAATATTTAGTAGTGGCCCCGGAATCATTGACGATGCGCCTTAACATTGTTTATGGCCAATCTTTGAACTCAAGCTTGTCTTTCAAACTTCCCGCCCAGGAGAGAACAAAATACGATTGCCACACATCGTGAGCAAAACGCTCTAAAAAAACACTCACGGACTCGTCCTATATGATGTGGGTACCACTACTAGAAAAAACTAGCAAAAAATAATGTAAAAATAAAAATTAAACTTGATCTTAGCTTTGCGCTTCTCATGCATCTGCTATTCCCGCACGCTTCGCTCCGCCCATCGAAGCTATCCCTCACTCTTAACTGATATATCAAGACTCTCCAAATATAGCAGATGAATGGGAAGGGGATGGAAGGGAGGGCCAAAATTGTCAATGATTCTGGGTCATTACTAAATATTAGGTTTTCCTTCTTCCCTTCGGGACTCAAACCTATAATTTATTAGTGGCCCCTTCATCATTGACGATGCGCCTGATTCACAAGTCTGGAGGGGGACATTCAACAGGAATATCTTATATAACCACTAATAAATTACTAAGGTTCATAGAAAAACACGTACGAAAAAGATCATAGTTTAATATAAAAATAATAAAAGAGTTTACAGGCAGCGTCTCTTAAAGGTTTGCCTGTTGTGTAGTACCTTAATACGTTTGACAGAACAATAGGATTTACACACATAAACTATACATTTTAGCTTATGAATACATAAATATATCTGAGATGCGGTCTCAGGATGATAAGACCGCATCTCTAGCTGCCACTAAAACCTGCAGCCAACCCTACTCCTGCCAGCCAGAGTCCAGGCGCGCCACCCCCAGAGCCACAAGGACATAACCACCACGCGCCAAACGCCCTTGATCCTCTCAAGCCGGGCGCCTTAAGTAGGGGCAAGAAGATTGCCTTATACTCACCCAGCCTGGACATCATTAACTAAGCTTGCCATTTGGTATTCTTTAGTTCAGGGTAAGAACAGCCAGAGATAGCTGGTGTTCAACTTGTCAGTTGTGTGCTGTGATCGAAGATCTACCAGGTCGGGTTCCCCCCATCAGGAAGAGGACTAGCTTGGGCAACCCACTTTAGGCTCCCCCTCTCTGGCCTTCGATGCGGTGCACAAACCAAGTACCAAAGGATTCCTACCTTGTTTTGTTCAAGGGATTATGAGGATAGTGTAATAACTAGAGATCTACCAGATCGGGTTCCCCCCATCAGGAAGAGGACTAATTTTGGGCAACCCACTTTGGGCTCCCCCTTTCTGGATTCTCTTTTTGCTACATGGTTCTGATAGTTCCACGAACTAGCAAGGAAGGAAGACACTTACCTTGACCCCCCTTAGACTACCTATAATGTCACTATCTAGACTGCTTGCCACTCTAGGTAGATCATTATGCTAGTCACCCTAATCCCCCAAACCTTGTAGCAGAACTCCAGCATATCCTTTGGGGATCACTGCACTGTGGGAGTGCAAGAGGAACCCGGTTGTCCCGTGGTAGGCACCAAGGTCTAAGGAATCATCTTGTGACTCACCCTGGACCAGTAGCTGGAGTCATCACGCGCAGCCGCCCCCCCCTGGACCAATTTCCGGAGTCATCACGCCCAGCCGCCCTCCGGACTACTGGATCCTCCCTCGATCTATGGGCCCTCCTCTTCACTACAGCTCTCCTTTAAGTGCTTTGGTACCGTTTATGGGTATAGAGTTGACTCAGGGTTGTGGTAGAAGTTATCTTCAGGGGTTCTCATTAACATTACGTCTTGCGAGAGGTCTTTCTTCTCCCTACTTAAATTGACGTTAATTAGCCCACTTGCCGGGACCCATTATACATACCTATCAGGGGATCCTTATATATGCACCTTCCCGGGTTATTGGTCTCCCATAGCCCGACAGAGGGGGCGTGCTTATATAAGACCCATAGCATCAAACACACATATTTGCACGTAATCTAGTCCCTTTGTATAACTTCTAGCCTAATTCATTTAACATTCTGTCAGGTTCATAACTCTAATAGATTTCACTCTATCTCAGCTCCCAACGATTGTTGCCTCAGCCTTTAGCACCCTGCTAGTACACAATTAGAGTTAAGGATTAATCTTTGCCAGGTGAGATCTAGCACACCTATAGTATTAATATCATTTGTGAGCCTTTCCGAGCCCACTTCATTGTTGATGACCACTTAGCCATTATTGCTTTAGTCAGTTAACGTCACTATATGCCAGGGACATCATTGCATGATCCAGACGGCATTTGCCATTACTGCACTCTTGTCTTTTGTTGAGATCCTCTCTGAGATCTATTTGGGTAGGAGGTGTACCTCCACCATTTTGGATACCTTATAATTGTATCCTAGGAGTATTATTATTACCTTGAGTCCGGACCCATTGTCCGACTCCTATTGCTTACTTGATAACCTGAGTATTGTATGTCTTAATTATTCTTATTGTTGTTGATGATCTCCAGGTTACAGGTATAAAATATATGTCTTGCTCCTCCATGAACCAGGTGTTAAACTGAATAAAACCCATGTTAACTTGTTACCTGTGTGCTTACTATCCTGCCGTGTTGTCTCTTTATTTAAAGTTTAAGGTATACCTATCCAGTTAGAGAGCTGCTCATTGTACAAAGAATATCTCGCGTTCCAATTTGGACCGGGCATAACAATATCAATATCTTGTCTCTTAAAAAATACTGATAACCTTTGGTGGCATACATAAATATATGGCCTACAGGTACTCTATTGCAAATAGATTTGTACATTGCCCTTAATCATAACCTTAAGATTATTGAGCATAAATTAATACTCTATTGCCATACATAAAGTATACAAATAAAAATATAAAGTTTCCTGACTAGACTTACTTTAGTCTAAAGAATGGGTTATCACATGACCCTAATTCTCATCATCATGTTGTATCACATAGGAGGCAGGTTAGAGGCCCTATAGCTAGGACCCCCCCCCCCCTTTTTCTTATACAAAAATAGCTTAAAACTAGACTCTCTGCCTTAATGCTACACATGTGCGAGAAGGTTTCATGAGATTAACAGATAGGTAACGTGACAGGAATGTATGATTGGACGACCACAGCTTGGTCTGTTGAATATCATTGAGTGAGTAATTATGTAAGAACCTGAGTGAGGCAGCCCACTTCCGAATATCGTGTGATCTAGCAAGAACGCCCGAATTACTCTCTCTAATTAATCACCCCTACTAATAACGCAGCCATCTGTCGTTTTTGAAGAAGTTTACCTGTCCGTGAAACCCAAAGGGACCCTGCCTGAGATGGCTGAGACTCCCGCATATACAAAATGAGCGATTGCACTGGTCAAAGCAAGTGGTGTTTATCGCCCTGTTTCATAGCTGGCACTTCAAACTCTGTACATACATGGTTACTATGTTCGTTTTTAGCAACGAAATTAGGAGCAGGTGCAATATGGATACTCAAGTTGCACCTCGAGAATTAAGCAAGATGGCTCCGAACTCATCGCCGCCAACTCAGACACCCTGTCACCCGTGGCCAATGCCATCAGAAAAATGGCTTTCTTAAGTCTCGACTCTTAAAGAGGATTATGACAATATTTACGGGAATGAAGCATTTCAAGGGTTAAATCAAGAGACCAGGTGGGTGTGAGTTGACGTGGAGGTGGGTGAAGCCGGAAGCAAGACCGCATGAACCCCATCTCCTCCGCCTCTGGCACGGACAGACCAGTTAAATCGAAAAAAGGTGTCCGAATTGCTGTGAGGTGATTCCTTAACACCTTACGAGCGGCCTATGCGGTTTATTTATGTGTACCGCACAGCGGGGTGTTTTTAGCCAAAATAGGGCTGTTTACGTGATCATTTTCATGCCTAAATAAGACCCAGAACGTAAAACAAGTACCTATCCCTGAAAGGGCATAAACAGAGCTTTCGAATGACACCATAACGATCCTTGTATGATGGATAGTTTTCTTGCAATAACCGTGCAACGCGAGTGCAAAAAGCAGGTAATTCGGTACTTTCAGTACATAATTGAGTATGTAGCGAGTGAGAGAGGGAGGAGGGAGCTGAGATTTGTGTCAGTAGGTTCGCCGCGGTGGTCTGGAGCAGTCATACGCTCGCTAGTCTACTGCCACCACTTGTCTCTCTCTCTCAGCCACATTACGTGCTGAAATTGCCACTCGAGTTATGTCGAGCGCCGCCACATAGTCCAGCTTTATTTAACTCGACTTATGTTGCTCGCCGCTAAATAAGGGTTAATGTGACAACTGACAACTTTTGAATTTCAAAAAGGTGATTTAAATAATTAAACACCAGTGCCACCGAGGACTGTTGTTGGTCAGTTTCTACGATCCAGGTAGTGAATGCATTCCAATGAGATTGATACTGTCTTTGTGTTGATAATGTATACTGATTAATCAACTTATGAGTCACACTTTCCCCAAACTGGCCTAGCCACTTGGCCTTCTGAATATCCACAAGGCGAAAGTCAGCAAGGTCTTGAGGATTCTAATTGTGTCTAAGTGCAAGTACGAGATCGGGAGCAACACAGAGTTCTCGCACCACGTCTTCAATTGATTGTACCAAACTTGGGCTGGCCACAACGGTGCGATCATCGAGACCATGCCTCGATAACCCCGTAGTTTGTGAATTACTTTTCATATTAAGGATGCGTCTGGAGGCGGAAATAGATAAATGGAGATTCATTTGTTCCAGTCTACCAGAAATGCGTCCGAACCCCCCGCCGGAGTCTAACTCTGACGTGTGAGGTACTGAGGCAACTTGTGATTTGCCTCTGATGCGAACAAGTCCACTTGTGGATGGTAAGGCTCTGCAATCATCTTGAAAGACGGTTTGCTTGAGAGCCCATTCTACTTGAGTCTGTCCATACGTTCGCCACGCCGGGCAGATATGTTGCATGAAGATAAATCTCTAGCTTTGCAGCCAGACGAAAGATCTTTTCCGACAACCCTTGTAACACTCGAGATCTCACTGACCCTTGCTTCTAAATGCATGTGACTGCAGTCAGATTGTCCATTCTGAAGGCTAGGGACTTTCCCGCCTGGCTCATGCCGTGCTCCTGTAAAAAGAATAGGGGGACTAACAACTCCTTGGCATTGACATGAAGATGATTTAACCTGGACCAAAGACCCTGACCCTGATGTCCCAGGTTTAACTGGTACCCCCAACCCAGGGTACCTGACGCGTCCGTATCTATCCAGACCGTCGGAGGAGGAGCTGTCCATGTCAAGGAGGAGTGAATTACTTCTGGTTTCGCCCAAGCCGCCAGTAGGTTGTGGATTAACTTTGGAATTTTCCGCAGTGTTTCCGCTGGCAACAGCGGAAAGCACCTGTTTCCTTCCAAAATAATTTGTTTGACCTTCAGACGACCTAACGGGACTGTCAGCTGTATTCAATTGAGTGAACCCACCAGACATTCCCAGATTCTCCTTGTGGTCGTCAGAGAATGAAGAAACCGAAAGAGTTTCCTCCGCAATCTCTGACGGTTGTCCTCGCTCTGACTCAGAGTGAGTAACTCGGTATCCCAGATAAGGCCCATCCATTGGATCGTCCTGGTAGGGATCAAGGTGGACTTTGCTAAGTTCACCTTGAACCCCAAGACAGCTACATGAGTTAACACCTGCTGTACATGTTGGAGGCAAATAATTTTGGATTGTGTTACTATTAACCAGTCGTCGAGATACCATAACACCATGATTCCCTGAGTTAGCAATGGTAGCAAAGCCTGTCCGACCAATTTTGTGAAAATTCGGGGTGCTAGATTTAGACCAAAGGGCATTCTTTGAAATACAAACGTTTGATCCCCGTTGCGCAAAGCTAGATATTTTTGAAAACGCTTGTTTATAGGAACATGCCAATAGGCATCTGTGAGATCGATGGAACACATCCAACCCTGCGGCGGGAGTGTCAATCTGATCTGATTCACAGTCAGCATCCTGAACGACTGATTGTGAATGTGAGTGTTCAGAGAGGACAGGTCGATCACTGGCCTCATCTGAACACTGTCCCTTTTTGGCACCAGGATTGTCCGGGATGTGAACACGGGTTGTGATAAAGGACTGGGGATAATGATCTGTTTGAGGGCCATCTCGTTGACGACGGATCCCACCTCTAATGAAATATGATTGAATTCTGTGGGGATACGTAAACGGGGTCGCTGGGACCACCGCCATGAGAGGCCCTTCCGGACCACTGTCCTTGACCATGTTCGCCGGTGCCATGCCCGATGACAATCCCGGAAACTGCCAGTCGCATGACTGGTATTGTCCGGCAGAACTACCCTCGAATCCGGCACGCCTTGCCGCGGCACTGGGAGTGAGAGAGTTGCGTGGTGTCTCAGTTTTTTGGATTGGAGGGTTGTGACTCTGACTTAGGATTGGGGGATGAGAGGCCTTGCTACTATCGCTACCAAGCTTACCCCTAGACTGCCCCCTGAACCATCTCCCTCTACCCCTGGACTGACCTCGTCCTCGAGACGTACTGCTGCTTCCAGGGGCTGTGTGAGTCTTTGGTTACTGAAAGGACTGTGACTGACCATGAAATGAACTCTTAGCATTAAATTTAGTCTTAAATGATGGCTCACCTTTCGGCTTGGAAGTAGTGGCAGGTTGAGAGTCTAATAGGAAGTTAACTGTGTGCCAGGCATCGTCAGAGGCAAGAGTTCTACTGTAGGGAATTAGCTATTAAAGGTCCTAAAATAAGTTGTGAATTTTGTGAATCACTCATAATACGAAAACAAAGGATCCTAAACTGTGTTAAATGTAAAACTGTAGCTCACATGAAGTGCATCTCTAAGAAGACCAATAGTGAAGAACGGGAATTCTTATGCAATAAGTGTGCCTTGCATTCATTACCGAATGTTAATGTAAATGAACCAAGTATTAACAACTCAGAATCCAGCCAGGACACATTCAAAATCAAAGATGAATTCAGAGTGTTCACCAACAAAGGGCTCCATCTTATCCACATTAACGCCAGATCAATGTGCCATAAATTGTCAGAAATAAACTTGTTAGCTAATAAGGCCAAAGCTTCAATAATTGCAATCACAGAAACTTGGCTGGACTCAAGTATAAACGATGGTGAAATAAACATTCAAGGTTTCAACATGGTTCGGAATGATCGCAATAGGCAAGGGGGAGGAGTATGTCTGTATGTAAAAAACAACCTCACACACATAACTAGGACCGACCTCCATGTAGAAAATCACGAAGCTCTGTGGATCGACTTTCACCTGCCTAGGACAAAACCCATTACAATTGGGGTGTGCTATAGGCCACCAGACGACACACAATTCTTGACCAAATTTGAACGAACCTTGTCATCACTAGACCCCAGGAATGAATCCATTATACTAGGGGATTTTAACCTGTGTTACAAACAACGAAATAATAGGCTTGTACGAGAATATAGGCACATACTGACAATGCACAATCACAAACAACTCATCACAACCCCCACACGTATCACTGAGAACACTGCTACAATATTAGACCACATAAATTGTAACAGAGGACAAAATATCCCAATCAGGGGTTATACAGACTGGGATAAGTGATCACTTCGTCACATTTTGCACACGGAAAACCACAAAAATTACCCTAGAGAATCACAAGGTCGTTAAAACAAGGTCACTCAGAAATTACAACAAAGAAACATTTCTGGACATTTTATGGAATACAGACTGGTCTCCAGTGTTTGGGAATACAAACGTTAATGACGCATGGGTTGGCTTCAGAACCATCATCACAAACATCCTAGACGAAATAGCTCCTCTGAAAGACATACGAATTAAAGCATGGTCAGACCCATGGATCAACAATGACATACTACACCATTTGGAACACAGAGACAATCTGTTAAAAAGGCTAGTGAAACATAGACAGGATCAAGGTCTGAAACAGGGCCAGGAATAAACTAAGTAGGAAAATAAAATCAGCTAAATCTACTTATTTTCACAGTAAGGCAGAGGAATATCAGAATAACCCAAAGAAACTATGGAGGCACCTAAAACCAACAGGCTTCAGCAACAAGGCAAGGGATTCGTCTAACACTAACATTGCTCTCAACATTAACCCATAAACGGCTGCAAAGCTCTTAAGAGGTTTTACTGGGCGACGGCGGCAAAGCTCTTAAGAGGGAGGCCTAAAAAAACAATTTAAACAGCCCCAGTAGCACTAAAAAAAAAAAAAAAAAATCCTATACCTCATATCACTCCTCCACATCCCCTCCTTCCTCCCTTTCCCCTCCCCCTTCAATTATCACCTATTTTCCCTGTTATTCCCTAATTTGTTGGTATATTTTTGTGCTAACATTAGCAAACTATGTGGAGGATGTGCTTACGTGCCTAGCGGGTGTGTTACATGACCGAGTGTGTGTATGAGTAGGCTCAGTGTGGCTTGAGGCCTCGTGGAGGGAGGGGTTGCCTCAATTTTCTCCATAATTCATGAATGGGCTGGTCCATCTATATTCGCAATTTTGACCAGAATTTTTTTATTTTCACTTGTTTTATTGTTGTTACAGGTTACTATCTTCATAGTGAAGGTAAAATAGGCTCATATGAATAAGTAATAACGATATTTATCATAAAATGACGATTATAGGCCTGAATGGAGCCAATATGCTCGCCCATGGGGAGCTAGTTCAATACCCCCCCCCCTCGCCGTTTTCGGGTTAATGATCAGGTTTGCCACGATAAACGACAAATTTCAATCTACTTCAACTCCTTCACCTCCATAGCAAACACACTTGCACATAACCTACCGCAACCTCTCAATAAATACACGGCAACAACGGCCACCTTTCTAAATTTCTACAGGGATAAAGGCATACACCCGAACACATTTGGATTGCAAATTGTTACACCAAAATACACTCTGGATGAGCTCTCTAACCTAAATGTACACAAAAGCACAGGACCAGACAAAATTCCTGCTAAATTTCTATGAGATGGAGCCATTGGTATAGCAGGTCCCCTAACCCACATCATCAACCTGTCAATTAACACCAACACTGTTCCTGCTGAACTGAAGGAAGCTATTGTAACCCCTCTATTCAAGAAAGGAAATAAAATAGATGTTGGCAACTACAGACCAGTTAGCATATTATGTATTGTATCTAAAATCCTAGAAAGAGCGGTATACACCCAAATTGAACACTACCTCAAAGAAAATAATCCATTATATAAGTTTCAATCAGGTTTCAGATGCATGTACATTGTACTCGACAGACTCCTGTCTCATCCACTTAACAGATCACATTCGTAAAGAAATTTCTAAAGGTAACTACACCGGTATGGTTCTTCTTGATCTACAAAAAGCGTTTGATACAGTAGACCATGATATCCTCTGTAATAAACTACAAGCAATGGGCATTGGGTCAGTGAACTGGTTTAAATCTTATCTTAGTGGTAGAACACAAAGAGTCAAAATTGATTATAATATATCTGATCCTATGCCAATTAACTGTGGGGTCCCGCAGGGAAGCATCCTTGGTCCCTTACTCTTTCTCTGTTATGTGAACGACATGGAACTGAGCGTCTCGTGTAAATTATTACTGTATGCTGACGACAGCGTGCTTCTGGTTTCAGGAAAAGACCCAATAAGTATTGCCGCTTCACTTTCCAAAGAACTAGAATCATGTAGTGATTGGCTAGTGGACAACAGACTATCTCTTCACCTGGGCAAGACGGAAGCCATCTTATGTGGAACAAAGCGCAAACTGAAAGACATTGTGGGCTTCTCGGTCAACTGTAATGATATTCCTATAACAACAGTGTCACAAGTTAAATATCTCGGACTAAAACTGGACTCGACTTTGTCAGGTGAAACAATTTTGGAATCTATCCTTAGTAAGTGTAGAGCACATATAAAATACCTGTACAGACAGGTGGGATGCTTGCCAGCGGCGACCAAAAAGACCCTTTGCCAAGCGATTGTTCAATGTCATTTTGACTATTCTGTGTCATCCTGGTACTCTGCATCATCTAAATCAGCACAGCACAAACTTCAGGTCACTCAAAATAAAATGGTAAGGTTCATGCTGAACCTAGGACCCAGATCGCATGTTGGCCAGGAACAACTTCAGTCACTAGGTATGCTCAATGTCTCTGACAGGGCCAAACAAATCAGGCTCACTAATGCCATCAAGATATTCTATGACAGAGCTCCAGAGTATCTAAAGAGTGATTTTGTTAAAGCAAATGAAAGGAGTGGACATGATACAAGAAATAGGATGTTTAATTTTACGGTCCCGAGAATCCAAGGACAGGGTAAGCAAACATTCTTCTTCACTGCTATCAAAGACTGGAACGACCTACCCCAGTCAGTCCGTGAAAAGAGAACACTGTATTCCTTCAGACGTAGCCTGAAGGAGCACCTGAACCGGACAGCTGCGAGAAGGGAGCACCAAGCTTATGTCTACTACTAAATACGACATAAGAGATAGGCAAAACAAACTGAAATGATTTCTGATTATGGATTACTGATATATAATATAGGATGTAAGGTATCTTAAAATAACCCCCTAGAAATACTTTATCAAAAGTATCTATTTCTTTTATCCTCCCCTCTTCCTCAGCTAACCTAATCCCACAAGGACCCCAATGGAAATACGCCTAACGGCCTTATTGGGCTATCCTTAGTTGGAATTACGCAAGGCTGGTACATGTCATATTTGTAACATATTGTGTGGTACCAACTCTGTAAAATGCTAACTGAATAAATATTATTATTATTATGACATTGGATAAAATCAATCTTCTACTGATCTCTACAGGGAGTCTCCGGACCAGGTAAACCCTCGGATCTTGACGAACCCGCACCGCCTCAAAGAGAGCAGTGCGAATATCACCAAGGGACTGAATGGAAATCTGGAGTAGGAGGCGCCTAGTAAGAGAAAGAGCCTTCTGGGTCGCAAGCTGGAGGCTGAGGCTGGGATGCTAACCTCCAGGCTTTCTGCCTCATTTTGAAATCTTTATCAATCTGCACCTGTGGGGGGGAACAAAAGGGTTCAGACAACTGACAGAGAGATAACTTAAGGGCCCCCAAAAAGTCAAACATATGTTGTGGGATCCCTTCCGCCTTGCCTACCGGCATAGAGAACGAATGATTGTCCTCTTGCGGGAGCTGATGACTGCTCTTATTAGTAATGGTGCAGGCAAACAGCTGGGCCTCTTGTCCCCATGCCACCCACGGCCCTGACTCCCCCCACCCCACACTAATATGAACGACTGACGTACAAGCATAGTCTCTGAAAGGTATTGAATTCAACTCTGGGGTCATACCCTGTAACTGTTTCATATCATTAAACCCATCTGACTTCGTCCAATCTGAAAAGAGTTTCCCAGAAGAAGCGGCAGGCAAGGCTGGGGATGGCATGTAGACAAAATAGTCAGGATTATAAATGGTGGGAAAAGCTTTCACAATTACATCTAAAACCTCAGCTGATTGGTTCTTGGCCCTTAATTTCTTAGCCTCACTCGCCTCAATTACCCAATGTTCCAGCACAGGAGACTCGCCTGTAATTGTGGGCTGTGCGACCTCGGGGCTGTTGGGCTTAATGACAGACCAGGACGTATCAGGTCCGTATAACAGGGGCATAGGGCCCCTCTTAAAAGGAATTGATCGATCAAGGGGAGGTGGAAGTAAATCTGAGAACAACTTCAGATTGGAGGGCAAAATTGCTGCAGCTCCCGAAGTGGTAGCCGCCGGAGTGTCAGTGGGGGGAGGAATGTTAACGTCAACCTGAGTTTGAACCGGCACCTGCCCTAGAGGTCGCACCACCGCCCCAGGTGCTGAAGCCTTAATGTGTCGCTCTCCCTTCACCTGCTTCATAAAGTCAAACCACTGAAATTGCACATTTGAAATAAACACTCCACTTTCCTGGTCTGATTGGGACGCGGACTAGGACATCTCTGAGTCCTGCGTTCCAGAGTGCCGGGAAGAAGGTCGCTGGCCAGGCGGCTCCTCCTCGGTGTGTACTCCTTGATGGTGTATGTCGGATCCTGGTGGCCGGGCTGGGCGGGCTGGTAAAGCCTCCAACCGAGACTCGCCAGCCCGGGCAGCGGCATCATGCGTTTCTGTTTGTGATAAGGGGAGTTTGTGTGGGGAGATTGTAGGCACCAATCGATCAGAGCTAGACCCAGGTGAGGTTATAGGCAAGTGATAAAGAGTCACTGGAACTCCTGTTTCATTTGCTTGGCCTCTCTTACTGATTTTCTTTGTGCCTCATTTACACTGAGAGAAATCCAGCTAGCTGTCACAAACACCTCTTCCTCCTATCCACTTCACTACACTAAACATGCACACCACACTTCATTCCTCCACACCAAAGTTTAAAAAAACAAAATGATGAATTCTAGCCCAGCCTCGGAGTCCCCAGGGGGGGGGGGGAACGTAAATGCCCCCACACCCGACCGACCATCCCCTGACGACCCCACACAATTACCTGGACCTCGGCCTGTTACTCTTTCTATTAATTTATGCAACATTCGCGGACTTTCCTCTAACTTTCACTCTGTTGATCACCATCTCTCCTCCTACAAACCTGATCTTCTCTTCCTCACCGAAACTCAGGTGTCTGTAGCAACATCCAGCAGCCCCTTCTCTGTATCCTCCTACTTTCTCTATCCTAGTTTCAAAGCCAAAGGCAGATGTTGTGCACATGTGCACAACAAACTCACTTGCTCTCATGTTCCCGATTTCGACTCCTCGGAATTCTCAACTTTATGGCTCAAACTTTCCTGTCATTCTCTTACTAAATATTTTTGTGCTGTCTATCTTTCCCCTAACTCTACCAACTTTCCCAAATTCTTTGACTATCTAAACTCTACAGTGGAACACATTCTATCCATTTCTCCTTTCACAGAAATCTCCATCTTAGGAGATTTCAACGTTTACCACCGCCAATGGCTCTCCTCTCACACTACTGATCCACCTGGTGAACAAGCCTACGTCTTTTCTATCCTAAATGACCTAGAGCAGTTAGTTCAGCAACCCACCCGTATCCCGGATCGCATCGGAGATCGGCCCAACATTCTTGACTTGTTTCTAACTTCTAACCCTTCTTCTTATACGGTCGATCTTTTCTCTCCTTTGGGCTCCTCCGACCATAAACTTGTCTCTGTCACCTGTCCTATCTCTCCAGTACGGCCACCCGATCCTCCTAGCCGGTGGCGCGTGTGGCACTTTGGCGCTGCCGACTGGGAGGCTCTCCGGCAGTACTTTGATTTCCCATGGAATGATTTCTGCTTCCGTGGCCGGGGACCCTCGGAGAGTGCTGAACGCATTACCGAGGTAATCATTGTTATGCCCTGTTTTTCTACAGGTTTAACTTGGGTAATGGGAGTTCTAACTGACTGGGTATATAAGGCTGCATGCACAATACAAGGTATGAGGAATAGAGAACACAAAATAAACACACGGTAACAAGACACACGATCACGTTTATTGCTATACCACTTCTGAAATACTCGTGCAAGACAAAATATAGAATTGAACAACACTAGCATAAGTGGATCTGGATGGAGCCTAGTCTCCCACTTCCAACGTTCAGGTATTAATCTTCTGATCACTGGCTTTAATTCACAGGTTTATACTGGAGACCATCAATATTACTTATGGATTCATATTCACTGTTAGATTTATTACTGGTAGCTCTGGTGCACAAGTAGTAGTTCACAGACTAGATTAGACACGCGTATTTTAGAGCACGGGAATTCTAGTAACCTCGGGGTACTGATCTAAGTTTTATATTCTTATGGCAGAAATACGTAGAACGCAAATCAGTGGGCGAACGTTCGATATCACTAGGTTTTACTTCTATGTAATAATATCTGGATAAAGGTAATTACGAGAGTTAAAGTCGTCTGTTAATTAATAACACTGATACGCTTAGCACTTCCCAAATGGAATGGTTATATATGAATTACACTGGGCAAAGATATAGCCACTTCGTAGAAATATTAATAAGTGAATCTCTAAATAGCACTGTAGCAATGTAGTACTGAATCTTGGGTAGTATTTGATGTGTCTGGTCCTGGTTATCTTGCGTCCGTGATGTTGGGGGCTAACGACTGGTTCCGCGGCCGTCCAGGTTGTCCATATGTAGGAAGTTCTCAAGTACGTGGACAGGTCCTTCTATCCAAATCTGCCACGGAGTCTGCCAGCTCTGGAACTCACTTCTCAGCAACCAACAAGGATAGAGCTCAAGGTTAACTCTGGTGACCAACCTGGATTGGTGTCTATCTTTCAACTGATTTTACTGGGGGCTGGAGCTGGGTTCATAGGCTCGGTTTTGGGCCCTGTAGGCCATAGGGATCTCGAGTCTTATGGGTTTATTTGAGCTCTCAATAGATACAGGGACTAGGTAAGGTGGTGATTACTGTTGTGGCACATGGCTATAGGAAGCCTTCATAATATGATATAACTGAGCCTTAGTAAGAGGTACTATTTTGGCTATACTGGAAGTATTTAGGGGAGATAGAATGGATCTACTTTGCGAGGAGGATGGGGACAGCTGTGATAGGAGCGTGTCTCTTAGATTGTTCAATCTTCATTCTATGGTATAGCTGAGGTGCTAATTTAGTGATCAGAGTATGCAAGAAAGGTAAATGGGTTATTGTGGTTTAATAAAGGTTAGTAAAGGGGTTAGTCATACATGGTTAATTCATTGATAGGAAGAATTCCTGTGCTACCTGGCAATGACCCGGAAGTCAAAACAGGGGTCAGGTATACCTCCGCAGGGGTGGGGGTCTCCCTCCTCGGGTGGGTAAAAAAGGGGTAGCTGGGTGCCCTCTCTCTGGGATGGTCGTCCGGCGGCTGTGGCTAGGGGCTTGCCATATCACAAGTGTTTGTAATAACCCTCTGTTTATGAGACAGATGTGGGTGTCCTTAATACCAAAACCGAAGGTGCCTTGGCTAGCTGATTTTAATCGGTTGGTTGTTAATTGTATGGTTTGCTGGATGTGGTGGAGACTGGGTTGCTAACTCTGCCACATTTATCTGGAAGTATGGCAATAGAAGTTAGTTACTGGCGAGGTGGCTAGCCTTGCACCGACGACCATTGGGTGCAGGGTTGTGAATGGGTTGTAAGGGAATAGATGGCATGCAAGGGGTTAGTAAAGTTCTAATGTTGTTCCGGCCTACTAAGGGAAGGTAGGCTGGATAGGAGTATATATATAAAAGGTTGGAGAGCGTTAGCAATGGAAAAATCAAGGATCTTCAAGAGGTATGAGGGAGAGGCTAGGTCGGACAAGAGTCGAGGAGCGCGGAGTGTTAATGAGAGGGGGGGAGTTCAGGGGGCTATGTGGAAATTTGACCCTAAGGTCTCCGGGCGTGAGGGTGGCATTAGGCTACAGTTGATATTGGAGTTTGAAAGGACAGTGAAAGTACGTTAGCCAAATGCTACCGGGGGATGCAACTATGGGGTGGTATATGAGTCTGGAAAAGATAGAATCATGTGGACTGTGGGGCTGTGGGGGGAGAAGGAGGTTAACTGTAGGTGTGTGCTTGACTGGATAAAGTAGGGAAAAACATGGT
The DNA here is from genome assembly GCA_032716605.1 of Paralithodes platypus. Taxonomy (NCBI): domain Eukaryota; kingdom Metazoa; phylum Arthropoda; class Malacostraca; order Decapoda; family Lithodidae; genus Paralithodes; species Paralithodes platypus. The sequence continues at coordinate 33,756,876 of CM064507.1, forward strand.
GTAATATTACTCGTCAATACGAGGGGTTATGGACGCTATTAGTTGGCACGAGTCTTTGTACGTCTAGTTGTCCCTGGGAACTGCGTTTTCTATGAAATATAGACCAAAGAAAAGCGGCAGTTTGTAGGGGTACTTAGTTATTGTTTCGTGATACTATGGTGGCAATGGACAAAGAAAAGGTTATCTATACAATCTCTGGTTGGGGTAAGCATTAAGTTATAGCATGGTGGCTAACATCTGTAGTCATGGCTGTCTAGGTCTTACGGGGGCAATGGTTCTAGATCACTGGTGTACCCGTGGGTATCTTAATCTCTTATTAATTTGGACATGGGGCTTTAACATCTACTTCTCGGATGGAAGAACATACATAGATATATGGCTGTCTGATTTGTTGGCATTGGCTCAACCTAGGGACAGGGCATGGGTGTTTTTAATATGAATGTATATTCCTGTTCATCATCATGTAGGTAGAGTCGGGCGGGTAAGAGGTGTAGGACACGAAGCAAAATGGAGTAGTGTGGACTGTGGATACGAAGGAGGTGAGTGGAAGGCGTATAACAATTGTGGAAAAGTAAATGGAAAAGATGAACACAATGGCGGATAAAGATAATTAACCTAAGGATTGAATACATAGATTTATGGGGGTGATTTGTCTTCAGAAACTTAGTCTGGCAAGACAAGGTATTTTAGGGTATGTTGATATTAATAATTAACCTAAGGATTGAATACATAGATTTATGGGGGCGATTGGTCTTCAGAAACTTAGTCTGGCAAGACAAGGTATTTTAGGGTATGTTGATTTTAATACTTAACCTAAGGATTGAATACATAGATTTATGGAGGCGATTGGTCTTCAGAACTTAGTCTGGCAAGACAAGGTATTTTAGGGTATGTTGATATTAATATCCTAAACTTAGGGACAGAGCATGAGTGTATTAACTTTAAGGTGTATTTATGTTCGTCATCATGTAGGTAGAGGTGTAGGACACGAGGGGTAGTGTAAGTGAGGTGTGGAAAAAGGTCAGTGTTTAGAAGGGGTAGGCAGGTGTGTTTTGGAGCTGCTTAGCCCTGCGGGCTTGGGCCTGTCTGAGCTGGTTGGCTCGGTCAGCTGGTCCTTTCGTTCTGTGGACCTTTCTTTCGGGTGTTTCTGTGTGGTGTTCGCTCGTGGCTTCTGTGGTGGGCTTCTCGTTCTGGGGCATTTTACTTCCCTCTCCTTCATTGTAGGCTCGTCCCCGAGCCTCAAGGGTGAAGTAAAAAGAAGCATAGTCATAGTGGGTCATTTTGAGGGTATTTAGAAGGTCCCACCAAGCAAGAGAGCGAGGGTCAAGTTTCTTTTGCAGGTCAATGTATACCTGTAGGAATGTGTCCTCTGTGTTGTGGCGGGCGGTTGCCCGGGCTTGATGTGGACATTGTAGACGGGCTAAACGTCCAGTGGGGGTTTTTACTTTAACCTTTCGTATGAATGGTTTGTAGTTTTTCCCCGTGGGAGTCGGAGTGAGGTGTGTGGGACTGACAGGAGGTCTGTTTAGTGTGGTGAATGGGTTACTAACCAAAGGGGAGGGATTAACGTGTGAAAACAGAGCTGGGGATGAAGGGGGGATATGAGTCTGGGTTTTTGGGGGTTTTCTTGGGCGGTGTTGTATGCTGGGGAAATATAGTGAGCCATGCGCAAGATCGGTTTAGGTAAGGTGCGTGAAGGAGGTGTGTGAGAAGGAGGGGGCGTGTGTGTTGTGTGGCTTGGGTCTTTAGTGTCAGAACGGGGTGTAGTTTTTGTATAACTGTCTTTAAATCTGATGGGTCTGTTGATTATTCTACCTTTGGAGGTCCTGGTGGGAAGGTAGATGTTTGTCGTGGGACTTGAGTCGCTCGACGATGTTTTATATTGAGGGAAAAACGTTTTACAGGTGAAGGGCATTTATTGGGGGCGAGGTCGGGGGTTATTTAAGAGGTAGATATGTGTGGAGGTTTTTGTTGGGTGAGGGTGGTAGGCGAAATGGAAGAGGATTTGGTGGGGGTATGTATGGGGGTTCTCTCAGGGGTGACTTTGTGGGGGGATTTTTTAGGGGTTGGTTGGTTGGGGGTTCGATGAGATGAGGAGGTTGGTTGATGTGTGGGTGGGGTTGCGGGAATAGTGGAGGGGAAATGGGCGGATGCGGGGGGGGCTAGACGGGTGGGTAGGGAGTGGAGATTTAAGTTGGAGGGTTGGGGGTAGGGACGTGTTTGGGGTGTGTCCTTTGGTGAGGTCGGTGATTTGCTGGTGGTTGTTGTTGTTGTTGTTCCCCAAGCTGCCTGGCCGAACAGCCCCAAGGCCCCGAGCAATTCCAAGGCCGTAACCGAGCGCCCCCACAGAACCCTCCCTGCCGACCACAATAAAGCCTGGGTGACCGAAGCCACTCCATGGCGGGGAGCTGAGGAAGGTGCAGAAACGCCCGGGAAACCAAAGCCCCACCCAGGGCCCTGTGCCCCTCAGCAATTACGAAGAGAAAGTTGAGGGGCAAGGGAAAAATGTGACGCTTTGGCTTCCAATCTTGGTAGATTGGGAGGTCAATCCACGGAAAAGACGCCGTCACTTGAGATCTAGAAAATATATAAGTTAAAGGAACAGTCAGAGTAAGCTATGGGTATGGCAGAGATCGCTCAGAGATCGTTCACCTAGCATGAGCCTAGAAAGCCGCCTTTGGCGGGGGGATAGCTCCCCTATTTCAACCCCTTTCGGGGTCGGGCACCCGCCCCTTAAGATTTGCTGGTGGTGGAAGTAGGTGGTTTTATGGGTGTTTGGTGGGGGGGGTAGATCTAGCAGGTCATTCGGGGTAATGAGGTGGGGGTTGAGAGGGGATGAGGTTGAAGAGGAAGGTATGTGTTTTCGTGGGGGGGTGGGGGTTGTTACTTCTGGAATATAGTTAGCGGGTTTATGGTGTTTACTGGTGATTATTCGTCTTCTTTCCCTTTGTGGAGGAGAATTCGACGAAGAAGAAGAAGAGGAGGAGGAGAAGTAGGAGGGTAGTGGTCTGGCAGTCCTACGGAACTTGGTTAGCAGGGTGTGTTTTCTGGAGGTTTTAAAAGATTTTTGTCATGGGCGTAAGTTGTAGCGCGAGGTTACTGAGGTAGATTGTGTGGTGTGGTTGGGTGTGTACATGGTTTGGGGTGGGGGTGGTGGTTTTCTCACTGTGGTGCCTGGTGGAGGTATGTCAGGGCTAGACGGGAGGGTTTCCGTTGTGGTCGGGGTTGTGGGTGGAGGTTTTCGTACTTGGATAAGTTGGGGAGGTACTTGACTATCAGAAGTGAAGGAAGGTGTCATGGTGGAGGAGGGTGTGATAGTGGGAGCTTGGGGTTTGTGGAGGTTAGTTTGGGGGGTATGTTGAGGAATGATTTGTCGGTTCGGTGCTGGAGGGCTTAGGCCCTTAGGGGTTTGTATGGGAATATTCATAGCCTGAGTGGAAGAGTGAGTAAGGGTGTTTATTTCAGGGTCGGACATGTGGGGTGGGGTAATGTCTTGTGGCTTAAGAGGTTTAAACGCTCGGACGAATCTAGTTCGGAACGTGCGAGTCACGCCGTGATAATCGATGGTGTTTTGAAAGGCATTTGGGACTTGTATGACGGTGTAGGGCCCGACATAGCGAGGGCCTAATTTGTTGGTGACAGGGAGGTTGGCTACCATTACGGTGTCATGGATGCCGAAAGGGTTTTTATCATCGGGGTTATCCGTTTTGGTGTCTTGACAGGTTTGGGCGGTATGGAGAGTGTTTTGCAGATGTTGCAATGGGTCAATTGTGGAGGTGTTGGAGGGGAGGTGAGCGTGATGATGGAACGGCAGTAACAGGGGGGTACGCCGTAAACACGTTCATGAGGGGAAATACCGTCTTCTCGGGGACAGGTGTTCATGCCCCATTGTATCATCTTTAGTTGTGATGGCCAGTCTGAGGTGTTAAGAGCAATCATTCTTGTACGTAACTGGTTGTTGATGGTGCGATGGCTGCGTTCGCATATAGCATTTCCTTGAGGCCAGTACGGAGATGAGTGTTTAATCTTAATACTGCATTGTTGGGTGAATTTTTGCCAAACGTGTCCACTAAACTCGGGGGCATTGTCCGATAGAAGAGCAAGGGGAAGGCCGATTATAGGGAACACTTCTGTGGCAAGCAGTGTGGCGACTGTGGTGGCTGTGTGGTCTTTAACTGGGCAGGCTATTAACAATTTTGAATATACGTCAACAAATGTGACGATATAGCGGTTACCAGCGTAAGAAGGAAACGGGCCCATGATGTCGAGGGATAGGACTTGGAACGGTTTGTTGGCAGAAATGGTACCAGCTGGGCCTGGGGTGCGTGATCTATCCTTCCCCAATAAACAAGGTTTGCAGGATTCTGTCACTCGTTGTGCAATTTTGGAGGGGTTGGGGGTCCAGTATTGGTCTGTGAAGATTTTTAACATCTTCTTTTGTCCAAGGTGTATGCCGTTTCCCTCGTGGATGGCAATCATGTAGTCGTGGGCAATGGTGGGGTCTAAGACTATGTGACCGGAGTCTGTGGCAAGTTGATCTCCCCAGCGAGTCAGTTTCCTGAAGACGTTTAACGGTATCCAGGGTGGTCTGATTCTCGTTTCCCAAGATTGAATTAGGGAGGGGGCTGAGGGGGAATTATGTTGGTGAATGGGGGTAGATAAAAGCTCAGTGTTTTGTAAGGCGGCTAGGTTGGTGGGGCGGTCTTTTGGTACTGGCAAACGTGACAGGGCGTCTGCATTGGTGTGGAGTTTGCCTGGACGATACTGTATTGTAAAGTCATAGTCCTCTAGTGTCTCCCTCGAACGTACCAAAGTGGCCGAGTTGGTTTCGCACTTACGCAACCATTGCAAAGATTGATGGTCGGTTATTATATCGAGTTTTGCGCCCAATACAAATGACCGGAAATGGCCGAGTGCCCAAATGATCCCTAAGCACTCTCTCTTGGTGGCTGCATAATTCTGTTGTGCTTGGTTGAGGGTGGAGCTGGCATACGCTATCACATGCTCCTCTCCGTCTCTGACTTGAGCTAAAACTGCACCAATGGCGTACAGAGATACGTCGGTATAAAGATGGAAAGGTTTATGGTAGTCAGGGAAAGCGACAATAGGGGCTTGGATTAGCTTTTGTTTCAAAGTGTTAAACGCGAGGCCTCTTTCAGGTGTCCAGGTGAACGGGGTGTCTTTGTGGGGGAGTTGGTGGAGGGGTCTGGCTATGGTGGCAAAGTGGGGGACGAAACATCTGTAGTATGTGGCTAAACCTAGAAACAAACTTACTCCTTTAACGGTGGTGGGTGGGGGTTGGTTTTGTATGGCTTGAAGTTTCTTTGGGTCTGGTGCAATACCATGTTCAGATATTACGTGTCCGAGGAAATCTACCTTATTTCGGGCAATCTCGCACTTTGAGTGTTTTAATTTCAACCCGGCAGCTCGGATTCTTTGAAGGACTTGTCTCAACCTGAGGAGGTGTTCTTCCCAGGTTGGTGAGTACACAATAATATCGTCTAGATAAGCTAGGCAGGTTTCCCAGGTTAGGCCATGTAATACCGCTTCCATCAAACGGGAGAAAGTGGCGGGTCCGTTACAGAGGCCAAAAGGTAGGACGTTAAATTTGTAGTGGTGGCCACCACTCGTGGAAAATGCTGTTTTCTCTTGGTCCTCGGCCTTAATAGGCACTTGCCAATACCCTGCTTGCAAGTCGAGGGTAGTGAACCATCTGGATCCGTATAGGGAGTCAAGGGAATCGTCTATCCGGGGTAATGGCGTAGCGTCTTTAATGGTTACGTCATTCAACCTCCTGTAATCGACGCAAAAACGGGTTGACCCATCTTTCTTTTTGACTAGGACAACAGAGGAAGACCAGGGACTAATGGACGGGGTGGCAATACCGGCCTCTAACATCTCTTGGACTTGGCGTTCCTCTTCCTGACGTTGTATGGGATTTTTTCTACGGGATGGTTGTCGGATGGGGGGGCCTGTGGTGTTAATGATGTGTTATTCTACATCGGTCTGTCCGATTTCGGTGGGTTGTTGGGCAAACACGTCACTGAACTCTAGTAATAGGTCGTACATGCCGTGTTTTTGGTGGTCGGATAATGTGTCCGGGAGAGGGGGCAATTGGAGGCTGGTAGGGGTGTTATTACAATCTATGTGGAGGTCATCAAAAGTTTCGAGGTCTCCTATAATGAGACCTTTTGGTAATGTCAGGGATTCCTCAGAGATATTTGCCACGAGAATGTGGTTGATGCGAGCGGAAATGATGGCGGGTTGTAAGAGGCAGCTATTGGGGTTGGTGGGCGTGGTAGTGGGGGAAAATATCATGTGAGTTTGGGGTATGGGTCGAAGGTTCACCCATTTTTGATGGCGGGGGGGGGGGGGGGGAATTTGGCATTTATCTTGAACTACAGCTGGGCTAATGATGGTGGAGGACTGACTGGCGAGCAGGTGCTTGGTAAGCATAATGGGGGAAAGGTCACTTTGGTGGGGGTCACGCGTGAGGGGGGGATTAACGGCGCGTGTGGGAGGATCAGTGGGGCGCGGTGTGAGGGTGTTAGAAAACGGGATTTGTTGGAGGGTTGGTGGGGGAAGCGTGAGGTATAGAAGATGGGTTATTGGTGGAGGACTGATGTAAGGATTGGTGGTTGTTAGAAGGACGAATTTGGGGAGCTTTGTCGGTGGCAGTGACGGTTTGTTTGGAGGTTATATGGATTTGGTGGTTTTGTTTGTCATGAGAGGGCGAGTCAAGTGTGGGGTTGTGAAGTTTTCTAGGTGTGAATTGTGTGAGGGTGGAAGGGAACTACTGACGGAAAACTGTCACAAGGGGAATTGGGGTGGGTGTGGAATTGCTGGATATTTCTGGGGGCATGGTGGGAACATGGTTGTGTCCCTCGGTCGGCACGCGTGAGGGGGGGATTAACGGCACGTGCGGGCGGGTCAGGGTGGTGAGAGGTGAGCGAGTTAGAAAACGGGATTTGTTGGGGGGACTGCAGAGGGTTGGTGGGGAAAGAGTTAGGTGTAGAACATGGGTTATTGGTGGAGGACTGGTGTATTGATTTGGGGTTGTTAACAGGACGAATGTGGGGAATTTTCTTGGTGGCAGTAACGGTCTGGTTAAAGGTTATGTGGGACTGGTGAGTTTGTTGCTCATGAGAGGGCGAGTCAAGTGTGGGGTTGTGAAATTTTCTAGGGGTGTGAATTGTGTGGGGGGGGGGGAAGGGAGCTACTGACGGAAAACTGTCACAAGGGAATTGTTGTTGGTTGTGGGATAGCTGAACATTTCTGGGGGCATGGGGAAAACATTGTTGGGTACATCGGTCAGCATTTTCTCTGGAAACATATGTACATAAACATTTGATAGAATTATGGTTACATATATCAGAGTCTGTCCTGAAAACATGGGAGGATTTATCCTGGACAGAGTTACGAGAATTGAGGGGATTACCGAGAGGGAGTTGCTTGGACTTGTCTTCTTTCGTTTGTTGAGGCATTTTTTTACTGAATTGGGTGATATTTTGAGAGAACTCGGGGTAAGGGGAGGGTTTAGGAGTCACCTTAGTGCTAGCTGCAACTTGGTAACCCTGACTCAGGGTTTGTTGAGGGGGAAGGTGTTTTTTCTTTTTGTGAATGGGTTTCTGCGTGATTGGTTTGTCAGAGGCTTTGGGCTGGAATTTGTTTTTGAATGAGATCAGCCTTTGGCCGCAGTCAATCTGGGCCTGGAGTTTTTGAAGGAGGTCAAGGCCAAGGAAACCATCGTAATGTTTACAGTGGGAGGAAAATACTGTGAACGTGTGATAACAACGAGCATGGGGGGCAGGAGTAGTTCCTGACAGGGGCAAAGTGTCTCCTAGGAGATTTAAGTAAGTATCAGTAGCTGAGATTAGTTCTGCTTTGGTGGTTAACAAGGGGCCAAATAGTTGGTGCTGATCATAATAAGACTTGAACAGACATGACTTGGCAGCTCCCGTGTCGATTAACAAGCGGACAGGAATGTCCTTGATTTTGGCCATGTAATAAATGGGGGCAGTGCGATCAGTTATGGCGTCCCCCGCCGAGCCCATCGTGGGTGGGGGATACTTTAAAAATCCTGGGGGTCGGTATCTACCTCCAGGGTTTCCTCGGTATCGTCTGAGGTCATGATATGGGGGGCTAGGTCTTCGGTGTACATTGCCTCCATTTCTTCCTCTTGTCCCAACTCCTCTTCATTTACAGAAATGCGAGGAGTACAGGGGCGAGGTTTGGCAGAGTCACGAATTTGATGGAGGGCACACTGAGCATTACAGGCAGGGAAATCATAGGGGTTGATAATTACTAAGGTAGGGTTTTTACTTTGGTTGGTGTTGTAGGTTTTGTTCCGGTTGAAGATTCTGCGTGGCTGGGTAGGTTGGAACCGAGGTCTACTGGGTTGGGGCTTGCCGGAAGGGTAGGTGGGTCTGTTGTGGAAGGATGAGGCTGGGTAGGCATTCTTGGAGTTTTGGTGGTCGGGGTGCTGCGGGTGCGTGGGGAAACCTCTTGATTACAGCGATTTGGGTGAGTGTTTCTGTGTCCACGGCCAAAATACGTCGGATCGTGATGAGATCTTTTTGATATCCGACGAAATCGTGCACACGGAAATGATTCTTTACAGCTGAGGGCAATATTGATACAAGGTTGACCAGAATCTGCTGTTCTTGCTGGATTCTGGTCAATGTGGGGAAAGACTCTTTGATATGTTGGGCGATCTTATTCACTGTGGCATCTAGATCGCCTTCGAATTTAGTGTCTTGGAGATGGGTGTGGGCCATGAAAACGCCCAACGAAGGCTTAATGGCCTCTATCACTAGTGTGCGAAATTCGTCCCATGTGAGAGCAAGGTGCACTTGGTAGACAACCAGGGAAACGGCTTTTCCCATGTGCGTTAATGTCACGGCTATCTTTTCTGCATCCGTGGTATAACCTAGGTCAAGTACGGGTTTCACTATGTCCATGAACGTTTCGATGTTGTACAACTTCCCATCATCATAATGTGGGATGGGGACGTGAGAACGGTGCGCCATGATGTTATCGTGTTCTGGCTGTTCAAAACTTGCAATGTAATGCAACCTTTTATCCGAATCAAGAACCACCGCTGCCGCCAATGTTATGCCCTGTTTTTCTACAGGTTTAACTTGGGTAATGTGAGTTCTAACTGACTGGGTATATAAGGCTGCATGCACAATACAAGGTATGAGGAATAGAGAACACAAAATAAACACACGGTAACAAGACACACGATCACGTATATTGCTATACCACTTCTGAAATACTCGTGCAAGACAAAATATAGAATTGAACAACACTAGCATAAGTGGATCTGGATGGAGCCTAGTCTCCCACTTCCAACGTTCAGGTATTAATCTTCTGATCACTGGCTTTAATTCACAGGTTTATACTGGAGACCATCAATATTACTTATAGATTCATATTCACTGTTAGATTTATTACTGGTAGCTCTGGTGCACAAGTAGTAGTTCACAGACTAGATTAGACACGCGTATTTTAGAGCACGGGAATTCTAGTAACCTCAGGGGGTACTGATCTAAGTTTTATATTCTTATGGCAGAAATACGTAGAACGCAAATCAGTGGGCGAACGTTCGATATCACTAGGGTTTTACTTCTATGTAATAATATCTGGATAAAGGTAATTACGAGAGTTAATGTCGCCTGTTAATTAATAACACTGATACGCTTAGCACTTCCCAAATGGAATGGTTATATATGAATTACACTGGGCAAAGATATAGCCACTTCGTAGAAATATTAATAAGTGAATCTCTAAATAGCACTGTAGCAATGTAGTACTGATAGAGTGAATCTTGGGTAGTATTTGATGGGTCTGGTCCTGGTTATCTTGCATCCGTGATGTTGGGGGCTAATGACTGGTTCCGCGGCCGTCCAGGTTGTCCATATGTAGGAAGTTCTCAAGTATGTGGACAGGTCCTTCTATCCAAATCTGCCACGGAGTCTGCCAGCTCTGGAACTCACTTCTCAGCAACCAACAAGGATAGAGCTCAAGGTTAACTCTGGTGACCAACCTGGATTGGTGTCCATCTTTCAACTGATTTTACTGGGGGCTGGAGCTGGGTTTATAGGCTCGGTTTTGGGCCCTGTAGGACATAGGTATCTCGAGTCTTATGGATTTATTTGAACTCTCAATAGATACGGGGAGTAGGTAAGGTGGTGATTACTGTTGTGGCACATGGCTATAGGAAGCCTTCATAATATGATATAACTGAGCCTTACTAAGAGGTACTATTTTGGCTATACTGGAAGTATTTAGGGGAGATAAACTGGATCTACTTTGCGAGGAGGATGGGGACAGCTGTGATAGGAGCGTCTCTCTTAGATTGTTCAATCTTCATTCTATGGTATAGCCGATGTGCTAATTTAGTGATCAGAGTATGCAAGAAAGGTAAATGGGTTATTGTGGTTTAATAAAGGTTAGTGAAGGGGTTAGTCATACATGGTTAGTTCATTGATAGGAAGAATTCCTGTGCTACCTGGCAATGACCCGGAAGTCAAAACAGGGGTCAGGTATACCTCCGCAGGGGTGGGGGTCTCCCTCCTCGGGTGGGTAAAAAAGGGGTAGCTGGGTGCCCTCTCTCTGGGATGGTCGTCCGGCGGCTGTGGCTAGGGGCTTGCCATATCACAAGTGTTTGTAATAACCCTCTGTTTATGAGACAGATGTGGGTGTCCTTAATACCAAAACCGAAGGTGCCTTGGCTAGCTGGTTTTAATCGGTTGGTTGTTAATTGTATGGTTTGCTGGATGTGGTGGAGACTGGGTTGCTAACTCTGCCACATTTATCTGGAAGTATGGCAATAGAAGTTAGTTACTGGCGAGGCGGCTAGCCTCGCACCGACGACCATTGGGTGCAGGGTTGTGAATGGGTTGTAAGGGAATAGATGGCATGCAAGGGGTTAGTAAAGTTCTAATGTTGTTCCGGCCTACTAAGGGAAGGTAGGCTGGATAGGAGTATATATATAAAAGGTTGGAGAGCGTTAGCAATGGAAAAATCAAGGATCTTCAAGAGGTATGAGGGAGAGGCTAGGTCGGACAAGAGTCGAGGAGCGCGGGGTGTTAATGAGAGGGGGGGAGTTCAGGGGGCTACGTGGAAATTTGACCCTAAGGTCTCCGGGCGTGAGGGTGGCATTAGGCTACAGTTGATATTGGAGTTTGAAAGGACAGTGAAAGTACGTTAGCCAAATGCTACAGGGGGATGCAACTATGGGGTGGTATATGAGTCTGGAAAAGATAGAATCATGTGGACTGTGGGGCTGTAGGGGGAGAAGGAGGTTAACTGTAGGTGTGTGCTTGACTGTGGATAAAGTAGGGAAAAACATGGTGTATTATTACTCGTCAATACGAGGGGTTATGGACGCTATTAGTTGGCACAAGTTTTTGTACGTCTAGTTGTCCCTGGGAACTGCGTTTTCTATGAAATATAGACCAAAGAAAAGCGGCAGTTCGTAGGGGTACTTCGTTATTGTTTCGTGATACTATGGTGGCAATGGACAAAGAAAAGGTTATCTATACAATCTCTGGTTGGGGTAAGCATTAAGTTATAGCATGGTGGCTAACATCTGTAGTCATGGCTGTCTAGGTCTTACGGGGGCAATGGTTCTAGATCACTGGTGTACCCGTGGGTATCTTAATCTCTTATTAATTTGGACATGGGGCTTTAACATCTACTTCTCGGATGGAAGAACATACATAGATATATGGCTGTCTGATTTGTTGGCATTGGCTCAACCTAGGGACAGGGCATGGGTGTTTTTAATATGAATGTATATTCCTGTTCATCATCATGTAGGTAGAGTCGGGCGGGTAAGAGGTGTAGGACACAAAGCAAAATGGAGTAGTGTGGACTGTGGATACGAAGGAGGTGAGTGGAAGACGTATAACAATTGTGGAAAAGTAAATGGAAAAGATGAACACAATGGCGGATAAAGATAATTAACCTAAGGATTGAATACATAGCTTTATGGGGGCGATTGGTCTTCAGAAACTTAGTCTGGCAAGACAAGGTATTTTAGGGCATGTTGATATTAATAATTAACCTAAGGATTGAATACATAGATTTATGGGGGCGATTGGTCTTCAGAAACTTAGTCTGGCAAGACAAGGTATTTTAGGGTATGTTGATTTTAATACTTAACCTAAGGATTGAATACATAGATTTATGGGGGCGATTGGTCTTCAGAACTTAGTCTGGCAAGACAAGGTATTTTAGGGTATGTTGATATTAATATCCTAAACTTAGGGACAGAGCATGGGTGTATTAACTTTAAGGTGTATTTATGTTCGTCATCATGTAAGTAGAGGTGTAGGACACGAGGGGTAGTGTAAGTGAGGTGTGGAAAAGGTCAGTGTTTAGAAAGGGTAGGCAGGTGTGTTTTGGAGCTGCTTAGCCCTGCGGGCTTGGGCCTGTCTGAACTGGTTGGCTCGGTCAGCTGGTCCTTTCGTTCTGTGGACCTTTCTTTCGGGTGTTTCTGTGTGGTGTTCGCTCGTGGCTTCTGTGGTAGGCTTCTCGTTCTGGGGCATTTTAGGCATGGAAGCATACATTCCATTCTCTTTCTCTCAGACTAATGCTAAAAAATCTTGGTTTACTCACGCCTGTTCTACTGCTGTCCGCAATAAGGAGGAAGCATTCAAACGGTACCGACGCCTTAAAACTCAAGACTCATTCTTCCTATATTTCTGCCCGGAATCAAGCCAAATCTGTTCTTCGACTTGCCAAACACTCTTTCATAAATAATAAATGCACTGAACTATCCACCTCTAGCTTTCTGGCATCTAGCCAAAAACCTCTCCAACAATTTCTCTTCCTCGTCTTTCCCTCCCCTTTCCCACTCTGATGGCACAAACCATCACTTCTTCCTCTGACAAAGCTAAACTCTTCGCTCAAACTTTTGCTAGAAACTCCACCTTGGATGATTCCGGTGCTATTTCCTCCCTCTCCGCCCTCCTCTCTCTTACTTATGCCTAATATCCTAATCTCTTCTAAAGATGTACTTTCTACCCTCTCTGGGCTTAACACTAATAAGGCGTACGGTCCGGACGGTGTTCCTCCTGTTGTTCTCAAAACTGTGCTTCCGTGCTGACTCCCTGCCTAGGCAAACTCTTTCGTCTCTGTCTATCCTCTAACGTCTTCCCTTCATGCTGGAAATTTGCTCACATTCAACCTGTCCCAAAGAAGGGTGACCGCTCTCAACCCTCCAACTATCGTCCAATTACTCTCATCTCTTGTCTTTCTAAAGTTTTTGAAACTATTCTTGCTTCCAAATTTCTTAAGTATTTCTCTTCTCATAATCTGCTCTCAGATCGCCAGTATGGCTTCCTTAAGGGTCGCTCTACTGGTGATCTTCTTTCATATCTTACTAACTCTTGGTCATCCAACTTTCGGGACTTCGGTGAGACTTTTTCTATTGCACTAGACATATCGAAAGCCTTCGATAGGGTCTGGCATAAATCTTTAATTTCTAAACTACCCTCCTTCGGTTTCTATCCCTCCATCTGTGCCTTTGTCTCTAATTTCCTTTCCGGCCGTTCCATAGCCGCGGTTGTGGACGGCCATTGTTCACTTCCTCAGGGCTCTGTCCTATCTCCTATTCTCTTTCTAATTTTTATAAATGATCTCCTTAACTGTACCTTAATTCATATCCATTCATACGCAGACGACTCAACCTTACACTACTCCATTGGTTTTTCAGAACGCCCCAGCCAGCAATCCCTCAACGACAATGTAATGAGCCATAGAACTCTTAAATTCTGATCTAAATACTATTTCCAATTGGGGCAGAGAAAACCTTGTTAACTTTAATGCTTCCAAAACCCAATTTCTCCATCTATCTACCCGTCAGGATCCCAGCGGACTATCCCTTATTCTTCAACAATACAAAAATCAACCCTTCATCTTCTCTCAATATTCTTGGTGTCTCTTTTTCTTCTGCTCTCATTTGGAAGGACCATATTACCAGTCTTGCTAAGGCAGCCTCCCAGAAGCTGGGTGTGCTCAACCGCCTTAGGCGGTTCTTTTCCCCTGCACAGCTTCTTGCTCTGTACAGGGGCATAGTGCGCCCTTGTATTGAGTATTGTTCACATGTGTGGGGAGGTTCCTCTCACACCGCTCTCCTAGACAAAGTTGAAAGGAAGGCTTTTCGTATCATTAACTCCCGTCCACTCACCAACTCTCTGCAATCTCTCTCTCCGCCGTAATGTTGCATCTCTCTCGCTATTCTATCGCTACTATAATAATCAGTGTTCCTCAGAGCTATCCCAGTGCATACCACCTCCTTTACGAAGGGCACGTGGTACCAGTCTTGCAACTCAATCCCACCCCTACTCTGTGCAACTCTCCAACCCAAGAGTGAAACGTTACTCTCAAACTTTCTTCTACTCAACAGCTGAGCTCTGGAACTCTCTCCCAGAATCAGTCTTTCCCTCTTCCTGTGACTTAAATTGCTTCAAACTCCGTGTGTCCAGGCATTTTGGCTCGAACGTCCCTTGATTTTGGCCCTGTCACTCTTTCAACTATGGGGGAGGCACTCGCTATAGGCAGTTTGCCTTTTGCCTCCCTCAATCACATAGAAAAAAAAAAAAAAAAAGAACTGAGAAAGTTCCCTCAGGTTCAGATCCGGTATATACTCCATGGGTTCTTGAAACGATGCGAGCTGGTCAGAGGAGCACTCATCCTCTTGACGGCGAGACACAACACTGTTGCCCCTCTCTGATCCCAATACCGGGAAAACCTTAGGTTCAGGTTGCACTCAGTGTGGGATGGTAAACCGGTGGGAATGGCCTGAGACATTGCTAGCTGTGTCTCTGGGTGCCTCCTGGAGCGACGAAGACTTATGTTCCGGCTTAGGGGGCGGTAACTGCGCCGCCGTCTTCGACGAAGAGGATCTTTTGGAGTGCTTCCGTCTTTCTTTATCATCGCCAGATGAGAGTGCGGCGGCAAACTCAGAGCGGGGCTCGTTGGACGCCTGTTGAACAGATGGCGACGAGGGCCTAGAAGCAGCTATGGGAGAGTGGACCGATCTCGCCGGGAAGACGATGAAGGTACGTCCGGCGGATTCTTGGTGGTCCTTGGTCGCTTGGAATGGCAGGAGGGAGTGTCACGAGTATCTGCCGCAGGTGGCGAAGTAACTGAAGGCTTTTTAAGAAAATCCTCTAATAACTGGTCATCCAACTGTAAAGATTTATGGGCCACTGTCCTACAGTACGTTACATAAACTGACTTTATATGGAGCAAAATTGTCTTACACTGCCCATCAGAGTGGGTTATGCAGGCATTATGTAGAACTGAACACTTGGGGCATGTTTTGGAAAGCCAACGACCACGAGATCTGTCCAAACAAGGTACACATTTAACACAAAGGAGATGACCAATGACCGCTAAATTTGTGCACCCCAATGCAGAGCAAAACGCAAAGGCACTCTTATCCATGACTCCCTACTGCCAGGGAGATGCAGATCCTCCTAGGTGTCCGGACTGCGAACCTGAGGGTGAGAAAATTCCAAGAATCAATGCTCATAAGGACACGCTAGGCTGGAAAAGCTAATATTAAAATATCTCCAACAATAAAGAGAAAAAAGAATTGAATAACACTATACAATCTTGGTTCCCCTTACGTTATATACATTCCCCAGAAATGTAAGTGAGTAATTAGTAGCTTACCATGTGCTACGTGTGTTTATAACTTCTTACATAAGTGACCAACACTGACCTTATCCTGTCTTATGAAACAACTGAACCCGGCGACCAACGCTACTGTGGATCTATTGCCTTTTACCCCATGGCGGACCAACGCCTTGATATAAGCTATACAGATTACTGAAATGCTTCAAGATAGGAATGGGCGAGTTCGTTTCTCGGCTCAGCCATTAGATTCCCGGCAGCGTGGCTCCCCACTTTTTAACCCACCAGGATAACGTTCGGACAGTACCAAGCAACGACCGTTTTTCTCTGTTAAGCTTAGCGGACGCGGGCTAGCCGGACTCTCTCAAGAAAACAATTATAGTAAAATGCCGGTCAAACCGAAATTAGACTAGATACCATAAACAAAACAGACAAAATCAAACCTATCCCGTGCCAAACCAGGATAATCTGAATTTAACATAGCTCTAGATGTTTCCGGAAGTTTCCCGGCGGGGAAACCGCTTGAACCAACTCGAGACAGTTGACTAAGTCTCACTTTTCACAAATCCCGCCGGAAGGGCCATCCTCCCAGAATAGATAATTCAACGTGCACATATATGGCATAGATATACATGAATAATACATAATCAATAATAACACATCCTAGTCATACATAAACAACCTACATTAGGCCAACTAGATGGGGGCAGATTGTCGATGATATCAATAATAATAGCACAAACCTGCAATCCAACGTAGACCAAACTTAACAAGTAGCAATCAAGAAGCGTAGGTTAAAGAGCAGCATGGCTCCGTGCAAGACCCCTCAACCACGTGAGAAAATCTCCGATGCATTAGCCCATGTGGAAGCATACTGTTGCACACCAAAATGGACCGAACAACAAGCCCCGGTTCACTAAAAGAAGCCTCATGACTAACAGTGAACTAACAATGAGCTAGGGTAATGACACAAGCACGTGGGAGCCTCGCCTTATCACAACGAGGACTCCTCCTAACACACTCGCCTTTTCAAACGTACCCGGAAAACAGTCTCCAGGGCCCGAGAAAGGGCGTACACAGCCTACTCCTAGTCTATAAGCTACCTATCCTCAGCACTTAGCATGTACATATGAGCAAAAGACTCACCTTGTCCGAGGGAAGATGAAGAATAAAGGAGAGCTGGAACGCCCTCGAGACATGTCCGACTCGTACGGGCCCAGGAGAAATAAGAGCGAGGGATAGTTTCGATGGGTGGAGCGAAGCATGCGGTAATAGCAGACGCATGAGAAGCGCAAAGATAAGATCAAGTTAACTTTTATTTTACATTATTTTTTGCTAGTTTTTTCTAGTAGTGTTACCCACATCCTATAGGACGA
>CM064507.1:33774005-33831143 GCA_032716605.1 Paralithodes platypus
GGGGTAGCTGGGTGCCCTCTCTCTGGGATGGGTCGTCCGGCGGCTGTGGCTAGGGGCTTGCCATATCACAAGTGTTTGTAATAACCCTCTGTTTATGAGACAGATGTGGGTGTCCTTAATACCAAAACCGAAGGTGCCTTGGCTAGCTGGTTTTAATCGGTTGGTTGTTAATTGTATGGTTTGCTGGATGTGGTGGAGACTGGGTTGCTAACTCTGCCACATTTATCTGGAAGTATGGCAATAGAAGTTAGTTACTGGCGAGGCGGCTAGCCTCGCACCGACGACCATTGGGTGCAGGGTTGTGAATGGGTTGTAAGGGAATAGATGGCATGCAAGGGGTTAGTAAAGTTCTAATGTTGTTCCGGCCTACTAAGGGAAGGTAGGCTGGATAGGAGTATATATATAAAAGGTTGGAGAGCGTTAGCAATGGAAAAATCAAGGATCTTCAAGAGGTATGAGGGAGAGGCTATTTCGGACAAGAGTCGAGGAGCGCGGGGTATTAATGAGAGGGGGGGGGTTCAGGGGGCTACGTGGAAATTTGACCCTAAGGTCTCCGGGCGTGAGGGTGGCATTAGGCTACAGTTGATATTGGAGTTTGAAAGGACAGTGAAAGTACGTTAGCCAAATGCTACAGGGGGATGCAACTATGGGGTGGTTATATGAGTCTGGAAAAGATAGAAATCATGTGGACTGTGGGGCTGTAGGGGGAGAAGGAGGTTAACTGTAGGTGTGTGCTTGACTGTGGATAAAGTAGGGAAAAACATGGTGTATTATTACTCGTCAATACGAGGGGTTATGGACGCTATTAGTTGGCACAAGTTTTTGTACGTCTAGTTGTCCCTGGGAACTGCGTTTTCTATGAAATATAGACCAAAGAAAAGCGGCAGTTCGTAGGGGTACTTCGTTATTGTTTCGTGATACTATGGTGGCAATGGACAAAAGAAAAGGTTATCTATACAATCTCTGGTTGGGGTAAGCATTAAGTTATAGCATGGTGGCTAACATCTGTAGTCATGGCTGTTCTAGGTCTACGGGGGCAATGGTTCTAGATCACTGGTGTACCCGTGGGTATCTTAATCTCTTATTAATTTGGACATGGGGCTTTAACATCTACTTCTCGGATGGAAGAACATACATAGATATATGGCTGTCTGATTTGTTGGCATTGGCTCAACCTAGGGACAGGGCATGGGTGTTTTTAATATGAATGTATATTCCTGTTCATCATCATGTAGGTAGAGTCGGGCGGGTAAGAGGTGTAGGACACAAAGCAAAATGGAGTAGTGTGGACTGTGGATACGAAGGAGGTGAGTGGAAGACGTATAACAATTGTGGAAAAGTAAATGGAAAAGATGAACACAATGGCGGATAAAGATAATAACCTAAGGATTTTGAATACATAGCTTTATGGGGGCGATTGGTCTTCAGAAACTTAGTCTGGCAAGACAAGGTATTTTAGGGCATGTTGATATTAATAATTAACCTAAGGATTGAATACATAGATTTATGGGGGCGATTGGTCTTCAGAAACTTAGTCTGGCAAGACAAGGTATTTTAGGGTATGTTGATTTTAATACTTAACCTAAGGATTGAATACATAGATTTATGGGGGCGATTGGTCTTCAGAACTTAGTCTGGCAAGACAAGGTATTTTAGGGTATGTTGATATTAATATCCTAAACTTAGGGACAGAGCATGGGTGTATTAACTTTAAGGTGTATTTATGTTCGTCATCATGTAAGTAGAGGTGTAGGACACGAGGGGTAGTGTAAGTGAGGTGTGGAAAAGGTCAGTGTTTAGAAAGGGTAGGCAGGTGTGTTTTGGAGCTGCTTAGCCCTGCGGGCTTGGGCCTGTCTGAACTGGTTGGCTCGGTCAGCTGGTCCTTTCGTTCTGTGGACCTTTCTTTCGGGTGTTTCTGTGTGGTGTTCGCTCGTGGCTTCTGTGGTAGGCTTCTCGTTCTGGGGCATTTTAGGCATGGAAGCATACATTCCATTCTCTTTCTCTCAGACTAATGCTAAAAAATCTTGGTTTACTCACGCCTGTTCTACTGCTGTCCGCAATAAGGAGGAAGCATTCAAACGGTACCGACGCCTTAAAACTCAAGACTCATTCTTCCTATATTTCTGCCCGGAATCAAGCCAAATCTGTTCTTCGACTTGCCAAACACTCTTTCATAAATAATAAATGCACTGAACTATCCACCTCTAGCTTTCTGGCATCTAGCCAAAAACCTCTCCAACAATTTCTCTTCCTCGTCTTTCCCTCCCCTTTCCCACTCTGATGGCACAACCATCACTTCTTCCTCTGACAAAGCTAAACTCTTCGCTCAAACTTGTGCTAGAAACTCCACCTTGGATGATTCCGGTGCTATTCCTCCCTCTCCGCCCTCCTCTCTCTTACTTATGCCTAATATCCTAATCTCTTCTAAAGATGTACTTTCTACCCTCTCTGGGCTTAACACTAATAAGGCGTACGGTCCGGACGGTGTTCCTCCTGTTGTTCTCAAAACTGTGCTTCCGTGCTGACTCCCTGCCTAGGCAAACTCTTTCGTCTCTGTCTATCCTCTAACGTCTTCCCTTCATGCTGGAAATTTGCTCACATTCAACCTGTCCCAAAGAAGGGTGACCGCTCTCAACCCTCCAACTATCGTCCAATTACTCTCATCTCTTGTCTTTCTAAAGTTTTTGAAACTATTCTTGCTTCCAAATTTCTTAAGTATTTCTCTTCTCATAATCTGCTCTCAGATCGCCAGTATGGCTTCCTTAAGGGTCGCTCTACTGGTGATCTTCTTTCATATCTTACTAACTCTTGGTCATCCAACTTTCGGGACTTCGGTGAGACTTTTTCTATTGCACTAGACATATCGAAAGCCTTCGATAGGGTCTGGCATAAATCTTTAATTTCTAAACTACCCTCCTTCGGTTTCTATCCCTCCATCTGTGCCTTTGTCTCTAATTTCCTTTCCGGCCGTTCCATAGCCGCGGTTGTGGACGGCCATTGTTCACTTCCTCACCCTATAAACTCTGGTGTTCTTCAGGGCTCTGTCCTATCTCCTATTCTCTTTCTAATTTTTATAAATGATCTCCTTAACTGTACCTTAATTCATATCCATTCATACGCAGACGACTCAACCTTACACTACTCCATTGGTTTTTCAGAACGCCCCAGCCAGCAATCCCTCAACGACAAATGTAATGAAGCCATAGAACTCTTAAATTCTGATCTAAATACTATTTCCAATTGGGGCAGAGAAAACCTTGTTAACTTTAATGCTTCCAAAACCCAATTTCTCCATCTATCTACCCGTCAGGATCGCCCAGCGGACTATCCCTTATTCTTCAACAATACAAAAATCAACCCTTCATCTTCTCTCAATATTCTTGGTGTCTCTTTTTCTTCTGC
Organism: Paralithodes platypus; assembly: GCA_032716605.1. Lineage (NCBI taxonomy): Eukaryota > Metazoa > Arthropoda > Malacostraca > Decapoda > Lithodidae > Paralithodes > Paralithodes platypus. Next base: position 33,777,408 of record CM064507.1, read on the forward strand.
TCTCATTTGGAAGGACCATATTACCAGTCTTGCTAAGGCAGCCTCCCAGAAGCTGGGTGTGCTCAACCGCCTTAGGCGGTTCTTTTCCCCTGCACAGCTTCTTGCTCTGTACAGGGGCATAGTGCGCCCTTGTATTGAGTATTGTTCACATGTGTGGGGAGGTTCCTCTCACACCGCTCTCCTAGACAAAGTTGAAAGGAAGGCTTTTCGTATCATTAACTCCCGTCCACTCACCAACTCTCTGCAATCTCTCTCTCTCCGCCGTAATGTTGCATCTCTCTCGCTATTCTATCGCTACTATAATAATCAGTGTTCCTCAGAGCTATCCCAGTGCATACCACCTCCTTTACGAAGGGCACGTGGTACCAGTCTTGCAACTCAATCCCACCCCTACTCTGTGCAACTCTCCAACCCAAGAGTGAAACGTTACTCTCAAACTTTCTTCTACTCAACAGCTGAGCTCTGGAACTCTCTCCCAGAATCAGTCTTTCCCTCTTCCTGTGACTTAAATTGCTTCAAACTCCGTGTGTCCAGGCATTTTGGCTCGAACGTCCCTTGATTTTGGCCCTGTCACTCTTTCAACTATGGGGAGGCACTCGCTATAGGCAGTTTGCCTTTTGCCTCCCTCAATCACATAGAAAAAAAAAAAAAAAAAGAACTGAGAAAGTTCCCTCAGGTTCAGATCCGGTATATACTCCATGGGTTCTTGAAACGATGCGAGCTGGTCAGAGGAGCACTCATCCTCTTGACGGCGAGACACAACACTGTTGCCCCTCTCTGATCCCAATACCGGGAAAACCTTAGGTTCAGGTTGCACTCAGTGTGGGATGGTAAAACCGGTGGGAATGGCCTGAGGACATTGCTAGCTGTGTCTCTGGGTGCCTCCTGGAGCGACGAAGACTTATGTTCCGGGCTTAGGGGGCGGTAACTGCGCCGCCGTCTTCGACGAAGAGGATCTTTTGGAGTGCTTCCGTCTTTCTTTATCATCGCCAGATGAGAGTGCGGCGGCAAACTCAGAGCGGGGCTCGTTGGACGCCTGTTGAACAGATGGCGACGAGGGCCTAGAAGCAGCTATGGGAGAGTGGACCGATCTCGCCGGGAAGACGATGAAGGTACGTCCGGCGGATTCTTGGTGGTCCTTGGTCGCTTGGAATGGCAGGAGGGAGTGTCACGAGTATCTGCCGCAGGTGGCGAAGTAACTGAAGGCTTTTTAAGAAAATCCTCTAATAACTGGTCATCCAACTGTAAAGATTTATGGGCCACTGTCCTACAGTACGTTACATAAACTGACTTTATATGGAGCAAAATTGTCTTACACTGCCCATCAGAGTGGGTTATGCAGGCATTATGTAGAACTGAACACTTGGGGCATGTTTTGGAAAGCCAACGACCACGAGATCTGTCCAAACAAGGTACACATTTAACACAAAGGAGATGACCAATGACCGCTAAATTTGTGCACCCCAATGCAGAGCAAAACGCAAAGGCACTCTTATCCATGACTCCCTACTGCCAGGGAGATGCAGATCCTCCTAGGTGTCCGGACTGCGAACCTGAGGGTGAGAAAATTCCAAGAATCAATGCTCATAAGGACACGCTAGGCTGGAAAAGCTAATATTAAAATATCTCCAACAATAAAGAGAAAAAAGAATTGAATAACACTATACAATCTTGGTTCCCCTTACGTTATATACATTCCCCAGAAATGTAAGTGAGTAATTAGTAGCTTACCATGTGCTACGTGTGTTTATAACTTCTTACATAAGTGACCAACACTGACCTTATCCTGTCTTATGAAACAACTGAACCCGGCGACCAACGCTACTGTGGATCTATTGCCTTTTACCCCATGGCGGACCAACGCCTTGATATAAGCTATACAGATTACTGAAATGCTTCAAGATAGGAATGGGCGAGTTCGTTTCTCGGCTCAGCCATTAGATTCCCGGCAGCAGTGGCTCCCCACTTTTTAACCACCAGGATAACGTTCGGACAGTACCAAGCAACGAACGTTTTCTCTGTTAAGCTTAGCGGACGCGGGCTAGCCGGACTCTCTCAAGAAAACAATTATAGTAAAATGCCGGTCAAACCGAAATTAGACTAGATACCATAAACAAAACAGACAAAATCAAACCTATCCCGTGCCAAACCAGGATAATCTGAATTTAACATAGCTCTAGATGTTTCCGGAAGTTTCCCGGCGGGGAAACCGCTTGAACCAACTAGAGACACGTTGACTAAGTCTCACTTTTCACAAATCCCGCCGGAAGGGCCATCCTCCCAGAATAGATAATTCAACGTGCACATATATGGCATAGATATACATGAATAATACATAATCAATAATAACACATCCTAGTCATACATAAACAACCTACATTAGGCCAACTAGATGGGGGCAGATGTCGATGATATCAATAATAATAGCACAAACCTGCAATCCAACGTAGACCAAACTTAACAAGTAGCAATCAAGAAGCGTAGGTTAAAGAGCAGCATGGCTCCGTGCAAGACCCCTCAACTACGTGAGAAAATCTCCGATGCATTAGCCCATGTGGAAGCATACTGTTGCACACCCAAAATGGACCGAACAACAAGCCCCGGTTCACTAAAAGAAGCCTCATGACTAACAGTGAACTAACAATGAGCTAGGGTAATGACACAAGCACGTGGGAGCCTCGCCTTATCACAACGAGGACTCCTCCTAACACACTCGCCTTTTCAAACGTACCCGGAAAACAGTCTCCAGGGCCCGAGAAAGGGCGTACACAGCCTACTCCTAGTCTATAAGCTACCTATCCTCAGCACTTAGCATGTACATATGAGCAAAAGACTCACCTTGTCCGAGGGAAGATGAAGAATAAAGGAGAGCTGGAACGCCCTCGAGACATGTCCGACTCGTACGGGCCCAGGAGAAATAAGAGCGAGGGATAGTTTCGATGGGTGGAGCGAAGCATGCGGGAATAGCAGACGCATGAGAAGCGCAAAGCTAAGATCAAGTTTAACTTTTATTTATACATTATTTTTTGCTAGTTTTTTCTAGTAGTGGTACCCACATCATATAGGACGAGTCCGTGAATGGTTTTTTTAGAGCGTTTTGCTCACAATGTGTGGCAATCGTATTTTGTTCTCTCCTGGGCGGGAAGTTTGAAAGACAAGCTTGAGTTCAAAGATTGGCCATAAACAATGTTAAGGCGCATCGTCAATGATGAAGGGGCCACTAATAAATATTGTATTGAATCAAATTTTAGGTAAATATTCTAAAGGGTAATGTCAAAGGTCAAAATAATTTTTTCACTAGTATTTCTTATACTAACTGTTAGATTCTCACTAAGCTTACCATGTATATTCGGAATACCTAGGCCAAGGTCATACAATAATCTATATCATTCCATATGAAAGGTCAAGGTCACAGGTCAAGATCAAATAAAAGGTCAATATGCTATTTTCTTTACTTTTCATGCAAGCTTCACAAAATTTGGTGAGATAGTTGCACTTTAAATGAAAAGGAAAATAACACATTTGTATACACATATCATAAAGGTCAAAGGTCAAGGTCAACTATTCTATTAATATATATGAAACTAACTGATGGGCTTTAATGAAATTTGGCATGCTAATTTGTTTTCCAAGGGCAATGTCAATGGAAAAAAAAACTCTTACATAAAGGTCTAGGTTACAGGTCAAGGTCTAAGGTCAACTTACTATTTATTTTACTTTTTACTCAAATGTCTTCATTTTCACTATACAACCTGGTAACCTTGATATCGTATTGCCCAAATTTTAGATAAATATTCTAAAGGGTAAGGTCAAAGATCAAGGTCAAAGGTAAAAATAGGTTTTCTACAAGTATTTCTTATACTAACTGTTAGATTCTCACTAGGCTTACCATGTATATTCGGAATACCTAGGCCAAGGTCATGCAAGAACTATACAATTCCATATGAAAGGTCAAGGTCACAGGCCAAGGTCAAATAAAAGTTCAATATGATATTTTCTGTACTTTTCATGCAAACTTCACAAAATTTGGTGAGATAGTTGCACCTTAAGTGAACATGAAAATAATAAATGTCGAGACATAGGCCTATAAAGGTCAAGATAAAAGTCAAAAGTCAAGGTCAACTATTCTATTGATATATATGAAACTAACTAATGGGTTTTAATGAAATTATGCAATCTTATTTGATTTTCATAGGCAATGTCAATGCAAACAAAAATGCACTCTTACATAAAGGTCAAGGTCACAGGTCAAGGTCAAAAGATCAACTTTTATTATTTATAAAAAAAGATTATTAACATTTTGGAAAACTGGCTGTGTTATGGCTTATTACTTAAATATTATATATATCAAATTTCACATGAATATTGTAATAGTTATGGTCAGAGGTCAAGGTCAAAACAAGAGTGTTTGTAATTTTCCCTAAACTCCTAGACTGTTTAATGTATTGTCACCAAATTATACAGGCAAAATTAAGTTGGTCAATGCGACGACCATCCAAATATATGTATTATATATTAAGTCAAAGGTCAAAGGTCAAGGTCACAGTATATGATCCCTATTTGTAATAAATAAGTTTCTATACGAATTACACCATATTCATACTGCTAGTTAATACGACAATTTCTGTTAAGCTAACTAAATCCTCGATAAGAAATTCTAAGGTCGAAGGTCAAGGTCGAAATATGATTTTTACTAGTATTTCCTATTTAATGTAAGATTCTCATTAGGCATATCATGCATACTCGGAATGCCTAGACCAAGGTCATACAAGAATAAACATAATTCCATTTGATAGGTCAAGGTCACAGGTCAACGTCAAATATAAGGTCAATATGTTAATTTCTTTACTATTCATGTACATTTCACAAAATTCGTTGAGACAGTTGTGCTTTAAGGGAAAATTAAAATGTCAGATTTTCAGACATCATGAAGGGCAAAGGTCAAGGTCAACTATTACTTTAATACCTCTTAAACTAACTGATGATCTTTAATCAAATTTGAAACATTTATTTGATTTTCTAGGGCTACATTAAAGCAAGCAAAAATATAATCCTACATAAAGGTCAAGGTCACTGGCCAAGGTCAAAAGTTAACCTTCATCATAAAAAATACTAAATTTTCGATGAGCTGAAGACTTTTAGTTGCATTTTACTTAGATAACATATTTCAATCATATATATATATATATATATTATAAAATACTTAAGGTAAAAGGTCAAGGTCAAAGAACAAAAGAAGTGTCAATAATTTTCTTTAAACTCTTCCTAGACTGTTTAACCCTTTGCGTACCGGTGACGTCTTTTTTATTGTATTTTAGCTATAATTAGACTATTTTGTGGAGCTTATGAAGGATCTGTGGTAGTAAAAAGGGTTAATTAAGATAGTTGAAAGCCTGCTAATTTTATGGAGGCCCTTCATAAACTTAATTAAATCATCTTAATATCCAGTATGAAATGAAACCGACAGAACTGTACTGAACGGGTTACGTATTGTCACCAAATTTTGCTGGCAAATTTGGTTGGTCAATGAAACGCTTGTCCAAATTTTGTGTGTTTGTTATTCAAAGGTCAAGATGAATGGTGAAGGTCACAGATTATGGTCACTATTTCTTTCTTATATATATTTTAAATTTGAATTATACCATATTCAAAATGCTACAAAATAGTGTTACGCTGACCTTATTATAGATAAATATTACAATGGTTAAGATTCAATGTGATCATCAATGTAATTATATATATACACATATACAGTATATATACTCCCAAGCGGACATGAACCACCAACAGTCAGGACAAGTGTCCATGCTTTAATCCGCTGCACACAAGTAGCCTCTATCACGCCGTGGTATAGTGGATTAAGTATGGGCACTTGTTCTGACTGTTGGTGGTTCAAGTCCGGCTGTGAGTATAAAAACATTTAATATATATATACAGTATATATGCTGTATATAAGCCGATTTTACCTAAGAGATTCAATACTACTTTCAGAATTCTAGGTCGCAGAGTTACGTATGCATTTTTTTTTTTTTTTTTTTTTTTTTTTAATGCGAAAACTGCACACCTACTTTATCAACTCTGCGTAAGCAGAGTTTGGTATCGCCCCCCCCCCCCCCCCCCCGTATAGTTGGTACCATCGGAAGGAAATGTGGCGTTGTCGATGTCGTCGTCGTCCGTCTGTCCCGGAACTCCTCCTAGACCTTGGGACGGATTTTCACCAAATTTCACACAAACATTTGTTGGGTGAATGCGAACATCAGTCAAAAAAGATTGTTTGAATTTGTGCAATAGTTATGATTTTAGATCCAAAATATGGTTTTACTCCCCCCCCCCCCCCTCAGCAATGATGGGGAACGCCATCGATCTGAGCCTGAAAACAACTCGCCCGGCATTTGTCGGGTTAAGTTAGGTTAAGTTAGTTTAGTTGACATTAGAAGTGATGGTAGTGTTATGCCGGGTTGTAATACAACTTAGCTTCGTTATTGTCTTCACTCAAATCAAACTATGGAATTTTAGACTCAATATATGCTCAACAGGAACACATCGAACACGTTCTTATTCACAATTATGTACTCAATCAGGTTGCAATAAACACAATAAACACACATGGATAATTATATTCTCTCATTTATTAAATGGCATAGAAAGAGATCATTAGGTTCACTTAGCTACTATTTGGGAGTAGCAAGAGAATCTGGTGTACTTAGTTATAACACAATAGGTGTCTTAATCACATATGTATCTGGACCTGAAATGTGAACTTAAACTTTAGTTAACTATTATAAGCAATAGTAAGTAAAGGGGAGGTGTGGTGGAGTGGTCATGCCACTGGATTGGTAATCCAATGGACCCGGGTTCAAATCCCGATATGTCAATGGGAAGATATTATTGGGATTGAATTTGTGCTGTACCTAGTATCAGTGCATTACCACAAAGCCCACCGAAATGCCAAAAAAATACCCTCATTGTTCCCTGATTAAATAACACTGTATGAATATTCCCATATTCAAAATATGTTACAGGGGGACAATGCCTAGTGAGTTCACTGCTCAATAGGTGGCGTTCTGAGAGTGAGGGTCTGAGTCTGGAGGGTGAGACGGTGAAGCACCTGAGCGAAGCAACCGGCCGCTTCAGTGATGGAGCTGTTTCGAGCCATGATGGTTGCTTCACATGTCTCACTCCCCAGACTGGAACAAGACCTCACGGGCTTCACCGTGTTGAGCGGTGGAATGTACAGGCTCTCAGCCTATGCCCGAGAGGGAGTAGTTGGAATATAGAAAAAAAAAAAAAAAAAAAAAAAAAAAAAAAAAAAAAATCACTGAATATATTTAGAACACACAAAGGTCTCTGAATAACATACCAATGAACATAAAATAATGGATAGTATTACTGTGGAAATATGCAATTATATATAGACATACATATGCATAGAATAACTCCTTGATAATAATATTTATGAGAGTTGAGTATCTATCGTGAAGTATTCTAATAAGTTCAAGAACTATTGATTTGAACTCGGGAATTGTTTATTCAACAATATGGTTAACCGCACAAAGATTTCTATAGTTATCGTTCAAGAGCGCGAGACGAGAGGCGTCCAAGATACAGTAAACCCTCGCTATCTCGGACCTCTAGAAGTCGGAAACCCGGACTACTCGGACTGGCATCGGCCTCTCGGAAAGTTCGCCGTATATCTCGGAAAATTCCGAGATGTAAGGGGAATACTCCGAGGGCCCACATGGTCTGTCGGACAGGTGTCATATATCTCGGAAAATTCCGAGATCTAAGGGCAAATTCCGAGATCTAAGGCTACAGTGAGGTGGAGAAGGACAGTGAAATGGAGAAGGAAAGTGATATTTATAATATATGTCTGCTGGATACTGTACAGGTGCTGTAATTTATCTTGAATCAAAGTTGTTAGTGATAGGGAAGTCTCCCTTTTCTCTGGTGGCTCGGACTCCCTCTTCCAATTCGGACATTTTCCTCTCTTAAGTCGGACATAAGTCGGACTTCGGACATCTCGGATTTTCGGTCATCTCGGACTGGGTCTCCCCCCAATTAGTCCGAGATAGCGAGGGTTTACTGTATATGAAAGAGGCCGCACGTTAATAAATATGACCAGGTAAGTCAACAGGTCATCTACTAGGCTCAGGTGCGGAAAATAGTTTATGCGGTTAATGCGATGTTTATCTTGAATATGCGAGGAATACTTTAATTTAAAAAGGAGAAGGGAGCTGAATTGCTTTTACAATTAATTACGTAGTTAGTTTGTTGCGAGAAAAATTATATTATGAACATATTATTTATTAACTTTGTATATGTAATAATAATCTCACGGGTCAAGGAATTCAGATTTAATGATTTAGATATACTGAATAAGAATTAAATGTTGAATACAACCTGACCTAAATCAAATTATATTTTGACTACAGGAGGTTAAGGAATGCATAAATAAAATAGCGTGTACTAATAGTTGTAATAATGCTAATAGTAAAATATGGCATACACGACGAAGTTGCATTTAGTTGGAAATACCTGGTAAGGTATGAAGGAGTTCTGAACTAGTTAACAGATTCCTATAAGGAATACAGAACGAATTGGCGTTGTATTCGAGATGGTGAAATAATTAGATAACAGATCGATACAAAGCTAGAATTCCTAGACGAGATGGATCGAAATTATCTATTTCATAGCAGAATAAGCAAATAAGTTGTTCATGAATAAACAAGTTAACGCACAGGGTCATAAAGCGTAAATTGGGTTTTCGAAGAAATTAGATTTAAATTATGATTCTAATCAATAATATTTCTTCTTAAGAATGAGAATCTTGAGTTTAATTAGATATGAAATTGAGCGTAGGTTCTAGGTAAAAGTTAGATTTGAGTAGGGAATAGATACACGGTATACACTTCAACTTCAACTTGTTACATACATAATAGAATGGACATATACAAGGAAAATCTGTGAGTATTCAGGTTGGATATCAGTTAACACGAGTATTTATTAGTGGCCCCTCCATCATTGACGAACATGCCTATTACATAAGGCATCCTCTTCAAACACTAATCCGCCGTAGTTTGAATCTACCGCGCAGAGCATTTAAAATCTGAGGAGCCTTCATCATGAGCACACGCGACCTCACTCATGGCTTCAGTCATTATGAATTGGGTTCTCACTACGAAAAAAACTTCGTAAAAAATAAAAAACGAAAAGAAAATAAGAATAACTATCCAATAAGCTTTCCATTATATCGTGGATGTACTTGTGTGGATCTTTGACCAGACGCTGATTCAGGCGTCATTCTTCCTTCTTCTCTGCTCTGCGGTCAGCTGGCCCGGACGTGTGTCTCCACGCTCCGCTGGTTCCGCATTTGCTGCGTTCCTAGTGAGTTTTTCTCATTTGTTTACTCCGGGATGTGTCGAGTAAGGTTAGGATATACGTAGCAGGAGTGTCCTGGTCTGGTTGCCCGCAGTGCAATGTATTTTGGGTCGTGTGTTTGGGGCATCTATTTCGGATGTACCCTCGTGGTCTGGTTGTGGACAGGTGAACTTTGTCAAAGTTAGCTAGCTTTGTGATGCAGGCGGCTTTCATTACGCGTTATTGCTTCCTTTTATCTTTCTGATGAGGTAGCATATTTTTGCTGACGTTCCCAGCGTATTTTTCTTCACTTAGTGAAGTTTTATCTGGGTCCCGAGTCAGTTCTTCCCTTTGCCGGAAGTATTTGCTACAGTGGTGTGTTGGCGGTGGTTCCTGTTGTGTTATAATTCAGTGCTTTTTGTTTATATTCCGACATGTTAATATTATCCGTCTGCCTAGGCCTAGCCAGCCTCTCGTAGCTTTACCACATATACAAGTGTTATTGATTTATTTTCTAAATATGTACTACTGTGTGATGTGTGTCCTGGTTTAGTTGTGTATCGGCTAATTCCACGGACTATTTATGTGTCCTGGGTTAGTTGTGTATTGGCTAATTCCACGGACTATGTTGGGCCCGGCGTTAGTTGTGTTTTGGCTACGCCTCGGTCCTGTGTTGCGTTCAGATGGTATCTGGACGGGGTGGGTTATTTCCGGCGGGTTTTTCTCGGTTACACCATGAAAAAACCCGGCTGGTTACCGAGTTTTGGCCACGTGTAGTTTAAAAACAGGCTTGTTTCCCCGGCGTGTGGGTGTCTGTGGCTTCCCCAGGACTGCGTCTCTGGGGTGCCTGTTTCAGGCTCCTGCTGATTCCCGGCGGGTTGGCTGTACCCATCTAACAGTGTTCATACGGACACGTGTTGTTTGTAGTTTTTTCGGTTTTGCTAAGCCAATATAAAACTATGCTGTTGTTGTATTTCCTCCCCGGCGATCATTTACAAAGATGTGGGGTTAGGAACAATTGGGGTTAACTTTTAAACTTTAAATCACCCGGCGGGTGCAACCTGGTAGGGTGGGATGACCGAATTTACAAAATTCAGTTTAGTTGACCAGACAATTGAGGGATGCATTGTGTATCGCCTCCTTCAACATACAGCAATTTAAGGCACAAGTTGGCGTTTTTTAAACTAATATTCACACCCGGCGGGTGCTCCCTGGAAGGGTGGGAATCACGAATTTACAATTCAGTTAGTTAACCAGACAATTGAGGGATACGTTTTGTATCGCCGCCTTCAGCTTACGGCGCAATTGGGGTTAACGTTTTTTAAACTAATATTCACACCCGGCGGGTGCTCCCTGGAAGGGTGGGAATAACGAATTTACAATTCAGTTAGTTAACCAGACAATTGAGGGATACGTTTTGTATCGCCGCCTTCAACATACGGCGATATAAAAAGATACTTCGGGAGAAGTTAGATCTCGTATATTTGTCAGGCTTCCCAGTTTTTGATCTACGAGATAATTCGGGGGCCGGCGTCTTTTTTAGTTTTTTTTTTCCAAAATTGAATCTTGAAACAAACACCACCGGAAAGACTTAATCAGTTATAAACGCCATGCTGGTCTTTATATATTATGTCAGAGGGTATTCATAAATCTTTTGGACAAATTAAGATATTCTGAAATCTTTTACTTAGGAAACCCCACCGCGTAGCAAGCTGTAGTCGTTGAGTATTACGTCTCGTTACCCGGCGGGTTATTTAACACTTGTGTGCGAACATGTTTGGGTTAACCTAATGAGCATTAATTCCTGGAAGAAAAAAAAATTTCCAGAGCTGGGTCCCGGCGGGTCTATGCAGATCCTGGAGTAAGTATCCCACCAGTCTCTGTCATGGCTTTGCCCCGGTTTTTGTTTTATGCATTACGCCCTCCTGTTCAGGTATCCCTCTTTTTGCGCACACCCTTTGTATAAAATGTGTTAAAATGTCTCGTTTGGTGTGGGTTACCTTTCCGGCGTTTTTTCTCGTTGCTCCGAGAACACCGTTTTTGTTTACCGAGTTTTAGTCAGGATGGCTCAAAATAGGTAAGTTACCCCGACGAGTTTGGTCGCTTGAGGGCTCATAAGAAACTGCGTTTTCTGTGGTCGAGCCTGGGATCAGGCTTCCTGTGTTATTCATTGCTTTATGCATTACGCCCTCCTGTAATGTATAGTTTAGTGTGGGTTACCTTTCCGGCGTTTTTCTCGTTGCTCCGAGGACACCGTTTTTGTTTACCGAGTTTTAGTCAGGAGTGCTAAAATAGGTAAGTTACCCCGACGAGTTTGGTCGCTTGAGGGCTCATCAGAAACTGCGTTTTCTATGGTCGAGCCTGGGATCAGGCTTCCTGGTTTATTCCCGTCGAGGGGGGCTCCACACAGTTTTCTAGGTGATCAGGCTGACACCTGTTGGACTTGGTTTTCTCTGCTTTTCAAAGCCATTGAAACAATGCTGTCTGTTTGTTTGGTCTTTACCTCCCGGCGACCTATTTACAAAGAGGTCTGGGGCAGGTATAATTGGTTTGACATTGCATATAAAACCCGGCGGTTGTACCTTCGGGTGGTTATATTAACGGATTTGCGATTCGAGATAATTTGCCAAACAATTGATTGATACAATAGGGTATCACGGCCTTCAAGACGGCGATCTATGAGGGCTTCTGGGAGAAGCCGGATTAGAGATTAAGATAGGCTTAGACTTTTTATGGGATAAAAAGATGCCTGAATCTTACTAGTGTCTCCAGTGTAAAGGGATACTTGAAAGACTTCATCTTTAATAAAGATATGCTTCATCTTTATGAGGATTAAGAAGTTATTCTTAATTCTTTTGGACAGGTGAAAGATATGCTGAAATCTTTAATAAGCCATTGAAACAATGCCGTTTGTTGGTTTAGTCTTTCCCTCCCGGCGACCTTTTTACAAAGAGGTCTGGGGCAGGTACAATTGGTTTGACATTGCATATAAAACCCGGCGGTTGTACCTTTGGGTGGTTATATTGACTGATTTGCAATTCGCGATCTTTGTATTTCCTCCCCGGCGATCTTTTACAAGGAAGTGGGGTTAGGAACATTTGGGGTTAACTTTTAAACTTTAAATCACCCAGCGGGTGCACCCTGGAAGGGTGGGATGCCCGAATTTGCAAATTTCAGTTTAGTTGACCAGACAATTGAGGGATGCATTGTGTATCGCCTCCTTCAACATACGGCGCTTTAGGGCACAATTGGGGTTAACGTTTTTTCAAAACTAATATTCACACCCGGGGGTGCTCCTTGGAGGGATGGGAATAACGAATTTACGATTCAATTAGTTAACCAGACAATTGAGGGATACGTTTTGTATCGCCGCCTTCAACATACGGCGATCTAACAAGATACTTCGGGAGAAGTTAGATCTCGTATATTTGTCAGGCTTCCCAGTTTTTGATCTACAAGATAATTCGGGGGCCGGCGTCTTTTTTAGTTTTTTTTTTTTCCAAAATTGAATCTTGAAACAAACACCACCGGAAAGACTTCATCAGTTATAAACGCCATGCTGGTCTTTATATATTATGTCAGAGGGTATTCATAAATCTTTTGGACAAATTAAGATATTCTGAAATCTTTTACTTGGGAAACCCCACCGCGTAGCGAGCTGTCGTCGTTGAGTATTACGTCTCGTTACCCGGCGGGTTATTTAACACTTGTGTGCGAACATGTTTGGGTTAACCTTATGAGCATTAATTCCTGGAAATTTTCTTTTTTTCCAGAGGGTCCCGGCGGGTCTATGCAGAACCTGGAGTAATTATCCCACCAGTCTCTGTCATGGCTACCTTTGCCCCGGTTTTTGCTTTATGCATTACGCCCTCCTGTTCAGGTATCCCTATTTTTGCGCACACCTTTTGTATGAAACGTGTTAAAATGTCTCGTTTGGTGTAGGTTACCTTTCCGGCGTTTTTTCTCGTTGCTCCGAGAACACCGTTTTTGTTTACCGAGTTTTAGTCAGGATGGCTCAAAATAGGTAAGTTACCCCGACGAGTTTGGTCGCTTGAGGGCTCATAAGAAACTGCGTTTTCTGTGGTCGAGCCTGGGAGCAGGCTTCCTGTGTTATTCATTGCTTTATGCATTACGCCCTCCTGTAATGTATAGTTTAGTGTGGGTTACCTTTCCGGCGTTTTTCTCGTTGCTCCGAGAACACCGTTTTTGTTTACCGAGTTTTAGTCAGGATGGCTAAAATAGGTAAGTTACCTCGACGAGTTTGGTCGCTTGAGGGCTCATCAGAAACTGCGTTTTCTATGGTCGAGCCTGGGATCAGGCTTCCTGAGTTATTCCCGTCGAGGGGGGCTCCACTCAGTTTTCTAGGTGATCAGGCTGACACCTGTTGGCCTTGGTTTTCTCTGCTTTTCAAAGCCATTGAAACAATGCTGTCTGTTTGTTTGGTCTTTCCCTCCCGGCGACCTTTTTACAAAGAGGTCTGGGGCAGGTATAATTGGTTTGACATTAATAATAATAATAATAATATTTATTCAATTAGCAATTTACAGGGTTGGTACCACATAGTATGTTATAAATATGACATGTACCAGCCTTGCATAATTCCAACTATGGATAGCCCAATAAGGCCGTTAGGCGTATTTCCATTGGGGTCCTTGTATATAAAACCCGGCGGTGGTACCTTCGGGTGGTTATATTAACGGATTTGCGATTAGAGATAATTTGCCAAACAATTGATTGATACAATAGGGTATCACGGCCTTCAAGACGGCGATCTATGAGGGCTTCTGGGAGAAGCCGGATTAGAGATTAAGATAGGCTTAGACTTTTTATGGGATAAAGAGATGCCTGAATCTTACTAGTGTTTCAAGTGTAAAGGGTTACTTGAAAGACTTCATCTTTACTAAAGATATGCTTCATCTTTATGAGGATTAAGATGTTATGCTTAATTCTTTTGGACAGATAAAAGATATGCTGAAATCTTTAATAAGCCATTGAAACAATGCTGTTTGTTTGTTTAGTCTTTCCCTCCCGGCGACCTTTTTACAAAGAGGTCTGGGGCAGGTACAATTGGTTTGACATTGCATATAAAACCCGGCGGTTGTACCTTTGGGTGGTTATATTAACTGATTTGCAATTCGCGATAATTTGCCAAACAATTGATTGATACAATAGGGTATCACGGCCTTCAAGACGGCGATCTATGAGGGCTTCTGGGTGTCGCCAGATTAGAGATCAAGATAGGCTTAGACTTTTTATGGGATAAAAAGATGCCGGAATCTTACTAGTGTTTCAGTGTAAAGGGATACTTGAAAGACTTCATCTTTAATAAAGATATGCTTCATCTTTATGAGGATTCAGAAGATATGCTTAAATCTTCTGGACAGGTAAAGATATGCTGAAATCTTTAATATGATACTAAAGGACAACGAAAAGTAGTGGTGGAGTGCTACGGTTCGTTGACCGGCGGTTTTGAGGCACATATTTTGTACCGTTTTTTGGGTGTAACCCTATGAGCATTAATCCCCGGAAAATTCTCTTTCCAGGGCGGATTACCGGTGTTGCACCAGGTGACCAGGTAGTTCCCGGGGCGGGGTAGTTTTCCCCCAGTCTCTGTCGTGTCGGCACTTGATCCTCTCATTGCTGTATGTTCAACACCGTTAAGCTCAGGTAGCCCTATCTTATTTTTATTTGTTAATGAAATAATTTAATAGCTGAATCATAATAAACATATATATTTTCTATGATTATATTATGATAATATTGTGTTTATTTATAGTAATTTATTTTAATACAATTAAATATAAATTAAATTAATTAGTATACTTTATGATTTTGCTCACCAGCTCTGCTTTCAATGTGTTAATGAGCTATGGGAGCTTTTAATTATCATAAACCTTTACGGGACTCGGACGAGGGCTCCCGTTCAGGGAGTATACCGAGCTCGCAAGCGAGGGACAGCCACAGCCAAGGTGTATGGCGATACTCACAGTCGTACCTCACCCGCCGGACGATAACGCCGGCGGGCGGACCTGACGCTCTGATGACGGACGAGAACAGGTTGAGTTCCATTTATCTCTTTTCCGCCGCCAGACGCGTCTCTAATGTGCCACGTAGTCAACAAACTACAGGATTAGCGAGGCGTAGTCTCGCTAATCGCGCCCCTGTGGCCGGCGCAGTGTGGTACCAGCATTTGAACACGTGGTGCCTGCACCCAGTGTCCCTCCTGGTCGGGTTGTTCCACTTAGAACACAATTGGCAACCTAGAAACCTCGCGGACTTGTTCATTTTGGACATTCAGGAGGCCAAGTGGCTAGCACCTTATGGTAGCGACGTGACCAAGATATTCACGAATCAATATACCCAGTCTACAAAGCGACAGTTTCAATCGCATTGGAAAGCTTTTACGTCTCGGATTCTTAGAACAAAACAAACTGTGCCCTCGGTGGCGTTGGTTGTTTATTATTTAATTTATCTGTTCATGCAGAAACATTTATCTGAAAGTGATTTATGTGGGCAGGTTTTAAACTCCGCCCACCTCCCCGTCAGCTCAGGCCTACATGGTCTCTGGACAAAGCATCGTTGTTATTCTCGTTCCCGTATGTACCAAAGACTGCGGATTTTACAAAAGGGCTGTATTCCTTATGGCTTTGGCTACCGGGAACAGAGTATCTGAGCTGGCGGCGATGAGCAACGCACCTAATTGCCTCAGGTTTGATAGGCTTCATGAGTGTATTCACATTGCACCTTCCCCAGGATTCATAGCCGAGATTGGGCACAGTGAACACGTGTTTTCAGAGTTCACGGTGCCGGCGTTAAACAGGGGAAAGGTGCACCATCTTTTTTGCCCAGTGCAAGCTCTAACCAAATATTTAACCCTTAAAAAGCGGCTCACCACTTAAGTCGAGTTAAATAAAGCTGGACTATGTGGCGGCGCTCGACATAACTCGAGTGGCAATTTCAGCACGTAATGTGGCTGAGAGAGAGAGACAAGTGGTGGCAGGAGACTAGCGAGCGTATGACTGCTCCAGACCACCGCGGCGAACCTACTGACACAAATCTCAGCTCCCTCCTCCCTCTCTCACTCGCTACATACTCAATTATGTACCGAAAGTACCGCATTACCTGCTTTTTGCACTCGCGTTGCACGGTTATTGCAAGAAAACTATCCATCATACAAGGATCGTTATGGTGTCATTCAAAAGCTCTGTTTATGCCCTTTCAGGGATAGATACTTGTTTTACGTTCTGGGTCTTATTTAGGCATGAAAATGATCACGTAAACAGCCCTATTTTGGCTAAAAACACCCCGCTGGGCGGTACACATAAATAAACCGCATAGGCCGCTCGTAAGGTGTTAAGAGTGGCACCTCTAAATCACCAGGGTGCTTCATGGGTCGCAAGTCCAGGTGAACGATTGATGGAGCGTACATTGGCTTCTCTCTTGGTCGAGGACTTTAAAGAGAAGCATCCCGGCGTTGTGGGTAAGACCCACGATTTACGCAAGGGGACAGCCTCTTTACGTTTCCTTAATAATCTTTCGGTGGAAGTTATTACGTCCACACAGTTGTGGGCCTCTAATCAGGAGTTTTTACCTCGATACCTTTCAGTAGCTCTGGACAAACCTTACTTGCCATGTATAGCTTTACGGCAGAGGGTCTAGGTGGCCCTTTTAGTCACGTTTTGTTTAATTTCAAGAAAAAGGGGGGGGGGGGGGGAGGGTGCAGTCAGTGTGACATAGGACACCCTAGACCCCTCCGGAGTATGTGTTCGGAACATATGAGCTGTGATACTGGTTGTAGGCATTGTATTATAAAATTTCTCTGTAGTATTCATTGCAGGAAATTGTGCTAAAGGCCAATAGTAGTGTTACGACAATTCTTGTTGTAAGTAGCTTTGGCTGTGAAGCAATAGATTTTTGAGAAATCTCGGTAGTGGCAACTACGACTTTTACTTTTGCAGTAATTACTTCTGCATAAGTACACGAGTTCAGTACTTCTACGAATGTACAAGAATTCATTTATGTTTGGTTATATTTTTAGGAATATATCCACTAGTTAATGGGGTTTATATGTGCACATGTAAACTTATAAGTTTTTAGTTTTCCCCACTTACTTTAAGTGGGGTGCCTTCTTAACTAGCAGATCTGTGCTCAGAATCTCAGAGTTAACCCTTTTTCAAGCAGGCTTCTTTGAAGCACGCTCCTGCTTGTACCCCTTTTTGAAGATTTAGGCTGTATAAAGTTTATGCACCCGAATATCTCTTTTTTACAAAAGTAAGAATACTATGTGGTTGTTTGATTATCTGCTTTTCTAGAGTTATGATATGATTACGAATGTCCCCCTCCAGTCTTAGAAATCAGGCATGTTCGTCAATGATGGAGGGGCCACTAATAAATTATAGGTTTGACTCCTGTAAGGAGATAAAGAAAACCTAGTATTTAGTAGTGGCCCCGTAATCATTGACGACTGGGGCCCTCCCGACCATCCCCTTCCCATTCGTTGATGTATTAAGGATTTTGGTTTACTTGATATGTCAGTGAAGGAAGAATGACGCCTGAATCAGCGTCTGGTCAAAGATCCACACAATTACATCCACGATATGATGGAAAGCTTATTGGATAGTTATTCTTATTTTCTTTTTGTTTTTTCTTTTTTACAAAGTTTTTTTCGTAGTGAGAACCCAATTCATAATGACTGAAGCCATGAGTGAGGTCGCGTGCGCTCATGATGAAGGCTCCTCAGATTTTAAATGCTCTGCGCGGTAGATTCAAACTACGGCGGATTAGTGTTTGAAGAGGATGCCTTATGTAATAGGCATGTTCGTCAATGATTACGGGGCCTCTACTAAATATTAGATTTTCTTTATCTCCTTACAGGAGTCAAACCTGTAATGTAACGTATGCGTAATACGATTTATAAGGTGTTAAATACAAGTTAAAACTAGATCTTGGGCACAGATCTAACTCAATAATTAATATGGCTTCTGACGGATTAATACATAACGCAATAAATATCGATCTTGGGCACAGATCTACATAAGAATTAGCACAGGAATACTCGCATATTTTACCTTACCTTCATATCAATAATCACAACATAAGACACTCAAGAGACACTTAGGGTAGGTTAAGAGGATAGTAGTTCGAGTGCAAGTCTGGCCGACGTGGATCGTAGATTCGGCTGTCTGGACTTCAGGGGGAACTGCCTCTCACGAACAGGAATCCAAGGTCCTGGCATCAGAAGGAACACAGCAGGTTTCGCTGTAGTCTCGAGGGGGAGGGGGAGGGGGAGGCAGTTTCTACTTCAGTTAGATACTCCGTGCTTTTCAGCCTTAGGAATATTACTTAAGTAGAGGTGCTTACTTTCTTTAATTTCAGTGAGACTATGTTAAAGTTATTTCTTAGGTTTAACTTGTAGTAACTCAATTCTAAAGGGATATAGTGCTTGGTTGCGATGTAATTTGTGAAGGTAATACTTAGTCTAAAAATACATGGTGGTTATAGGTTTGTACATAATTATTTTAAGTATTTTATTTAATACTCTCATGGTGGTCACAAGGTCTAGGTAAGAGATAATTGTAACTTCCGTGATTCTATGATAATCAGGGGTTATTAATGATGAAGTTGATATCTCTGTTCTTCTCTAAGTTCTCAGGGTTATGTTGAGTTCTCCGGAACGGTACTGCAAGGGAGGTCCTAGTATCCCCACTTGTTTCTATAACATTCCGGTCTCTGATGTCTAACTTGCATTTGTTCGTTATACTGCAAATATGGCTGTTGGTCGAATGGAGGCTGGTGATAGGTCGAGATGGTTTGAAAGCTCGATGGTGATTGGCCCAGCTTCCCACTCTTTTGTATGGGAGACTGACCTAACTTCCTGGTCTTTAGAGAATGGGAATGACCTGAGTTCATGGGGCACTCTGTTCTGTTTTCCTCTAAAGCATGGGAAGCTTGTATATATTCCCATTTCTTCTGTTGGCTTCTTTTCCTGTCTTTTCTATTCTCCTGCAGGCTAGCAATCCTACAGGTCTTAACTCAACCCGTTACTTCAAGTAGTAATAGTGGGGATGATGGTAATAGTGATGATGGTAATAATAGTAGTGATGATGGTAATAATAGTAGTGATGATGGTTGTACTGTAGTTGTAGTGATGACGATGAAGTTAGTAGTAATGATAATAAGAATGGTGATGATGATAGTAGTAGTGATGATGGTGACAGTTGTAGTGATGATGATGGTAGTAGTGTTGATAGTGGTAATATTAGTGATGATGGTAACCCATCGCAGAGTTACCGTTTTGATTTTGGGCAAAACGGCACATCTACTTTATCAACTCTGCGAAAGCAGAGTTTGGTATCGCCCCCCCCCCCCCCCACCCCCACCTCGTATAGTGGGTACCAGCGGAAAGAAATGTGGCGTCGTCGATGTTGTCGTCCGTCTGTCCCGGAACTCCTCCTAGACCTTTGGACGGATTTTCACCAAATTTCACATGAACATTTGTTGTGTAAATGCGAACGTCAGTCATTTTTTTTTTTTTTTTTTTTTTTAATTTGTGCAATAGTTATGATTTTAGATTCAAAATTACAAGGCCTAATTATAGACCCAGCTCACTAATGCCTTGAGGACTGACCTCACTAAAACGGTCAGAGATCGACACAAGATTACGGGGTCTGCAGAGCGCCGATTGGCCCACACCAAGCAGATCCCCCCTCATACCCAACCCAACTCGTCGAAAATGTACAAATTTATCTTAAAATCGCCAAACTAATGGGCCGAAGGTCATAAAATATGAAAACTAATGGGGTTAACCATGAGGAAGAAAGGGGACCAGAAAACGACCCATCTCCCCTTAATTCGGAGATTGGCAATGTCCGGCTTCGCCGGAGACATTTTTCTATCAAATAATGTACAAATTTAGCTTGCTCTCAAAACAAAAAATATATATGTTGGCTCGCTACAGCTCACCAGGAAAATATTGAAACCTGGATGGGGGTAAACGTCTTAAAACAGTAGGCTGAACGGGGCCGAACGGATACAAGGCAAAGAGAGAGGGCGAGAAATAGCAAAACAAAAAAACGAGGAGAGAGGGAGAGAAAGGGAAAACAAAAAACAGCGAGGTGGGCTCAATGTTTGCGTTAATGGGAGGTTTTTAGTTTGGTCTCTAGATATCCACCAAGCTTAAGATTACACCTCCTTGAGCTCCTTTCAAGATAAATTTGTACATTTTTCGGTAGAAAAATTTCCCGGCTGAAAGCCGGTTCCTCTTAAATTACAGGTTCGCTATCGCTCGCCAGGATAAAATCGACACCTAAGTGACACGAAAAGTCTTAAAATTGACAGAAATGGGTCGAAAGTTCTTTAAATTTTCAAAATAATGGGGCGAACCTCTTAAAATTAGAAAAACAATGGGGCTAAACATGAGGGAGAAAGGAGTCAAGAAAAAAATCCCGTAAGTGGAAATCTCCCCCTTAAGAGGCTTAACAATTGAGCCCACCTCGCCTTTTTTAGTTTTCTCTTTCTCTCCCTCTCTCCTCGTTTTTTGTTTGTTTTCTATTTCTCTCCCTCTCTCTTTGCTTTGTATCCGTTCGGCCCCGTTCAGCCTACTGTTTTAAGACGTTTACCCCCATCCAGGTTTCAATATTTTCCTGGTGAGCGGTAGCGAGCCAACATATATATATTTTTGTTTTGAGAGCAAGCTAAATTTGTAAATTTTTCGATAGAAAAATTTCTCCGGCGAAGCCGGATTTCTCCATATTAATGCTGGTTCGCTATCGCTTGCCAGGAAGATATCGATACTTGGATGGGGATAAACGTCTTAAACCAGTTGGCTGAATGGGGCTGAATGGATACAAACCAGAGAAAGAGAGAAAAGGAGAGAAAGAGAAAAAAAAACAGGTGAACCCCCCCACGAGAGGTGCATAGAAAAAAGGGTTGACAGGTTCACTATAGGCCTAATCATTTTGTTTTACCCACCTTGCCGAAGGTGCTCTTTGGCCTCGGCAGTTGTGTCTTGAGCATTCCGCGACATCGCAAGGCCCTTCGCATGCCTCGTGCGGAGCATAACCCTGGCGGGTATACTCTCGGCGAGTACTTGTGCGCACGTCGACGACTAATCGACAAGGAAATCGCCGATGTCTCTTGTGCATCATCGATGTTCTCGGACCATCTGAGAGCATCGGCAAGCCGCCGTTCAGCGTTGCAAAGTTTTTTTTGTGAGAAACCCTCCGCGCCGATGTCGCCGGATGTCGTCGATGATCCCCGAGGGCCTCTCAGATCTTTCTGCGATGTTCGACGATGCTTGAGAGGGCTACGAACCCTTGTGAGTCCTCGTACAAAATTTTGAACAAACCGAACATTTGCGATGACCCGCGAGGGCCCATGCGAGGCCTTGCGAGTCATACGATTATTATGCGAGGGTATACGATTGTTGTCCGACATGTCACGAATGTGCCAATTTATGGGTGTCGGCGATGAAAATCTTATGAAATCGCAAATGTGGGAAAGGGGCATTAGGTTAAGTTAGTTTAGTTGACATTAGAAGTGATGGTAGTAATAGTGGGGATGATGGTAATAGTAGTGATGATGGTGATACTAGTAGTGATAATGGTTGTAGTGATAATGATGAGAGTAGTGATGGTGAAAGTATTAGTGATGATGGTGACAATTGTAGTGATGATGACAGTAGTAGTGATTATGAGAGTAGTAGTGATGATGGTGAGAGTAGTAGTGATAATTATAATAGTAGTAGTGCTGATTAATGGTGATAGTATTTTTGATGATGGTATTACTAGTGATGTTGGTAACCCATCGCAGAGTTGGCTATGCCGTTTTGATTTTGGGCAAAACGGCACGTCTACTTTATCAACTCTGCGAATGCAGAGTTTAGCATCCTCCCCCCCCCTACCCCCCCCCCCCCTCCCCGTATAGTGGGTACCTGCGGAAACAAATGTGGCGTCGTCGATGTTGGCGTCGTCGTCATCCGTCTGTCCCGGAACTCCTCCTAGACCTTTGGACGGATTTTCACCAAATTTCACATGAACATTTGTTGTGTGAATGCGAACGTCGGTAATTTTGTTTATTTTTTTATTTGTGCAATAGTTATGATTTTAGATCCAAAATATGGTTTTACCCCCCCCCCCCTTAGGTTAAGTTAGTTTAGTTGACATTAGAAGTGATGGTAGTAATAGTGGGGATGATGGTAATAGTAGTGATGATGCTGATATTAGTAGTGATAATGGTTGTAGTTGTAGTGATGAAATCACTGTCTGTATGCTTGTGTGTGATGATGGTCATAATAGTAGTGATGATGGTGACAAGTAATGATGATAGTTGTAGTGATAATGATGAGAGTAGTGATGATGGTAGTGATGATGGTGAAAGTATTAGTGATGATGGTGAGTAGTAGTGATGATGGTGACAATTGTAGTGATGATGACAGTAGTAGTGATTATGAGAGTAGTAGTGAAGATGGTGAGAGTAGTAGTGATAATTATAATAGTAGTAGTGCTGATTAATGGTGATAGTATTATTGATGATGGTATTACTAGTGATGTTGGTAACCCATCGCAGAGTTGTGTATGCCGTTTTGATTTTGGGCAAAACGGCACGTCTACTTTATTAACTCTGCGTAAGCAGAGTTTAGTACCCCCCCCCCCCCCCCCCCCCGTATGGTGGGTACCACCGGAAAAAAATTGTCTGTCGTCGTCGTCATCGTCCGTCTGTCCTGAAACTCCTAGACAATTGGACGGATTTTCGCCAAGTTTCACACAAACATTTGTTGCGTGAATGCGAACGTCAGTCAAAAAAGATTTTTTTGAATTTGTGCAATAGTTATGATTTTAGATCCAAAATATGGTTCCAGGTGGGGGCCCCCCCAGAACCCCCCTCCCCCCCCCCCTGCAATGATGGCGCTCTGTGTGTGTGTGCCCCGTGGGGGCTCACACACAGACCACCTTCGTTCTGGGGGCGAAAACATCTCACCCTGCATTTGTTAGGTTAAGTTAGTTTAGTTGGCATTAGAAGTGATGGTAGTAATAGTGGGGATGATGGTAATTGTAGTGATGATGTTGATAATAGTAGTGATGATGGTAATTGTAGTGATAATGGTGATAATAGTAGTGATGATAGTTGTAGTTGTAGTGATGATGATGGTAGTGATGATGACAGTAGTAGATATCATGGTGCAATGATGATGGTGACAGTAGTAGTGATGATGGTGAGTAGTAGTGATTATGGTGAAAGTTGTAGTGATGATTAGTAGTGATGATGAGAGTAGTAGTGATGATGGTAAGAGTAGTAGTGCTGATGATGGTAATGGTGATAGTGACTAGTAGTGATGATGGTGACCCATCGCAGAGATGGGTATGACGTTTTGATTTTGGGCAAAACGGCACATCTACTTTATTATCAACTCTGCGTAACCAGAGTTTGGTATCGCCCCCCCTATAGTGGGTACCACCGGAAAAATATGTCTGTCGTTGTTGTCGTCATCATCGTCGTCGTCCGTCTGTCCCGTAACTCCTAGACCGTTGGACGGATTTTCACAAAATTTCACACAAACATTTGTTGGGTGAATGCGAACGTCAGTCAAAAAAGATTGTTTGAATTTGTGAAATATTTATGATTTTTGATCCAAAATATGGTTTTGCCCCCTTGAACCACTCCCCCATCCCCCAGTAATGACGGGGAACGCCATCGTTCTGGGGCTGAAAACAACTCGCCCCGTATTTGTCGGGTTAAGTTAGAAGTTAGTTTATTTTACATTAAAAGTGATAGTGGGGATGATGGTAATAGTAGTGAAGATGGTAATAATAGTAGTAATGATGGTTGTAGTTGTAGTGATGAAATCACTGTATCTGTATGCTTGTGTGTGTGTCTTATGTGGCAGCAATAATGACCATCACAGGATGCCACACATCACAGAAGTGATGATAATGGTGATTTTGGTACTAGTAATGATTATGTTGGTGATTGTGATAGTATTTGTCATGGTGGTGATGATCTGTAGTGGTGACTATATTGTGTCTGAGTGTAGTAGTGATAGTTGTGATGATTATGGTAGCAGTTATGATATTGACAGTAGTGATGATTATGGTTATTATGGTAGTGAGGGCAGTCGTGATTGTGAAAGTAGTTGTGATAATAGCAGTGATGATGGTAGTAGATAATGGGGATAGTACTAGTAATGATGGTGAAAGTATTAGTGATGGTTACTGGAGATAACTCCCCCAAAACAACTCGCCTCTCATTTGCACGAGGAACTTGCCCCGGTTTGGATAGGTTAAGTTAAGTTAGGTTAGGTTAGGTTAGTTTAGTTGACAGTAGAAATTATGTTAGTAGTAGAAGGGATGATGGTGATAATAGTAGTACAAAGGAATACAAAGGAAATCAAGCAACAACAGATCTAGTGACCCTTCTAGGCTGCTTGTCCTCCAAAACACTGAGGATCAAGTGTCCAAACAGTGGTTTAGAGTGGGTAAGGGAACATTGGAAAGGGAACTACTGCCCTGGAACTAATGTCCGTGGCAGGACTAGGAAGTTAGTAGGGGACATATGGGTTAGTAACTGAGGGGAGGATAAAATAAAGTTATTCATTTACAAACGCAGTCAGTCGCGGGTTTGATGCGAGATATTTGTCTAGGCGGAGTTTAAATGAATCAACGGTGCTGCAGTCTATAACGTCTCGGGGAAGCCCATTCCACAAGTTGACAACTCGATTGAAGAAGAAATTCTTAGATTCATGTGAGTTAATAGATTTACCAATAATTTTGCAACCGTTTCCCCGCGTGTAATTAGATTGGTCGATAGTGAAGTACTTACTACAGTTCATATTGTCGATGCCTTTGATGATTTTGAACACTTGAATTAAGTCACCTCTTAATCTGCGCTGGGTTAAAGGAAATAGATTTAATTCTCTAAGACGCTCTTCGTATGGTTTGTTCTTTAGGCTAGGTATCATTTTGGTAACTCTACGTTGAACTCGTTCTAGCTTGTTTATATCTTTTTGGTAATAAGGGCACCAGCATTGAACGCAGTATTCCAGAAGAGGGCGGACTAAGGAATTGTAAAGGGTTAGGATAACGTCTTTGGATTTATGCTCAAATGACCTGCCTATAAAGCCAATTATTTTGTTTGCCTTCTTAACAACTTCTGAACATTGTTGACTCGGTTTTAGGTTACTCGATATTGTTACTCTCAGATCGGTTTCTCTATTTACATTCTTAAGCTGAGTGCCATTCATCGAATAGTTTGCTTTCTCATTTAGGTATCCGATATGTAGTACTTTACATTTATCCGCATTGAAATTAATTTGCCAAATTTGGGCCCAATGTGACAATTTATCTAGATTGTGTTGCATATCGTCAACTTGTTCTTTTGAGTGATTATGGTGATAGTTGTAGTGATAATTGTGATGATGGTGACAGTAGTAGTGATGATGTTAACACTAGTAATGATTGTAAAATTATGGTGATAGTAGTAGTGATGAAAGTGAAAGTTGTAGTAACAATGATGATGGTAGTGATAATGTTGACAGTAGTAGTTATGATGGTGACAGTACTAGCTATGATGGTGACAGTAGTAGTGATGATGGTGAGAGTATTAGTGATGATTATAATAGTAGTAGTGATTAATATTATAGTAATGGTGATGATGGTGCAATTATATTGAGGATGGCAGTAGTAGTGATGATGGTGATAGTATGATTGATGATGGTAATACTTGTGATGATGGTAACCCATCGCAGAGTTGGGTATGCCGTTTTGATTTTGGGCAAAACGGCACATCTACTTTATTATTATTAGTAGTAGTAGTAGTAGTAGTATTGTTATTATTATTATTATTATTATTATGTATCCAACATTTGAAAAAACTCTGCGGTAATGACTTTTCTCACTTCATTAACTCCCACAATTATTGACATTTTCGAACAGAACCTAGCACCTAGCTAAAAAGTAGTTCACTTTAAGCCGGTATCACACGAGAGTTTTTATAGTCAACATTCGATGATCAAACATTTTCTGGCAACATTTCTGGACTATTTCGGACTGGTATCGGAACTAGACTGTTGGTCGATAAATTTAAGTAACCGAAATATTGTAAATGTTGACCTCATTAGCTGCCAGACCAGTGTTAAGGATAAATGTTGAGTGAAAAAGCGCTCGTGTGATACCATCTTTACTAACAATTGGAAGCTGAACCAAAACTTTTCATCTTTTATATTTCATAATTTGTCAATGTGTCTATTAATAGGGCTCGCCTAAAATAGTCAACATCATTGTTTAATGGCTGCACAGGATCATCTCCAGATGTCTCTCGACCTTTAAAGGGAGATGGTCCGATTTTCTAGACCCCCTTCTCCCTCATGTTTAGCCCCATTAGTTTTCAGATTTTAAAATGTTTGCCCCATTAGTTTGTCGATTTTAAGAAGTTTCGCTCCATTTATTTGTCAATATTAAGACCTTTCGTGCTATTTAGCATTGGCGTCACCAGGGGGGGGGGGGGGGGGGGTTTTGGGGGGTTAGCCCCCCAAAATAATCAAGGACTCAGCCCCCCAAAAATGCAAACTCCAAAACTGCCAAAAGTAATTAAAATAAATAAATAAAAATTAAATAATAAATAATGCATAACCAGTTCACCACATTCACCAGCCCTGCATCCAACCCCCCCCCCCCCCCCCCCAATCTACTTTTTATTAATTGATCCACATAGGTTAAATACGAATTGTTTATGTAATGTGAATATTTATTCACAATTTACATAAACCTATGGCTATGACTCAAATCATAATAGTAATATTAGTAAGTTTCCCCTATATTTTCACCAAGCTTGGTTTTCTTTGAAGCTTGAGCCTTTGGGAAGGGTCAGCCAGGCAATAAGTATGGACATTTACAACCCATTTGCTCTAGCCATTTAGCGAATTACAAAGGTTAGGGGTCACAATTTCTGGCCTACCTATAATGAATGGACTATAGTATGATAGTATATGAAGAAAAAACTATTCTCTGCACATAGGCTTTATACCCTACAATTACCATTGGCCTTGTAACTTACTGACTGATGCCTGGAATCAGGCTCATCAATATTTATGTGTCATATGTTTCTTACTTATACACATTTTTAGGCCTCAAAAAGGCCCCAGAAACTGCACAAATTTCAAAATTTTACGGACCCCCCAGCTGCTCAGGCTCGCTTCGCTCGCCACCCACCCACCTATCTATGCCAGGGCTACAGCCCCCCAAAAATTTTACCCCTGGTGACGCCACTGCTATTTAGGTGTCGATTCGATAGTGAACCTGTAATTTGGGATGAATTGGCCTTCGGCCGGGACATTTTGTTACCGAAAAATGTACAAATTAATCTAGAAGGGGGATCTAATAGTAGTACATTTAAGTTTGATGGAGGTCTAGGGAGGAAACTAGATAAACAAAACATAGACCAAAAAGTGAACCATCCCCCCTTAACCCCTTCTGTACCGGGGACGTCTTTGTAGTTTTATTCTGGCTTTATTTGGACGATTTTGTGCAACTTAAGATGGATCTGTGGTAGTCCAAAGGGTTAAGTGAGATAGGCAGAAGCCTGTTACTTGCTGGATGCTCTTTTTAAACTGATTGAAATCGTCTAATAGTAGCCAGAATAAAGTTAAAAGCATGTAACCGGTACAGAAGGGGTTAAGGGGTAAAACCAAATACTGAAGCATCTGGGCTATAATACAGCATTGCAGTCCCGTTTGCATTCGATACTGCTTCAAATGGGTAAGTCGCCATTTATGTTCTTTATACAGGCGTGTTTTGTTTACTATAGTCCGTTCATTCTAGGTTGGGCAGAAATCGTAACCCCTAACCTCTGTAAGTCTCACTGTAACTCAAAAAGGGCTAGAGCAAATGAGCCGTCAATATAAACACATATTCCCTAGCCAAGTCTTTCTATTTGGTAGAAATATTAGCTCGATTACTCTAGTCCTTTTTTAGTTATGAGAGGTTAGGGGTTACAATTTCTGCCCAACCTAGAATGAAAGGACTATAGTTAATGATGTTGACTTTATGCAGGCGTTTTCTACATGTTGGCGGTGATCAACTTTGTGTCTTTCGTGGTGTTCCTGTTTATCCTGCCAGAGACCGGAGGGAGGCGGCTAGAGGACACGGAGGACCTATTCCGGAGACCGCTGGGGAAGGGGGTGCTCATCAAGTAACACGAGTCCATCTGACATTTATATTTATCTTTTTATTATTACCTCCATCAAACTAAGAAAAAAACAAAAAACAAAACAAATTTGTGTGTAGGCTAATGATTGTTATTATTATATATTTTTGTTTCATGTTCCAGCAATATACACTTATTTAGTTTGCACCTATATTAAACTAACATATAGGCCTTCCCAAACACCTTTCAAGCTAAACAAGCAGAAAACAAATGTATATATATATATATATATATATATATATATATATATATATATATATATATGGTTACATGGAGGGATAGACAGACGAATGAGGAAGTAAGGAGGTGTGGTGTGGAGGTGGATGTGCTGGAAAGTGTGAAAAGGAACAACTTGAGATGGTTCGGCCATATGGAACGTATGGAAAGCGAGAGATTGACCAAGAGGGTGTACGAGAGCGAGGTGGACGGACAGAGAGGGAGAGGTAAACCGAAGGAGAGGTGGAAGGATGGAGTGAGGAAGTATATGAATGAAGGCGGTGCTGGTTGGGAGGAGGGGCGTCGACTGACTGGGGGCGGTTCGTTCGTGGCCACCCCTTCGGGGATCACGGCGTCAGGCAATAGATAGATAGATATATATATATATATATATATATGTATATATATATACAGTATATATACTGTATATATGCATAATTCCAACTAAGGATAGCCCAATAAAGACCGTTAAGCGTATTTCCAAGTAAACAATTCAGAAAAAAATATTTCTATGGTGCTAAACTAAGATAACTTACTGTACATGCTAGCGCTGAACTTGTTAAGATAATGAATTCATCATATTTAGTTTGATTTTTGCCTTTTGTAGTAGACAGCTGTCCCTGCAGCTGTTCGTTTCAGGTGCTCCTTCAAGCTACGTCTGAAGGTGTACAATGTTCTCCTTTCACGGACTGTGTGTGGTAGGTTGTTCCAGTCTTTGATGGCAGTGAAGAACAGTGCTAGTTTACCCTGCCTTTGGATTCTCGGAACAATAAAATTATTACTTCTTATGCCGTGTATTTTGTCCATTCCTTTCATTTTTGTTAACAAAATTTCTTTTTAGATTCTCAGGAGCCCTATCATAAAATATCTTGAAGGCATTAATGAGTCTAATTTGTTAGGCCTTATCTGAAACATTGAGCATGCCAAGTGAATTAAATTATTCCTGACCAAAATGAGATCTATAGGTCTTAGGTTCAGCATGAAGCTTACTATCTTACTTTGAGTGACTGGAAGTTTATAAGGCTTTGCTGCTTGAGATAATGCAGAGTATGTGATGAAGCAGAATAGTTAAAATTACATTGAACAAGCGCTTGGCTTGGTCGGCGCTTTCAAGCATCCCACCTATCTATAAAGGTATTTAATAGTGGCCCCTCCATCATTGACGATGTTGCCTATTAGTATAATAGTCTCCATTCAACACCCACGTGATCAGTCGTTTGAATCAACCGCCGTGGGGAAGAACAGAGTCATTCCTCATAAGTGCAACGCTACTTCTCTTATGGTATCGTCATAGATTGGGTACCCACTACGAAAAAACTTTCGTAAAAAATAAGAGAAGAAAAAAGGAAAAGATTAAATAACTTAATCCAGGTTATAACACGCTTCCCACTTCGGTGGATTTCTTGCGTTGTGGCTTCTTGCCGCTCCTCGCCAAGCGCACCATTCGTCCTTCTCTTCCCCGCGGGCAATAGGATAGGTTGTGTGCCCCGCGCTTTGCTTCATTCGACGTTCGCTCAATTCTCGTGAGTCCTTAGTCATTTGTATATATTTGAGTTGTAGTAAACAAGGTTTAGATTAGCTAGCACGGCTTATCATATTGTTGCCCGCAGGAAGTGTTAAATTAGGGTACTATTCAGGCGCTAACGTGTTGTGTTCAGGACCGACGCTACATGTGCTTTTCATTGGTTCTGCGTGCCTTAGTTTTTTGCTATTCCTTAGTTAGGAGGCTTTTTGTTTATCACGAGGCACGAGCTGTTTTTCAGTCCTGTGTTTATGGCCTAGGGGCCTTTTTCTTTTTTCATTTTAGCAGACGCGCCAGTCTAAGGATTTTCACACATGGTGTGGAATCTTCTGGCGTTCGAGCCTGCTCAGAGGCCCCTTTTGGGGGCTTCACCTGCTTCATGCTGTCCGGGGTTGTCTACAGGGTAAGTTCGTCCTACTTGTAGGGTGTGTTACCTCGTGATAAGCCTCGTTAGGATTTACTCGTTAGGGGTGTACTTTATCTTTATATGATATTTTGTTGTGCTCCCTTTTCTTGTGCTCCCTGGGTGTTAGTGTTGCTCACTTTCTGGGAGCTCAAGGAGACGTCCTTGCTTCAGGATTTTTTTGTGGCTGGTTTTCTCTCAGTCTGGTGCCCCTGCCTGAGTGTTTTCCTGTTTTGGGGACCCGCCGGTCCTTGGTTCTGCAGCCCAAGGTCGGTTGCCGCCGTGCGGTCTTGTTTTTCCCTTACCCCTGTGTTTTTTCTATGTGTTTGGTGGTGTGCCACTACACCTCCTTCCAGCAGTCTTGCAGGGCCGGCGAATGGAGACGTATCCGTTATAGATTTTGTATCGGCTCGCCTTTTTACTTGCCAGTTTACCCCGTCAGCCGGCGGCTCATTGTGTAAACAGACCAACGGCTGCTAGCGAGTGTAAGTTATAGCACACAGATATCCGCTGAGCTCATGGTTCATTAACCTCTGACCCATGTCACAGGTAGGCAGGCTGATGTGAAACTCCCCCACGATTGAAAAGGGCGTGAGGGCAGGATTTCACTACCTCTTAGGAGTCAGGAAAACGTTGGAGGCAGTAGCCTAATGTTTTTCTGACGCCGGGGGGAATAGGATGTTAAAACCTCTCGGGTTATCCTTATGAGCATTGATTCCTGGAAATTTTCTATTTCCAGACCCCTTCCACGTTCCGGGCAGCTAAGGAGAAAGCGTTCCCGCCGGGGAGGGGAGAGTCTGTGACCATGCCTCTGTTCTCAACTTGTTCTACGCCTACGTAGCAGACGTAGAATTGTTTTGCGATAGTGCTGAACTATTGAGGCTAATTCTTCTTTATTCATTCGACGACACCTCAGTCTCTCAGGCACAGGTCCTCCCGGTACCAAACATGAACTTTGTTTCACCCCAATCTTCTATGACCTCTGAACAGAGCTCCCCTCCCCACACCAAGAGGATTCGCTCAGAGTCACCGGAGTGTGTGTCGTCAACCCCGCCGGAAACATCCGAGAGTCTTCGGCAGAGGGCGTCCAGCTTGGAATTCTTACCAGACAAGAAACGCAAGCTATCTAGCCCAAGGCTTCCTGAGAGAGATGTCATAGGTCACTTTAGCTTTAGCTCCCAATTTTATCAATCTGATGCGCAGCCGGTTGCCTCGAAATCCACTTCGGAAACGCCGGGGGTTTCCCCCGGTCTTTTCGAAACGGATGCCGAGCGACCTCCTTCTGCAAAGAGGATTAGGAAGAATGTGAAGGTTAGGCTCCAGGGCTCTAAACTCGTGCTGATTAAGGGTTATTTGCCGGAGTTCGGAATGGGTTTAGAGATATCTCAAACGCCGGAGGCCCAAGGTCTTAGTAGTGTTACAAGTCTTAAGGCTCAAGCACAGAAGTCGGGAGACACAGACGCAGGGGTGTCAAGGTCTCTTACTACGCCGGAGGCGGTCACTTCAAAAGGGTCTCACCCCAGAGTTGACCCTACACCGACGGGACAGACCGTATGGGTCTATCTATATGCTCAGGCCCCATCCCCATTTTGGGGGTAGCCGACTCAAGACAGAGCAAGAACAGGGAAAACACAAAAACAACATAAAACAACAAATAAACACAGATAAAAAGCACAAACTCACACACATCCAGGTCACCCAGGAGAAGACCCAGAGACCAGGGTCACCAAGGTCGCTCCAGCACTCCCCCGGCCCCCGACCACCCGGAGAGGTTCCGATCTCGGCAGGCAGGCATGCAGCGGAGCCAAAGCCACAAGCCCTCCCACCACACTTCCAAGCGCACCCTTCATATTAATCGTCTCCCCGGGCCAGGCGCCTGATGGACTATTATCTAGTCCAATTTACGCCCGACCTCTTACTCCAAATGACCATGTGTTCACTCAACTATTCACAAGCATTCTCCGTTCACTCCTGTCCACCACCACTTCCCCTGCCTGATCTATAGTCATTCCTCTATCATCCAAAGCCTTTCTTACACAGTCTCTCCATCTCAATGGGGGTCTTCCTGCCCTTCTATCTCCCCTTGTACCTGACTCACATATTCTCTTTGTAAGCCTTTCATCTCCCATTCGTTCAACATGACCATACCAGCTCAGCACCCTTCTGTCCACTCTGGCTGACAAATGTTCCTGCTGCCCCACTCTCCTACGTATCTCTTCATTCCTCAATCTGTCTCTACGAGTAACTCCACACATACTCCTCAAGCAGTACGGGTAACTCCTATGAATTCAGTCCCAAGGGACACAAGTCTACAACCCTCTAGGGAGACCAGTAAATCGCCGGGTGGTCCAGTGAAAAGAGTCGCCGGCGAAAGGTCCCCTCTCAACGGTTAAACCTAGTGGTGATAGAGTACTAGCTAAGTCAATTAGTCCCCTAGTACAGGTAGATGAACATCAATTAGAGGAGACAAGTTCAAAGTCTCTGAGACGGCCGAAACCTCAATGCTTTACATCAAAACAATTAGACGGTCTGTTGCATAGGGTGCTACAACAATGTGCCATTACGAAAAGACATCAGGAAGCCCCGACGGAGGCTCCGGTACCTCCGCCGGTGGACTCTGTGCCCACCTCCTCTAGGGATAACGAAGTTTTACTTCTTAACTCGGTTCCCCCCCCACTACAGGGACGTTGCCAGAACAAGTATCCATCCGCCCTTTGTTACCAGTCAAAATTAATATAATTGCGGACCCAGATATCATCATGACCCCGACAACATCAAACTTATCTCTCCCCAATGCCGGTATGGCATGGGCAAGACTTACCAGCCGACAGCCAGGTTCAATCCCGGAGGGTGGATGAGTCGCTTCCTGAAGGGGAAGGGTCTAGTAGTTTCTTGCTAACTGACAAGCGGGTATCTGGCACTAATGTGTCTTCCGTGGGAAGGAAGGAGACTAGTTCTGGCCCGCTAACTCATGTCAATAGTGAGGGAGATAACGTAAATTCTTACCTACAACATAAGACTAAGTCCCCTAAACTTGATAGGGCGGCTCGATATCCGGCGGCTCTCCCGCCGGATCTCGAGGAACCCATGGACTCTCAATCAGTAACTCAACCTCAAATATCTCGGTCAAAATTGGGGGACCAACCTCGGACTCAGATAGAACCAGGTAGGCTGTGGCTCCCAGTTACCGCGTTAACTAGAGGAGAGGGGCACAAGTCAACACAGGGGGAGGTTCCGGTGCCAAAAGAATGGTCTATAGAAGTGAATAGGAAAAAGGTCTTCAGGGCAAAAGATGCACAAGGAAACGTGATAGAAGTGCAGGATCAGGCAGTGCCCAACCCGACTAGTTTTCGATACTTTGTGTAGGCTACAACCCTGGTCAGTTGACCCCTATTCTGCCGAATGACCCTAGTCCTGCCCCTCCTCTCCCAGATGTCCCGATTTGCCCCGATTGCTCTCAATGCTGTGGCTTCAATGGGTGCCATTCTATAAAGTACGACGAGCCTAGCTTAACTTTTCATCGTTGTAATCCGCATCAAGACCAAAGGGAATTACATCTGGGTGACGTGGGACATGGACCTTGGGTGACATGAGATCAGGAGGTCCAACAATTTGCTATTGATGTGACGTCCAATGCCTCGTTACCGGTTCCCCCACCACAGCATACCGAGTTTGACTGGCTAAAGCAACAGCCCGGCGGAGTTCCCAAGGCTATTTTTGAATTTCTCATTGCTCCCCAATTAGAGGCCAAAGATTTTCTGCCCCCTTTTATCATCCCAGACCCTATTGAACTCGAGAGGGAATTCCTAGTCAGAGATAACGCCATCGGAAATTTATTAGTTTTCTCCTCACCAGGGATACGGCTCAGGCCATTGCTAAACCAGTCCCCGATCCACCAAGGCAAAGGGCCGAGATAGTTAAAGCTTTTCAGCAATATCTTTTACCGCATCCGGCACAATCCTTATTAGAAATCCGGACAGCCTTATTTGAGGCAGTTCGAGCGAGGCAGCTACTCGGACTCGGTATGGTACAGGGGTTACCGGTGAACGTTTATTATAGAGTTGTTTTCTCTCCAGTACTGACGGCAACTACAGTTAATCCACAGACACAGAGAGATGTAAGAATGATGCTTCAGGCTAGCAAAGGGTCTCCCAAGTAAATAACTCTTTAACTTACATGCACTAGATGGCCGGCGATCGCCGGACGTTGAACTTGAACAAACTAAATGAGTTGAAGATCCTCGAGTCTTTTTTCCCAGTGGGGGTCGTTTTTCCCACTTAAATTTCCTGTTTTCTCCTCCTCTCTCCTTTGGCCTGGCTGGAGCACAAGGTATCGAGGTGGGATTGTGTTTACCGCACCTGGGCCGCGCCTAGAATCTCTGCTCTAATTCAAAGTCCGGACTGCATCCTGGCGGACAATTACCAGACCAGTCTGATTACGAGGACTCTCCTGAGCCGGATCAGACAACCATGGGTGAAACGAGAAAACCTTCCATAGAGGTTGACCGGGAAGTTGACCATGCGGAAACACTAGGGAGCGCGTCTGACAGTTTTGTGCCACAAGCTAAGACCGCTCCAGAAGGATTTTTGTTAGACTCCACTCGAAACCTTACAAGGTCCGGGATTTCCCGAGCAAAACAAGAGCTAGACGTCCGCCGGTGGATGGCCATCAGCTATGGGGGGTTACTGGTAATTTAGGGCCACTCAAAGAAGTTTCCCTTATCTTAGCCATTACTACCTCTCCGGTGATATACATTGATTTAAGCTAGGGGGCTCATATCAAGGGGACACTAACTACTCCGATCGGGGAGCCGGATAGTTGCTGGTTCACCTAGGTCAGAACGATGATGTTTTCTCCCAATTAAGTAAGATAATAAGTCCACTTGCTTACTCGTAACACAACAAGGGCAAGTCAGGCCCCGAGGGAAGGGGTACGTTCTTTTCCTTAAGTAGTTTATGTTATTGTATCTGCACTTCCAGTTTTCTCTGGACTCCAGGCCGGAACGCCGAGGCGGATCGGCCAGGATCTCACAGTTTATCGGACAAAATTTGTTGTTGCTCTCGGCTAGACGAGAAGATTTTCTTGTACTTCATTAGCAGGGGACTTGTGTTTTAGTCCCCCCTTAATTTTTGTGTCCCCAGAGACCTGACTAGTCGACTTGTGGGTAAGAGGTTTTTTGTTCTTGTCACCGGTAGCATGAGTAGCTCAGGCGCCGGTCGATTTACGAAACTAACAATTTACAAACTAAGCTCTCCTTAAATTTTTGAGCCCTTAGCCAGTCTCGCGTATGGGTTCGTGTGCCTGCGCACATCCCCCCCCCCCCCTCACGCAGTATGTCGAATAGACCAGCAACCAGACGGTTATTCATCTCGGCCGCTAGCTTCCAGTTGTTCCATGGCTTCGGCCCACATAAGACACCACCATCACAGGGACTCGGTGGGATGGCCCTCTTGATGGGTTAGGTTCTCAGTTACAGTTTTCTCTTACTAAATTAGCTTCTCAGTTACAGTTTTCTCTTACTAACAAGTAGTCATACAAGGAAGGACGTACTGGTTGCCTCTGGTAACCCCTAGCAGGGTAGGAACCGGTCTCAGATCTAATCCGTTCTTCCTGGAAGGGCGGATTTTGTCGGCACAACCCTTCCCTTTTTTCCTGGCATAATTTTCTTGTTCTACAGCCGGCAATCTATTAACTATCCCTTTCGGGAAGTAGAGTGGCGGCGACCACAGAAACCATACACGGAGACCGCAATTCTCTAATGGGTAATTGTTTTTTTCAGTCATGTTTGATTCAGTCCCAGGATTACTGAGCTGCTCATGCCCCGAGAATTAAAATTGTTTTACCCTTTTTTGAGTCAGATTAATAACATGTAATTAGTAGGCTACACTTCTGTGTCTGAAGTTTTGGTTTACGCCGGAGGAGCTCACCCCCCCCGGCGTGTAATGGCCGGCGAGTTGCGGTACATTATAGTGGCATGTAAGCTCCTCCGGCGTATTACCGTGTTTTTTCTAACAAGCACAATATGAAGTTCCTTCGGTACTATTTGATCCATATCTGGAAGTTCAACGAACTACTTTATCTTTTGTATCTGTTTAGCCACTCTCAAGTTTTCAACCCGAGCTGGTTTCTTAGTGAAGAGAGAGTGAATTCTACCCCACCTTGGTAATATTAGCCTCGGTACATTTCCGAACGACCTCGCAGTAGGTTATCCTTCTTTGTTCTCGTAGAAACGTTACTGAGACACTCTCTCTTCACTAGTTTGTTATTGGGGCAGGTTTTTTCACGGCAGTTGGGCTGTTTAGGTTATGTGATAGTTCGGCCCATAAGTGGGCTAAGAAAAGGGGGGGGGGGATGAGGGTATCCCAGTACACTCTAAGGTAAAAGCCCCCCTCGCCGGAATCACACTGCTACGCCGGGTAGAAGTCCAGGCGTTGCTTCCGCCGGGCAGAAGCCTGAGCATTACTTGTAGTTAAGAGCTAGAAGCTCTAGATTTTATGTTAAATTGAATCCATAATTATTTTAAGAGATAAATATATAAGAGCTCCCTTAAGTAAGGTGTAAGACCTAAGTTACGTTTAGAAACAAGCTATGTAAAGCTAGTCAGATTATGTTTTTATGTATAAGTTAAGGTTGGCTATCCGAGAGGCATCGGGATAGCAGGATGAGTGTTGAAACTGGTCAAGGGACTCAGTTATTTTTACCAGATGATAAACTATGAATAGTGTAAAATCTGAAAAGAGTGATAGGGAGTTTTGTATTAGCTCCTCTTATCACGATTTCCAACAGTATCTCATGTAAGAGAGCCTGTTTTTTCGAAGCAACGCACTGCTCACACTCTTTAATATTTTTTATTTTTCTATATTGTATGCAAACAATAAAATAGCTTTTCTGTTATACAAATTCTTGACTATACCTTGCGGGTTTGGAGGTTATAGATATTGATGCGAATGTCCCCCTCCAGTCTTGGGAATTCAGGCAACATCGTCAATGATGGAGGGGCCACTATTAAATTATAGGTTTGATTCCCGGAGGGAAGTAGAGAAAACCTAATATTTAGTAGGGGCCCCGGAATCATTGATGATGAAGGCCCTCCCAGCCATCCCCTTCCCATTCGCTTGATATCTTGAGTATTATCTTGATATATCAGTGAAGGACGAATGGTGCACTTGGCGAGGAGCGGCAAGAAGCCACAACGCAAGAAATCCACCGAAGTGGGAAGCGTGTTATAACCTGGATTAAGTAATTTAATCTTTTCCTTTTTTCTTCTCTTATTTTTTACGAAAGATTTTTCGTAGTGGGTACCCAACCTATGACGATACCATATAAGAGAAGTAGCGTTACACTTATGAGGAATGACTCTGTTCTTCCCCTCAGCGGTTGATTCAAACGACTGACGTGGGTGTTGAATGGAGACTATTATACTAATAGGCAACATCGTCAATGATTCCGGGGCCCCTACTAAATATTAGGTTTTCTCTACTTCCCTCCGGGAATCAAACCTATAATTTTATATATGCTCTTCATTTACTCAGGATCTACTCCAAGATTGCTTCACCTGACAGAATTGAGTCCAGTTTTAGTCCGCGATATTTAATTTGTGATACTGTTGATAAAGGAACATCATTACAATTAACCGAGAAACCCTCAATGTTTTTCAATTTGCGTTTTGTTTCGTATATAAGATGGCTTCCGTCTTCCCCAGGTGAAGAGATAGTCCACTAGCCAATCACTACAATATTCTAGTAATATTCTAGTTACTAGTAAGATTCTAATAATACACCAGAGGAATGGAAGAGATAAAAAACTGTGCTGATCCCAAAAGTGAGTAAACCCAGGGTATATTAATCGAGACCACTTACTCTGACAGATATTCCATATACTGTAAACTATATATGACACCTTCAGTAAATTAATGAATGAAAGAGCACCTAAGCTATAGCCTACAGTAATAAGGAAATGTGGAAAACTCGGAGTGGCTTCATAAGTAATGGTAAGATTGAAAACAATCTATTCATATGGATATAAAACTTGGCTTAAACATTAATAAATATAAAAGTAAAATCTTAATATTAAATATGAAAAATATGCCAAATACCATCCGAGAAATCAAAGTAGTTAAACAAATTAAATATTTAGGGTTAAAAGTAAATTATAATAATACATGTGTTAGAGTAGGCCTACAGAAAAATTAAGCTATAGAAACGACAAATAGAATGGCAAATTTAACGTATCCAGTTATATAAAATAAAGTTGCAATCCTTAGGGCCTATAGGAAAAAATATATATTGGAAAGGTGTGGTACTTCATCATTCCTGTATGGCTCAAACATGATAGGATTTACAAAAACAGAAATTAACAAATTACAAATAACTGAAAATAAAGTATACAGGCAAATATAATAGGGGCCTCTAGATTTGCACAGAAGGCGACGTACCCTAAGGGGTGAGATATATATAGGTACCTCAGCAATATGGCGGATAGATAATGGAAGGAAATATAAAATATTTAAACATTTGATAGGGGAGGAGAGTATAATATATAATGATTTGTTGCGAGTATATATATAATGATTTGTTGCGTAGGTAAACCTTGCAACTATTAAAAATTAGTAAATACAAACAATAATTTATAGATAAATAACTGGGATACAAGACAAAAGAAAGAAGTAGTTTGGAAGTATATAGAAACTTCAAAACCGAAATGTGGGTAGAAGAAATTTATGATAACACACAAACTTCATTGTCTTGATGGTGCAAGTTGATCTGTATGTGACATCCTGGGTTAGAATCCGGGGAGAATCATATGCTTTCAATAATTCAATTTGGGGTGTTATTGGTGTTAACCCTCTCCAACATATGACGCAATTTTGAGCCTATTAGGGATACTTTAAAGCCTTTGTTACTATCAGGGGTATTTAGAAACCTTAGTTTAGATACTTCAACCTCTGCAGCTGTCTTTGAGTTAGCTGTGGTCAGAAAACTAATTTTGGAGAGGTAATTATAAGAGTGAGAGAACTCTATTTCTTATTGCTAATCTGACAACCTCTGCGTCATATGAATCTGAAAGGGTTAAGAACAATGTTAAAAATAATATATTACAGAAGTCTGACAAACAATGTAGCCTAAATGTGTAATGGTCTACACGTAATTTGGAAGACAAGAGAAAATACAATTAAAAAAGGAACGAGATTAATTAAGAATATATATATATATATATATAATAATAATAATAATATAATAATAATACTTTATTTCAGACTCACACAGTACACAGGGTACCATACTGTTCTCCATATATACCTTACAGTAACATAAATATATATAAATATATATAAGCTATATATATATATATATATATATATATATATATATATATATTATATATAATATAATATATATACAGTATATATATCTATGTAAATATATATATATATATATATATATATATATATATATATATATATATATATATATATATATATATATATATATATATATATATACTGTATATATATATATAACTATATACTGTATATGCCACAGGCCGTAGCTCGATTGGTAGAGCGTTCGCCTGCTAACCGTGAGGTTGACGGTTCGAGCCTCGGGCCAGCCAGTGAGTTATTGGCAGATGTCAGTGCTGTTGGTGAACGGTGCGGTCTAGCAATCTGTGGCAACTATTCACTAAGTCCCTGATTCATCAGGGCACCCACCCTAGCCTTGCTATTCAGCAGGGAGTGTATAGCCGCATTTTCCTTTACCATCATTATCTCCGATAGGCTGGAAATTTCACACCCAAATGCCCTGAGGGGTGTCCAATATCAAGCCAACTCAACCCTGCTCTTCCACAGGGTCGAAACTCAACCCGATTCAGACTTAAGGAGCTTGATAACAGTTTTAAGACTTTTTGTATATATCCATATATAAATAATCGATTTGGATGTCATAATTATAAATGTACCTTAAATAGCTATATCCTCAGAATGTCCGAAAGAAGCATCATAATCCTATAGAATGCCGATAACCTACCGGAGTTATATTATATATAATACCCCAAAGTAAGCGATTATATTATATGAATAGTCCTCACATTTTTTTACAAATTCAACTAGATCAAAATAATATCGAAATGATGGATCAAATATTGATCTTGATATGTAAAGCCTGTTGTTTATAAACATTGGAGCACATGGCCGCAGCCGCGGTGCCACTCCATTCGCGCCTAATCACACTTATGTTTCGGTGTATTCTTACTTAAATTTATATCATTTGGGTTGATTAGGCTACACAATACAGTATTACTAAGTAACAGTACATGCATTGTTATGCCCTGCTTTTATACAGGATTAACTTGGTATAGGTGAGTTCTGCAAGATTGGGTATATAGGACTTCACGCACAGTACACAATAGAATCAACCGATGGTATAAATAACATCACAGTAATGGTTTATAATGCAGCTTTATTCTCCAAAAACACTAGGTAGAATAATGGTTATATGTGCACTTGAAACAATGGTAAATTGAATAAGTCAGATACGTAGTTTTGGACTTTTTACAATCTCTAGCACTTCTCGCGGATTTGGATGGA
Source organism: Paralithodes platypus (assembly GCA_032716605.1). Classification (NCBI taxonomy): domain Eukaryota; kingdom Metazoa; phylum Arthropoda; class Malacostraca; order Decapoda; family Lithodidae; genus Paralithodes; species Paralithodes platypus. Next base: position 33,818,688 of record CM064507.1, read on the forward strand.
GGTTCACTTCCCACTTCCAACGTTCAGGTATTATGCTTCTGATCACCTTATTTGTAAGATATTAGAGTACACGAATCACGCGGGTTAGGTATCTCGCTGTATTAACTCTCTGGCAATATGACTCTCAATCTAGGATGAAGGTATAGGTAATATGGTTATAGCCCAAGAATTAATGTAAAGGGATAACTGTAGCTAGTTGCACTGGTCTAGTATATTTGGCTGTTTAGGTAACACTTTAGGCCGAAAAATATCAGTGAGGGGCGAATCAGGTTTCTGGTGGAGTCACAATCACTTCTTTCAAAATTGCTTTTGCTCGAGCCGTAGTCCTAATGTGGACTAATTTCTTTGGCGAGGTAAAACCTGATGGCAAGAATATTTACGGGAGTCAGTTCGCCTAAACTAAATTTCACTGATATATGTTAATACATACTAGCATAATAAATCACTTTCTTCCTAACATCAGAGAGATTGATACATAAACGCATACACTGGCTGGTTGAGTTAATGGTACCGTAATTTGGTACTTTGCGAGTTAACACTGTGATCGAGTTTTCCTGGTTATCTTGTCTCGATGGTGTCGGGGGTTAACAGCAGCTCCGGGGCCATCCAAGTTGTCCGGGAGTGTAGAGAAGGTTTACAGATGGGCTTTTTGCGTAGCCATGATGACGTCCCAATATGTAGAAGAGGTTCAAGGAATGCGGGCGGCTTTTCGCCTTTTTGTCAACAATGCTGATAAGGCCTACAGTCAATTGTTGCCAAGGAGTTATGCTTGCAGAATCCTCTATTAGGTTGCTCACATAATCCCTTCTAACATAACGATCTCTCTGCCTTAGATCAGTTATGAGTTATGATTATTCATGAACTTAAGTAGTAAAGAGGGCACTACCAGACGTTCAGGAAACAATAAAAAAATGGGTGAATCGGTTGTTTACCAATATAATATTACTGCCGGCAGTCCCGAACGCAATAATATATTCATAAAACTTAAATTCACTTCCTCACAGAGTTGCACAGATCACGGAACGCCGAAGTTATCTCGAATCTTGAACACTAGATGACAACACAATGCGGTCAACCGTTGCTTTGAGCTCTAATATTCAACTGCCCGACTGTTGTCTCTGGGTCTTATTTATAGGCAGGTCAAGGAAGCTTCAGGAATGTTCTAGAAGTATTGGATGTCAATGCTATGAAGTAGTTAATTTATTCTGGTGAACTTAGGGGGTTAGGGAGGGTTTTTTTAATGTGGCGGTAAGTAACTTGTGACCTGATTTATGATCGTGGATATCTTAACTCTAGTTGTTGTTGTTGTTGTTTTTCCCCAAGCTGCCTGGCTGAACAGCCCCAAGGCCCCGAGCAAGGTCAAGGCCATAACCGAGTGCCCCCACAGAACCCTCCCCGCCGACCACAATAAAGCCTGGGTGACCGAAGCCACTCATGGCGGGGAGCTGAGGAGGGTGCAGAAACGCCCGGGTAACCAAAGCCCCACACAGGGCCCTGTGCCCCTCAGCAATTATGAAGAGAAAGTTGAGGGGCAAAGGAAAAATGTGACGCTTTGGCTTCCAATCTTGGTAGATTGGGAGGTCAATCCACGGAAGAGATGCCGTCACTTGAGATCTAGAAAATATATAAGTAAAAGGAACAGTCAGAGTAAGCTATGGGTATGGCAGAGATCGCTCAGTTCTCACTCTGATAGGCCAGCCCATCACCACGTAACTCTAGTATGAGGTACTAGTAGAGTTATTTAGGCGGATTTGGTGAAGGTTAATAGGGACTACTTTACTGGCGCACTACGTGAATAGGCTGGGAGGTATTATTCATCAATTCACCTAAATATCCTTCTCTGGTCTAGCTGACATGCTATTCTTAATCTAGGATGGGATAAGGAAGATTTTGGTTTTGGTTAAGGATGGGATAGGATGGTATTTGGATAGGTATTTAGAGAGTTAGTTCATCACCTGTTGGAAATTCACCTGGTGTCTGGCAAAAAAAAAAACTCGCCCGCATTTGTTAGGTTAAGTTAATTTAGTTGACAATTGTAGTGATGATGTTAGCAGTAGTGATGATGGTGGTAATATTAGTGATGATGGTAGCCTAGTATTAGTGATGATGGTGACAGTTGTAGTGACGATGATAGTAGTAGTAATAATGGTGGTAATATTAGTGATGATGGTAACCCTTCGCAGAGATGGGTATGACGTTTTGATTTTGGGCGAAATGGTACGTCTATTTTATTAATATATTTTGTTAAATATTGTAATGCCCTCGAAAATGTCCCGCAACCACAATAATCTACTACCCGAGTTGACGTCAGGTATAGCGTAAAATAGTCGTGGATGGTAAGTCCAATAAACTCATCACGTGATAACACCACGAGACTATCACCTGGTTCTTAAAAATCGGACTAAGGTTGCTATACTTTTAGTACGTCCGTGGTAGTACAGTGGGTTAGCGCGCGGGCCTGGTGGTGATGGTGGTGCGTCACTAACCAGGGTTCGAACCCCACGCAAGGCATCTCAAAACCTGTGGGTTTTTAGGAGGGTTAAATTCCCTTCAGAGGTTTGTACCCCACGCCAGGTACCAGGAAAAGGTTGATCCTAAAGTGGGCCTGGGGATATTTCATTCCTATTTAACCTGGAAAAAACCTAGCATTTCATTGGTGGCAGCGGTGGGATGCAGCCTAACTAAAAAGGAATGTAGTGTTGTGCCCTCGAAAATGTCCCGCAACCACAATAATGTACTACCCGAGTTGACGTCAGGTATAGCGTAAAATAGTCGTGGATGGTAAGTCCAATAAACTCATCACATGATAACACCACGAGACTATCACCTGGTTCTTAACAATCGGACTAAGGTTGCAATACTTTTAGTACGTCCGTGGTAGTACAGTGGGTTAGCGCGGGCCTGGTGGTGATGGTGGTGCGTCACTAACCAGGGTTCGAACCCCACCCAAGGCATCTCAAAAAATGTGGGTTTTTAGGAGGGTTAAATTCCCTTCAGAGGTTTGTACCCCGCGCCAGGTACCAGGAAAGGTTGATCCTAAAGTGGGCCTGGGGATATTTCCATTCCTATTTAACCTGGAAAAACTAGCATTTCATTGGTGGCAGTAAGGGAACGTGACCTGGTAGCTAGTAGGAGCACCCGTCACGCGAACCCTATACCAAGAGAATTGAGATTGCTAAGGTAAAAAGGCTACAATACCTTACGACCTTACGAGGCTAGGGACTAGCCTAACTAAAAAGGAATGTGGTGTAATGCCCTCGAAAATGTCCCGCAACCACAATAATGTACTACCCGAGTTGACGTCAGGTATAGCGTAAAATAGTCGTGGATGGTAAGTCCAATAAACTCATCACGTGATAACACCACGAGATTATCACCTGGTTCTTAAAAATCGGACTAAGGTTGCTATACTTTTAGTACGTCCGTGGTAGTACAGTGGGTTAGCGCGCCGGCCTGGTGGTGATGGTGGTGCGTCACTAACCAGGGTTCGAACCCCACCCAAGGCATCTCAAAACCTGTTGGTTTTTAGGAGGGTTAAATTCCCTTCAGAGGTTCGTACCCCGCGCCAGGTACCAGGAAAGGTTGATCCTAAAGTGGGCCTGGGGATATTCCATTCCTATTTAACCTGGAAAAACCAATGTTATGCCCTGTTTTTCTACAGGATTAACTTGGGTAATGTGGGCTCTATCTGACTGGGTATATAAGGCTGCATGCACAATACAAGGTATGAGGAATAGAGAACACAAAATAAACACACGGTAACACGACACACGATCACGTTTATTTAAGCATGTGAATAAAGAGCATAGAAATATAGTAATACTCGTACAAAACAAATAATAGAAGGGAACTGCTAGCATTAGTGGATCTGGATGGAGCCTAGTCTCCCACTTTCAACGTTCAGGTATACTCTTCTGATCACGGGTTTAGTTAGCAAGGTTTATTATACTGGAAGACCTCAATGTAGTTATGTATTCAATTTCACTAATTAGATTTCTTACTGGCAGATCGCGTGCCCAAATAGCAGCTCACAGTTAGAATTAGATACGCGTGTAGGTCTGAACACGGAAAATTCTAGTAACCTCAAGGGGGTACTGATCTAAGATTTATATTCTTATGACAGAAATACGTAGAACACAAATCAGTGGGCGAACGTTAGATATCACTAGGGTTTAGTTATCTGAATAAGGTAATTACGAGAGTCAATGTCGCCTGTTAATTAATGAACACTGATACGCTAAGTACGTCCCAAATGGATGGTTAAATATGAGTTACACTGGGCAAGTTATAGCCACTTCATAGAAAAGTTAATAAGTGAATGTCGAACTGGTACTATAACACTTAGTACTAGTAACGTGAATCTTGAACAGTATTTGTTGGTCTGGTCCTGGTTATCTTGCTTCCGGTGATGTTGGGGGCTAACGACTGGTTCCTCGGCCATCCAGGTGGTCCAAAATGTAGGAAGTTCTCAAGTCGGATCTCTTGACGATCGGTGCTGGCTACACACTTATATACCCACTAATTTGTGTGAAGGTTTTAAGGTGCACGTTGGTACTTGTACATGGACAGCTCTTCTATTTAACTTCTGCCATGGAGTCTGCCGGCTCGGGAATCTCTCAACTCAGGAACAACACAAGGGCAGAGCTAGAGGTTAACTTCAGGGTGGTGACCACTGGTTGGTGTCTAACTTTCAACTGATTTGACTGGGGGCGGGAGCTAGGTTTATTGGCTCGGTTCTGGACCCTGTAGGCAATAGGGATCTCGAGTCTTATGGACTTATTTGAGCTCTCAATAGATATGGGGACTAGGTAAGATGGTGATTACTGTTGTGGCACATGGCTATGGAAGCCTTCATTTTGTGATATAACTGAGCCTTAGTAAAAGGTACTATTTTGGCTATACTGGAAGTAGTTATGGGAGGGAGACTGGATCTACTTTGCGGGGAGGACTGGGACAGCTGTGATAGGGGCGTCTTTCTTATTTTACTCAGTCTTCGTTTTATTGTATAGCTGAGGTGCTAATTTGACTACTGAGTATGCAAAATAGGTGAATGGGTTATTGTGGGTAAAGAGAGGTGAGTAAGGGGGTTAGACATGCATGGTTAGTTCATTGATAGGAAGAATTCCTAGGCTACCTGGCAATGACCCGGAAGTCAAAACAGGGGTCAGGTATACCTCCGCGGGGTGGGGGTCTCCCTCCTCGGGTGGGTAAAAAGGGGTAGCCGGGCGCTCTCTCTCGGGGATGGTCGTCCGGCGGCTGTGGCTAGGGGCTTGCCATATCACCAGTGTTTGTCATAACCCTCTGTTTATGAGACAGATGTGGGTGTTTTTAATATCAAAACCGAAGGTGCCTTGGCTAGCTGGTTGTAATCGGTTGGTTGTTAATTTCATGATTTGCTTGATGTGGTGGAGACTGGTTGCTAACTCTGCCACATTTATCTGGAAGTATGGCAATAGAAGTTAGTTCCTGGCGAGGCGGCGAGCCTCGCATCGACGACCATTGGGTGCAGGGTTGTGAATGGGTTTGTAAGAGAATAGATGGCATGCAAGGAGTTAGTAAAGTTCTAATGTTGTTCTGGCCTACTAAGTGAAGGCAGGCTGGATAGGAGTATATATATAAAAGGTTGGAGAGCGTTAGCAACGGAAAAATCAAGGATCTTCAAGAGGTATGAGAGAGAGGCTAGGTCGGACAAGAGTCGAGAAGCGCGGGGTATTTTAATGAGAGGGGGGAAGCTCAGGGGGGCTACAGGGAAATTTGACCCTAAGGTCTCTGGGTGTGAGGATGGCATTAGGCTGCAGTTGATATTGGAGTTTTGAAAGGACAGTGAAAGTACTTTAGCCAAATGCTACCGGGGGATGCAAATACAGGGTGGTATATGAGTCTGGAAAAGATAGAATCATGTGGACTGGGGGGCGGTGGGGGAGAAGGAGGTTAACTGGAGGTGTGTGCTTGACTGTGGATAAAGTAGGGAAAAACATGGTCTATCATTACACGTCAATACGAGGGGTTATGGACCTAGTATTTGACACAATTTCTTGTACGTCTAGGTGTCCCTGGGAACTGCGTTTTCTATGAAATATAGACCAAAGAAAGCGGCAGTTCGTAGGGGTACTTCGTTATTGTTTCGGAATACTATGATAGATACTGGTAACAAAGGTTATCTATACAATCTCTGGTTGGGGTAAGAATTGTAGTTACAGCATGGTGGCTAACACCTGTATTCATGGCTTGTCTAAGTCTTATGGGGGCAATGGTTCTATATCCTGGTGTACCCGTGGGTATCTTAATTTCTTATGAGTTTGGACATGTGGTTTTTAACATCTACTTCTCGGATGTAAGAACATACATAGATATGTGGCTGTCGGATTTGTTGGCATTGGCTCAACTTCGGGACAGGGCATGGGTGTTTTTAATATGAATGTATATTCTTGTTCATCATCGTGTAGGTAGAATCGGGCGGGTAAGAGGTGTAGGACACGAAGTAAAATGGCGTAGTGTGGACTGTGGATACGAAGGAGTTAAGTGGAAGATGTATGACAATTGTGGAAAAGTAAATGGAAAAAGGTGAACACAAGGGCGGATAAAGATACTTAACCTAGGATTTGAATACATAGATTTTATGGGCGATGAGTCTTCAGAAACTTAGTCTGGCAAGACAAGATATGTTAGGGAATGTTAATATTAATACTTAAACTAAGGATTGAATACATAGATTTATGAGGGCGATGGGTCTTCAGAAACTTAGTCCTGGCAAGACAAGATATGTTAGGGAATGTTAATATTAATACTTAAACTAAGGATTGAATACATAGATTTATGGGGGCGATGGGTCTTCAGAAACTTAGTCTGGCAAAACAAGATATGTTAGGGAATATTATTATTAATACGTAACCTAAGGATTGAATACATCGATGAACGACGACATTATAGTCGTCGTCCTAATAAGGTGATGAACCCTGGTTGATCTGCTCGTGGCACAATACGACACAAGGACAGTGCCGCTATGTTGTATCAATACTGGTGGCAGTTAATATTATAGAGACACTTAGTTACTAGCGGAACAATGCAAGGGGGCGACTGAGCACGGGTTACATATATCTATACTCGTCATGGGAATTGATATACGAGGTCTAGGGACAGGCGTGGGTGTTTTAACTTCTAAGATATATAACATCTACTTCTCGGATGCAAGAACATACATAGATATATGGCTGTCTGATTGGTTGGCATTGGCTCAACCTAGGGACAGGGCATGGGTGTTTTTAATATGAATGTATATTCCTGTTCATCATCATTGTAGTTAGAAGTGTAGGACACGAGGGGGGTAGTGTACGTGAGGCGTGGAAAATGGTCAGTTTAGAAGGGGTAGGTAGGTGCGGCCTGGAGCTGCTTAGCCCTACGGGCTTGGGCCTGTCTGAATTGGGCTGGCTCGGTCAGCTGGTCCTTTCGTTCTGTGGACCTTTCTTTCGGGTGTTTCTGTGTGGTGTTCGCTCGTGGCTTCTGTGGTGGGCTTCTCGTTCTGGGGCATTTTACTTCCCTCTCCTTCATTATAGGCTCGTCCCCGAGCCTCAAGGATGAAGTAAAAAGAAGCATAGTTTATGGTGGGTCATTTTGAGGGTATTTAGAAGTTTCCACCAAGCAAGAGAGCGACGGTCAGGTTTCTTTTGTAGGTCAATGTATACCTGTAAGAATGTGTCCTCTGTGTTTGTGACGGGCGGTTGCCCGGGCTTGATGTGGGCGTTGTAGATGTAAGTGTCCAGTGGGGGTTTTTACTTTAACCTTTCGTATGAATGGTTTGTAGCTTTCCCCCGCGGGGGTCGGAGTGAGGTGTGTGGGACTGACAGGAGGTCTGTTTATTGTGGTGAATGGGTTACTAACCGACGGGGGATTAACGCATGACAACAGAGCTGGGGATGAAGGGGGGAACATGAGTCTGGATTTTTGGGGGTTTTCTTGGGCGGTGTTGTAGGCTGGAAAAATCTAGTGAGGCAATGCGCAAGATAGGTTTAGGTAAGGTGGGTGAAGGAGTGTGTGTGAGAAGGAAGGGGTGTATGTGTTGTGTGGCTTGGGTCTTTAGTGTCGGAACGGGTTTTTTGATCTCACCGTCTTTAAATCTGATTGGTCTGTTGATTATTCTACCTCGGGCAGTTCTGGTGGGAAGGTAGAAGTTTGTCGTGGGACTTGATCGTTCAACGATGTTTTATATTGACGCGAAGAACATTTTACAGGTGAACGGCATGTATTGGGGGCCAGATCGAGCGTTATTTGAGAGGTAGATGTGTCTGGAGGATTTTTGTTGGGTGAGGGTGGTAGGTGAATTGGAAGAGGGTTTGGTGGGAGTATGTGTGGGGGTTCTCTCAGGGGTGATTTGGGGGGGTTGGTTGGTGGGGGGTTCGGTGAGATGAGGAGGTTGGTCGATGTGTGGGTGGGGGTGGTGGGGATCGTGGAGGGGAAAGGGGCGGATGCGGGGGGGGGCTAGACGGGTGGGTAGGAGTGTAGATTTAAGTTGGGGGTTGGGGGTAGGGACGTGTGTGGGGTGTGTCGTTTGGTGAGGTTGGTGATTTGCTGGTGGGTGGAAGTAGGTGGTTTTATGGGTGTTTGATGGGGGTTGAGAGGCGATGAGGTTGAAGAGGAAGGTATTGTTTTGTTGCGGGGGTGGGGGTTGTTACTTCTGGACTATAGTTAGAGGGTTTATGGTGTTTAGTGGTGATTATTCGTCTTCTTTCCCTTTGTGGAGGAGAAGTCGACGAAGAAGAAGAGGAGGAGGGTAGTGGTCTGGCAGCCCTACGGAATTTGGTTAGCAGGGTGTGTTTCCTGGAGGTTTTAAAAAGTTTTTGTCGTGGGCGTAGGTTGTAGCGTGAGGTTACTGAGGTAGATTGTGTGGTGTGTTTGGGTGTGTACTTGGTTTTGGGTGGGGTGTGTGGTTTTGTTAGTGTGGTGCCTGGGGAAGGTATGTCAGGGCTAGACGGCAGAGTTTCTGTTGTGGTCGGGGTTGTGGGGGGAGGCTTTCGTATTTGGAAATAAGCAGGGGAGGTACTTGATTATCAGAAGTGAACGAAGGTGTCATGGTGGAGGAGGGTGTGATAGTGGGGGCTTGGGGTTTGTGGAGGTTAGTTTGGGGGGTATGTTGAGGAATTATCTGTCTGTTCGGTGTCGGAGGGCTTAGGTCCTTAGGGGTTTGTGTGGGGATTTTCATAGCTAGAGTGTACGGTTTAGTAGGGGTGTTTAATTCTGGTTCAGCCGTGTGGGGTGGGGTATTGTCTTGTGGTTGGAGTGGTTTAAACGCTCGGACGAATCTAGTTCGGAACGTGCGAGTCACGCCGTGATAGTCGATGGTGACTTGATAGGCGTTTGGGACTTGTGTGATGGTGTAGGGCTGACATAGCGAGGGGCCTAACTTGATGGTGATAGGGAGGTTGGCTACCATTACGGTATCATGGATGGCGAAAGGGTTTTTGTCATTGGTGTTATCAGTTTTGGTGTCCTGACAGGTTTGGGCGGTATGGAGGGTGTTTTGCAGATGTTGCAATGGGTCAATTGTGGAGGTGGTGGAGGGAAGGTGAGCGTGGTGGTGGAACGGCAGTAACAGGAGGGGTACGCCGTAAACACGTTCATGAGGGGAAATGCCGTCTTCTCGGGGACAGGTGTTCATGCCCCATTGTATCATTTTTAGTTGTGATGGCCAGTCTGAGGTGTTAAGAGCAATAATTTTTGTTCGCAACTGATTGTTGACGGTGCGATGGCTGCGTTTGCATATAGCATTTCCTTGAGGCCAGTATGGGGATGAGTGTTTAATTTTAATACCACATTGTTGGGTGAACTGTTGCAAAACGTGTCCACTAAACTCGGGGGCATGTCGGATAGAAGAGCAAGGGGCAGACCGAATATAGGGAATACTTCTGTGGCAAGCAGTGTGGCGACTGTGGTGGCTGTGTGGTCTTTAGCTGGGCAGGATATTAAAAATTTTGAATAGACGTCCACAAATGTGACGATATAGCGCTTGCCAGCGTAAGGAGGAAACGGGCCCATGATGTCGAGGGATAGGACTTGGAACGGTTTGGTAGCCGACAAGGTACCAGCTGGGCCTGGGGTGCGTGATCTATCCTTTCCCAATAAACACGGTTTGCAGGATTCTGTCACTCGCTGTGCAATTTGGAGGGGTTGGGGGTCCAGTATTGGTCTGTGAAGATCTTTAACATCTTCTTTTGTCCAAGGTGTATGCCGTTTCCCTCGTGGATGGCAATCATGTAGTCATGGGCAATGGTGGGGTTCAAGATTAATTGACCAGTGTCTGTGGCAAGTTGATCTCCCCAGCGTGTCAGTCCCCTGAAGACATTTAACGGTATCCAGGGGGGTCTGATTCTTGCTTCCCAAGATTGAATTAGGCAGGGGTCTGAGGGGGCATTATGGCAGGGGGTGGGGGGAGAGAGCAACTCAGTGTTTTGTAAGGCGGCTATGTTGGTGGGGGTGTCTTTTGGTACTGGCAAACGTGACAGGGCGTCTGCATTGGTATGGAGTTTGCCTGGACGATATTGTATGGTAAAGTCGTAGTCCTTCTAGTTTCTCCCTCCAACGTACCAAAATAGCTGAGTTGGTTTCGCACCTACGCAGTCATTGTAAAGATTGATGGTCGGTGATTATGTCGAGTTTTGCGCCCAACACAAATGACCGGAATGTCTGAGTGCCCAAATGATCCCTAAGCACTCTCTCTTGGTGGCTGCATAATTCTGCTGTGTTTGGTTGAGGGTGGAGCTGGCATACGCTATCACATGTTCCTCTCTGTCTCTGACTTGAGCTAAAACTGTCACCAATGGCGTACAGAGATACGTCGGTATAAAGACGGGAAGAGGTTTGTGTTTCGTGAGTAAGGGAAAGCGACAATAGGCGGCTTGGATTAACTTTTGCTTCAAAGTGTTAAACGCGAGGTCTCTTTCAGGTGGTCCAGGTGAACGGGGTGTCCTTTGTGGGTGTGAGTTGGTGGAGGGGATCTGGCTATCGGTGGCCAAAAGTGTGGGAAACCGAAACGTCTGTAGTATGTGGCTAAACCTAGAAACGAACGTACTCCTTTAACAGTGTGGTGGGTGGTGGGTTTGGTTTTGTATGGCTTGAAGTGTCTTTTTGGGTTCTGGACGCACTACCATGTTCATAATATTCCACAGTGTCCGAGGAAATCTACCTTTATTTCGGGCAATCTCGCACTTTGAACGGGTTTTTAATTTCAACCCGGCGGCCTCGGATGTCTTTGATAGGACTTGTCTCAACCTGAGGAGGTGTTCTTCCCAGGTTGGTCGAGTACACAATAATATCGTCCAGATAGGCTAGGCAGGTTTCCCAGGTTAGGCCCATGTAATACCGCTTCCATCAAACGGCGAGAAAGTGGCGGGTCCGTTTACAGAGGCCAAAAGGTAGGACGTTAAATTTCATAGTGAAATGGAATACCACTAGTGGAAAATGCTGCTGTTTCTTTTGGTCCTCGGCCTTGATAGGCACCTGCCACTACCCTGCTTGCACAGTCGAGGGTACGTGAAACCATTTGGATCCGTGTAGGGAGTCAAGGGAATCGTCTATTCGGGGTAAGGGCGTAAGCATCTTTAATGGTTACGTCCATTTAACCTCCTGTATCGACGCAAAAAAAAAACGGGGTTGTCACCATCATTTTTTTTTTTCCTTTTTGACTAGGACAACAGGGGCAAGACCAGGGACTAATGGACGGGGTGGCAATCCCCGGCCTCTACCATTTCCTGGACTTGGCGTTCCTCTTCCTGACGTTTTGTATGGGGTTCTTTTCTACGGGCATGGTTGTCATATGGGGGGTCTCTGTGGGTGTTAATGATGTGTTGTTCGTACATCACGGTTCTGTCCGAATTTTTGGTGGGTTGTTGGGGCAAAACACGGTCGCTGAACTTCCAGCAGTAGGAATCGTACATGCCGTTCTTTTGGTGGTCAGATAAATGTCTCAGGGAGGGAGGGGGCAATTGGAGGGCTGGTAGGGGTGTCGTTAAAATCTGACTAATGGGGAGGTCATCGAAAGTTTTTTCGAGGTCTCTCTATAATGAGATCTTTTGGTAATGTCAGGTGATTCCTCTGAGATATTTGCCCACGAGAATGTGGTTGATGCGAAGCGGAGGAAAATGATGGCGGGTTGTAAGAGGCAACGAGGGGGGGTTGAGGGGACGTGGTAGTGGGGAAAAATATCATGTGAGTATTGGGTGTATGGGCCGCAGGTTCCACAAATTTATTAGTGTTAGTTTGGGGGGGAATTTGGGGCATTTATCCTGAACTACCAGCTGGGCTAATGATGAGTGGTGGGGGGATTGACTGGCGAGCAGGTGCTTGGTACTTATCAGGGGGGCAAGGTCACTTTGGTGGGGGTTCACGCACGTGAGGGGGGATTAACGGCGCGTGTGGGAGGATCAGTGGGGCGCGGTTTGTGAGGGGGGTTAGAAAACGGGATTT